>JASVER010000014.1:0-413852 GCA_030449065.1 Oceanodroma leucorhoa | reverse complement strand
CCCTTCCCTTCCCTTCCCTTCCCTTCCCTTCCCTTCTCTCTTTTTACAGTGACCAAGGAGGAGAAAAGGAAAAAAAAAAGAATGAGAAGACAATTTATATTTTTATTGAAAGATTGGGGGAGGGTAGAAAAACTATATTCTCATTTTGAAACCTCTCTAATTTCAGCCAGGAGCAGGTGGAGAGTCATCACAGCTCACAGAGCACAGCTGTGATAAACTCACATTGACCAACTCCGCTGAACAGATGAACTGCCATATTCTAGGTAAGCAGAAGATTCAGGAGGGCTTAAGGAAAATGCATCACAGCTATCCATCCTGAACTAATTCAGGAACATATTTTTGAATTTTGGCAAGTAATTTTTCAACAAAAAGGGGAGAATGACATGCAGTCTTTGCAGAATTGGTATATTACGTGTTTGCATTATATTGTCTCTATCCTCTAGATCCTACATTTCTGGTAGATTTACATGTCTGTTCAGCATGGTGCACCAGAGTTAGCCAATAATAAATAGTGAATATTAAATACTGCATCAAGACCCTTCCTATCCTGAGGTTATTATTTGAAAGTGAGAACTCCAGTCATCCATGGTAGCTTTTGTTTAGTGGCCAGGCACTGTGAACGGCTGCCACCAAACCGATCCAATTCCTACAGACTGTGTTGCTGAGGGCCTGACACTTCTCATGACTGGTCAAACACATCCTGGCGCTGTTGTCCACCATGCTGACGTAGGATGGAAGCGYCCAGCATGTCCTGGCAGACCAGCTGTTGGCATCTTAAGCTGTCGAGTTTGTTGTAAAGAACTAGGTTTCTCCTCCATTGCTGGGTCAGAAGTTTTGGTTGCCAGCCTAGTACCAAGGCCGAGGCTGCTGGAACGTTGCTCGTTCGGCTGTTTTGGTGTGCTGGGCCAGTGTCATGGCTTTTGTGAGGGCTAATGGTGGGTCTGCCGGGCTCCAGCCAAACCATACGCCTCGGTGAGGGGACTGACTCAGGGCATCCCATTTTTCAGGGCTACGCTGAAGCCATTCTCCTGTGAGGCTTTTAGCCAAATTATGACTGATGGTCCAGCAGAAGCTGTAAGGGAGAGGACAAAAAAGAAACAGGAACAGCTCTGAGGCAGCTCCGAGGGGCGACAYGTTCCTGAGGCAGCCTGGAGGCAGCAGCTAGTGCAGACATGGCAGTGGGGCTGCTCAGAGGCATGGAGAGGGCAAAAACGGCTGTGGGCAGCCCAGAGGGAGACGGCAGGAGGCACCTTTAAGCTGAGAGATTTTAAGGTACCATGTGAGGAAGAGTAAGAAAATGTGTGAAGACGGCTGGGGAGTAACGAAGAGAGCTGGCGCAGAAGCACCACGCAGCCTGAAGATGGCGCCGAGGCAGCACCGAGACCCGCACCGCCGCCCAGAGATGGTGCGGCGGGGGCAGCCTGGACGCTCCTCACAGCCCGACGATGGCACGAAGGCAGCGCGGAGGCAGGGTTTAGAGAAAGCACTGAAGGCTGAAGAGAGGCCAGAGATGGCTCTGAGGCGGTTTGTAGGCCTCGGTCAGCCCCGGGGCGGCACTGAGGAGATGTGCACCTCAGGCACCTGCAGTCAGAGCCTCCCGCCCTGCAGGCAGATGGGCAGAGCTCTTTGAGCCCCTCGCTCTCTAGAGACTTCTGAGGGACCTGCCCTGGTTTTGCTTCTACTAAACACACAACAAATGGTACGTTGGGGAGTTAACACGGGGAGAAGGGAGATGGTTAGTAGTCAGATGCAGTGTCCTGTTAGCTGTTCAGAGCAGCTAGAGGGCATGTGGAGCTGCTGTTATGCTGTTTGAGGATGTGGTCTTGCCTCACATTGTTTATTTACTACATGTTGGCTTTGCCAGCTTGTTTTGTGTTCCCATCTGTACCCTTCAGCTCTTCGCAGTAGCAAACTTCGATTCAGTGCTGTCTGTGAGGAGCTGCAGCAAGGTACTGATACCTCCTGGAGCTCACAGTGTATGCCTAGGTGGACCTACACGGTGCATGGCCATGCACCTACATGCATTACCTGCATGGTAATGGCTCTGAGGAGGCTGGAGAGAGGAATCAGCTGTGGTCTGGGAGCAGCATTGTGTTAGAGCACAATTGTGTCTGAAATGATAAGCCTCCTTGAGAGGCAGTCTAAACCCTATTATTCTGAATATCAGGAATTGGCAATTCTAGCTTAACATTTCTATATTGTCAGGATCTTTCCAGTATAAAGGTGTCTGAGCAGATACCAGCTGAACACCTCCAGATTCCCATGAGGCCATTGCCTCTTCATCTGTGGAAAAGAATAGTGAAGATGGAGATCTTTCAGACTTTTAGTGATGGCTGGTGGTGTGTTGCTAAGTGGTAAGTTGCATCTGCTGTTCTTCTGTGTTGGGACATGGCACAGAGGAGTGGATGAGATCAGATTATTGTGCCTGCTGTGTACACAGTCAAGGTGTAAAGCTATGTAAAAATAGCAACAGCTATATCTCCTGACCAGCTTCCACCAGCTTACCATGTTTATCTATTAAGACTGAAGTGCTATAGAGTAGCCTTAAAATTGGCTGTGGAGTCAGTTGGTGATTCTGATGTTACAGGGCTGTTACACAGATAGCTAATAGGCCTGAGTGCGAGCGCATACTCCAGCCACGTGTTTGTGTTAAACAAATAAGTTTTAATTTTAACTGTACATCTGCTGAACAGTGCACAAGCCCCAACCTGCTCCTTAGTAGCAGCAGCTTGAAGCAGGGGGCAAGGTGCTTTGCCTGGTCTTTGCAACCTCTATACTCTCTAGCACATCTTGGCCACCTCGCTGATGCATTGCATCAGAGCAGTTGAAACGTGAGGGAACTCGAGCAATTGTTTAAAATCAGATGTTCAAAACTACGTAAATCAAGCTGTTAAATTTACAATGTAAAACCCAACATCAATTTGACACACACTTCAGCCATGCTGTAGGTAACATCTGTAGTCACTACTGGGTTCTCATTTCTTCTTGACCCTGATCATCACCCTGTGGAAAGATTAATGTTTTGTTTTACTTCTGTACCAGCCACAATGTTAAGCCTATGGGAATGTGATTGTTAAAGCTGGCTGGAAGAGCAATTAATTTTTTTGGTTGAAATACAAAAGCGACTTGTAGTACAGTTTTGGGATGGGATCTGTAGAGCTTCTCTGAAATTTTGATAGCATAGCTAGGATCAGAGTTTTTGAGCCAAAAATGGCTTTGGGTCTTTTTTTTTTTTTTTTTTCTCCAAGTAAACTTGGAAAACAAAGATCAACGTTTGACTTCAGAATGTGAAAAAAGAAAAAAAAAAGAAAAATTGATTCTTGAGAATTTCTCTCTGTGAGCATGTGGGGTCTTTCCTCTTCCCCACTTTTTCATTTAATTATGGACAAAGTCCTGTATTCAGTGAAGTCAAAATATAACTAGGACCTTGTGTTTAGATAACTTAAGGGCACACAGCTACAATTACCTTGACACATGGGTGAATAACTTTTCTAATGTGATCACACCAAGTGCTTGTTTGGTGGTTTCTTTTACTTGTTTATTAAGAGAAGTTGTGCAACAGGTCGTAAGCTTAGGAGACATGAACGAAACAGGGGGAGAATACAGAGGATTCTGAAAGGAGGAAGACATAACGATGACTGTAAGATGACAGAAGCCAGTGGGGAGTGGTAAAATGAGAGGACTGCCATGGGAAGCTTAAGAGGTTAATGACATGCAGCTATGGATGGATGGAGTTTGCATGGACCCAGATCTCGGATCTGATCCAATTGCAGCCTAGTTCTAAATGAAAAGTCTATAAATCAGTCCAAGGATTCTGGTGAATTGTGCTTTGTGCTCATGGTTTGTGATGTAACCAGCAGTTCTTGATGGAATTACAACCGCCCTGCTCACACTCACCTGCTATTTGCTCTGTATTAAGTTAACAATAGTAAATAAACTGTGTATTAGATTTCAAGCTGACCTGTTCATGCCAAATGAATTCGTCTTGCCCACAGGCTGCCCTAATTTAAAACATATGTATCCATTTAAATCCTGTTGCTTCCATACATTAAGTTACTGTTTAGATTTTTGCCTCATCAATATTCTTCTCTTTTGAACAGATGTGTAGTTTACCGTGGGTTTGGATCAGAAGCGTTCTCTGATAGATTTTTATTTTTTTTTGTAGAAGTGAGGTGGACTATGGTGGCATTGTACAGCACTTATGCCTATCACCTGAAATCAACAGAAGACAGTTTGTCTGTTCTTGTACAGGCAAAACCTTCATTAGGATCAAAGGAAGTTTGCTTTAATTGCAGGAAAGATGGGGTCTTTGTTTAGTGAAAATACAACTGAAGTCAGGAGAACTATTGTATGATAGTATATTTCCCATACAGCAGTATAAGTCACATAGAACACAGATAGAAGTTTTCGKTTTTTCCCAGACTTCTAAGGGGTGAAAGAATTTTGTGTGTAAAATAGAGTTTCTCCTAAGAAGAAATTTTTAGAAAATCGGAGCCTAATGTCAGACTCCAAAGAACATATTTAGGCCTCTAAATAAGTAGCCTGGGCTTTCCACAAGTGCTGAGCTCTGCCGACCCCCACTGCTCTTAGGATACAGCTTCTAAGGCTGAACGTCATTTGACTGCATGTTCTTGCAAAGAAATACTAAGAATATGCAGTAGGTCAAAGTGGCTCCTTATCTTTGTGTGGAGATAAGGGCTGCTGTTCCTCCTAGGAAACAGTGTCTTAGAAGCGGAAGGCTGCACTTCTTATCATTCAAGTATGTTCCATAAAGGGGTAAAAATAGGGACGTTGAGGATAAGAAAGCTGAAACCAAGGCACCTGCTACCCACAGAAGGAAACTTGGGAATGAAATAAGACTGAGAGTCTCTTCTGTTTTGAATACTGCAAATCTTCACTTACAGGAGTAAATAATTTGCTTGTAAAAGCCTCTGAGATTACTGATATGAGAAAAGGCTTGCAGGATTTAGACTCCTGACTTTACCATGCAGACCCATCTACTGAGTTTTACAGAAATTGAAAATGTCAGAGTTGGCTGAGAGAATTAGATTCCAATACCTATTAAACGTTTACAGGACATCCTAAATCCCCATTGAAAATCCTTTAGTTTGTGACCTAAACAGAATCAATTAAACAGAAAAGTTGAAACAAGGTATTCAAATTGTATCACCGTTGCCAAATACTGCATAGTTCATTCAAGCTCACAATATTTTAATCCAGTATTCACTTTGCCATGGTATATAATGCAGGCTATTTACAATGATTGCCATTCTTTAAATGCCAGTTTTCCTTTAAAACAAGCAGCAACAACAACAACCAGCCCCATACCCTGCTCCAAACCTTGTTTGCAGGGATTTTCATTTGTATCACTAATGTACAGATTTACACAGAGTAGAAAAAGGGGGTATTCTTATTCTTAGAAATTCTGCCTTGTATACTACCTGCAGCCACATTCAGCCACTTTCATCCCTTCGTAGTTATATATCAAAGTGGGCACACCAGCATCATCCTTATAAAGAATGGAGATTGAATCCAATTTGGTTGGAACACAACAGGCCTTGGAAGCTTTCTTTGGGTTTTGGAGATGCACCAGAGTTTGGACAATAGCATGTTTTGTTGGCGTAACGTTATCTGTCAGAGGGAAGAAGCAACCCCCTTTACACTCAAAAGCCTCATAATCTTTTGGTGCAATGATCCAGGAATCCCAGCCAATCTCTTCGAAGTTCACATGGAGGGAAGTTCTCCGGCAGTGGTTGGCTCCAATGCTTCTCTTGCTTCTGGAGGAATGCTGATGGGGCCCAGTGATGGCCTTTTCCTCTCCCTGTTCGTCCTCTTCAGACGAAGTGTTGTTCTTTCCTAATTTCTTCAGCACACTTTCTTGTTCATGAACAATCATTTCCCGGAGCTCCACTTTGGTCTCTTTTGTCCCATTGCTGCGGTCATTGGAGAACACTATTAACAGGGGCAGATTTTTAGTGTCAGGGGTAACACTGATATCCAGCTTCCCACAAGTGAAACCACTCAGACCCTTACTCTCTATAACAACCTCTAGCTTGTTTTTAGTCTTCAGTTTGTCTGCCCTGACCCATCTTTTCACAGCGCTGGACACTTCAAACATCTCCCAACCACACTCCTGGATATTGTGGGAGACAAGGAAAGATTTGGTACTTTCTGGGCTTTCCCAGTGGTCACCATCTAGAACATCATAAATGACCATGTTGCCTTCCAGCCTAGAGAGAGACCCAACTTCCCTGTGACAGGAGATATAAATTCTCAGTTCAGCTCTGGTGATTTCCTCATATCGTGGAATAGAGATGTTGAAGAGCAAGATGTGTTTCTGAAATGGATTTTCTTCTGGTGAAGCTAAAGAAACAACATCTGCAATAGGAAATTAAAACACGTGGTTACAGTGCTTCTGACTGTCCAAGTAACTTGCATTTAAAAGATTCAGGATGTATTTTGGGGGTAAAATAAGAGCATGGCTACCCAGCATTAAAAAAAAAATAAATAATACCATCTTCTGGCCAAGTTTCAAGGGCAGGGAGTGAAAAGTGGAAATGGAGGTCGTTGGTGTTGTAGTATTTTCACCAAGATTGAATAGTCAGGTGAGTGTGTGGAGGGGAGCGTGAAGAGTCTGCCTAGAACAAGCTGTGGATGATGCTGGTCAGTATTAAGTACATAAATAAGGCATCTGGGGAGTGTTCAGATTTAGCAATTTCCTAAAGAGATTTTTTTACACAAAGAATTCTAAAAAAACCCCTATGAATTTGCTACTCTTATCATCATGCAATGGGATGAACTGCCCTCCTAACACAGAGGAGTATACTACATATTTAAGTGTCTCTAAGAACTAGCTGTGCTGAGGCTTTTGTTGTTGTCTTCAAATAACTTTGAAAGCAGCTTGGATTACTGGGAATTCGGGGAAATAAAAAAGTTTTTGAAAATCCTGAACTGAAGCTTCAGGGTCTGTCTAAATTGGGACTTGGTGATAAACAGCCTTTCATGCTCAGGTCCCAGTCTGTTCCAAACTGGACTCACTGAGCTTGTGTGGTTTGTTTGTTTGTTTGTTTGTTTTGTTTTGTTGTTGTTGTTTGGGGTTTTTTTGTTTTTCTGCAAAGGTATGTGCAGTACCAGCAACTCTGCCTTGGGAGGGGCAGATATTTGGCTGGAAGATCAGATTGGTAGTGTTTAAAAGTCATCACTGACTGATGTATCTTTGATGGTCAATGTAAGATAATTAATCATGATTGGGTTTTACGGCAATTTTACTTGGCTAATGTTGACACTCCTTCACAGTGTTTACCCACTAAAGCAGTCAGAGAGGAGAGTGAGATACGGAAACTATAATCTAGCTCGTACTGTTAAGGTTTCTTTCCATTTCAGGACTAGGGGCTCTAATTTGGGAATTTGCAGTTCTCCGTAGTGCTCTTACCTGTGTGTGTCTATTTTCCATATAAACAGAAGCTTTGATTCTCCCTGTCTCATTTTTATCACAAGGATTACATTTACTTCTAACTTTTTTACTGCTTCTTTTGACAGAGCTTTTAGAAGTCTATGTAATGTTACACAGACAGGGATCTTGAATTTTTTTTAGTTGAGACAAGCTTGATTACCCATTTCCATATAAATCTTTCCATCTAAACCAGAATTTTGGGGGAGCACTGCTGTTCCTTGCTTGGGTCCAGAGACACAATTCTCAGTTGGCTGCTGTGGTTTTTAAGTATGAGAAGAGCCCACCTGAAAGAAGAGCTCTGTAGCATGTCGTCTTAATTATAGATGATCACAAGTTTGCATTCTAACGTTAAAACTCAGTCCCAAATCTCTAGCTTTGAGAAACATGATTGATGTAAACCCTGTTATTCAGTGCATCATCTGAGTTGATGCATTTGAGAAGAGAATACTGTACAGTAAAAATATCAAAGAAGAAAACTAAAGTTAATTGTATTTTTTTAAAGATTGAAAGAAACTATGTAGCAAAACTACAATACAAAATTTTAATCTGTTTCATTTCTAAAGAATCTGTGGAAGCTAGGCACTCAGTTCCTTCTGAATTTCAAAAGAATCTGAGTACCTACTGTCCATGTACTTCTTTAAAAATTCTAGTTCACATATTTAGGACTTCTCCTACCTTCAGTACTGAAGCTCCTTACAATATTGGATGCAGGGATGGAGGACTTGTCTGCCGCATATCTGTTGTATAAATCAATCATGAACTGTGGTGGTTCTTCTTTGGTCTTCACTTGTGAGGGCACTCTTGACAAATTCAAGCTCCGTAGTAAATCTGTCTTCATATTCTCCAGGAAAGATTTAAAGTCAAAATGAGTCTCATCTTCCACTTCCCCAGGATCATGAAAATGTGCATCAGACTTTCCTATAGCTGATAACTTGTCCCAATCTTCCAAAGGCTTGCCTCTTGTCAAACAGGCAATGATGTTGAAAACAGACAGTGCAGCTAATACTCCAAAATAATGCATTTCTTCTGTATTTACTTTCTGATGGAGAGACAAGGGAACAATGGTATTTTAGCTGATTAAAAATCTTGCTTCATTACAGACAGAGGAAAGGAGATGGAAGGCAAACAACTGGAATGCCCTTTGCAAATCACTTTCTTGTGTTCTTTTTGCATTCTRCTTCAAACCCCAGCCTCTTGTCAGTTGTCAAGCAGATTGGTTGTACACTTGCCCTTATCAGAGTCATTGATGCCATGCTTCAGCTTCTGTTATCTAGCAAAGCTCTTAGTTAATGAAGATTCTATAAACATTCTGACAAACACATGTGGCTGGTGGGAAGGACATTGTATATTGTAAAGAATCCACATTTCACTTTAGGGTCATCATTGCTTAATTACACTCTTCTATCATTTCCTTGCCAACACAGAGAGAAGCTTTCTTAGGGACGTAGAAGATTACACTGTTTTCATCAAGACTAGAAAATAGAGATCTAGTTACTCTATTAGCTATTCGTAAATAACAACTCACAAATCTTTATTACAGTCCCTTCACATACCATCAGAAAATCCTCAATCATTTGATGGAGACCTGTGATCCTACAAGACATGATCTCATGACAATACAAACAACCTTAAAACTTCTTTCTGTTTATCAGTCAAGAGCTATTGTTTGTACACAGTGAAATATCTGTTTTGTGTCAAGTTTGCTTCATGTTGTTTGTAGGCTTGTCC
The DNA here is from genome assembly GCA_030449065.1 of Oceanodroma leucorhoa. Classification (NCBI taxonomy): domain Eukaryota; kingdom Metazoa; phylum Chordata; class Aves; order Procellariiformes; genus Oceanodroma; species Oceanodroma leucorhoa. Next base: position 404,671 of record JASVER010000014.1, on the reverse strand, counting down.
ATTTTCGGTTTGATTCCTTCGGTGTATGGGAATTTAGTCTTGCTTTTATAGTATCTTATGTAATATATTTCTTAGATTCTTGATGGTCAATCCAGTCCAAGAACAACGAGTCATTATTTCAGTGACTTAAAAATGAAGACAGAACTAGGCCTTCTAATGCCACATGGAAAGTAAAAGGTCTCCGTGAAGATACAGATGATTATCTATGAAGATACTGTTATCCATGAGAAGAATAGGCCAAGGCAAAAATACAAGACTGATGATTTCTCATGGTACAGAAGGAAAAAAACTAGTTTATTTATAGACAAAAATATCACTTGCTATTTATCTTAATGAATGTGTTATGATTTAATCTAATGATACATAAGTGTTTTATCTGTACTATTATTGTATCATTTTTTCCAAGCACATACTCAATCTATACTGTACATGTACCATAAAGTCTGAATAGTATTATGAGCTTTTACATTAAAAAAAAACTCATTGCAAAGATACAGACAAGATTTTGTCCCTTCTGGCCATACGAAGTGTTTAAAGGGAGTCCAAACTTCTCAAATACTCATTTATGTGTCTGTTCAAGTGACAACTGGGATCCAAGATTCTGGTTAATTATGTTCCTATGATGTAAAGTCAGAAAGGATTATTTGGCATTGATCCTGGTCTCCTGCATAGCAAGATTGTTATGTTTTACTAAAGGCTTTTGTGTTTCCTACCTGCGTGCAGAGTCCAATTACTTGTGTTTGGATAAAACATAACTTTTTAAGGGTCTCCAGAACTTATCTGAAGATGTCAAAGAATCGAAGATTTCTTCAATTTTTGTAGCACTTACTCTAAAAGATTGACACTTACACTTAAAAAAACATGGTGCTTCATTTATTATTTCATTGTGCCTGGCTTCACCTTCTAGACAGTTCTTGTAACTTTCTGATTGGCTTGAGGAGCCCCATAGCGCTGGCATTTTCTCTGTCAGAGTACTTGTACAGTGTAATCAAGTTACTTCTCAGTTTGCTTTCTGATAAAATAAACAGATTGTGCTTTTTAGTCACATAAGACATTTTGTCTAACTGTTTTTGTTTCTTTTTCGTGTCTTTTTCAGAATTTGAATGTCTTTTTGAAAAGGTGAACACTGGGGTTATACGTAGTTTTCTAGTGGCAGTCCACCGGTGCCACATGCAGAAATAAAATATCCTTTCCTTATGCGGTTCACTACTCCAGTGTGTATCTTTTCAAAGCTTTCACTAGCTCTCTTTACATAGCATCACCCTGGATGCTCATACTGTGCCATAAGTCCATGATACCCACCAAAATTGTTCTAAGAGTTATGGCTTTCAAGGGTGCAGTCTTTTACTCAGTGGGAGCAGCCTCCATTCCTTGTGCCTAGGTGCCAAGTTCTGCATCTGTCTACCTTAAAATGAATTTTGATTACATAAAGTGCAGCTAGATAAAATTATCTATATAAATCTCTCTCCTAAACACTGTCTTCTGCAAATGCTGTGGGGGCTGTTATATACAGACTTCCCGTTCATATATAAAGATGTCAAATAGTGTCAGGTCAAGTGTTAGCTTTGCAGAAACTTTACAATGAACAGTTTCATTCAGTGGCAATTCCTTTTGAAAGCTGCTCTTTGAGGTTTGGCAGTGAGACAGTTGTTAATTCATGTGATACACAAATACATTAGTATTGTCCAGTGGTTTCTTTTAATTATGCAGCCTTGTGCAGGAGAATTTAAATACTCCTCAAAAACCTAGGTACATTCTAGCTGTTGCTGTTACCTCTGGCAATGGAACTGTGGCCTCAAAGAAAGAAATTGGATTTGGTTTAGAAAAAAATGTCCTTAACACTTTGCTGGCTAGTATCATCTGTTTTCCTGTTTTATCTGTCTTTAATCATCCCGTATTAATATATCCTCAATTCTTTTAGGATTAATTAGTGGAATTATCTTGACCTGCTATTGTAAGTGTTTGTCAATAGTAACTTTCTCTTGATACTTAAACATTGAGTGGGAATGGTTTATGGGATGGTCATAGAAATCAAAAGATCTGTTGGAACCAAGAGAGTAAGGGTATCAGTGTCTTCCAACAGCAGCTGACTGCATTTGTGCCATTTCAAATGCAAAGTTTCTTTTTCTAGAGGTAGAATAGACATCCAAATACCAAAGACTCAGACAGTAGTAGCCACTTCTAAACAAATAGTGGTTTAAGACCGTGTTCGCATTAGAGAATTGACTGGTACAGCTAAACTCCACATGAAATAAACTTTACTAATAAGAGAATTGTATTGCTTTTGTACTAAGGGTATGCCTTGAGAGCTATGCCACTTGCAGGTATAATTTTGTTTTGCCCATGCTAAATAACATAGATATGCCAACAAGCCTTTAAATGCAGACTAAACCTTTCAGGGTTTTATAGGTATCCTAACGAGTATAGGAGTAGCATTTTCCCTTATGTCCTGTAGATCTTATAACAGATCATAGGATGGTGTCTTTTTCCTAATTGCTTGCATTACCACATCTTGGAAAGAAAGTTTGTACTCAAGGACTAATTCAAGATATAGAAAAGATTCCTTAAGGAAAACAAAATGCAATAGATGAGAACATAAGCACACTAGGCTAATATGTCATTCTGCTCAGAGCTGGTGCTAAATGGGAGCAAGACTAGACCTACCGAAAAGGGTAGATTTTCATAGAGAACAGAAATGGCAATGACTTAAGATACTTTGAAAATTTTTATGCTTATGGCTGTTCCGTAGGAATAAACGATGAATTTCTGAGAACTTTTTATTTTTTCTTTATGCATTAGCATTACTTTGTCAACTGTAGTTGAGTTTCTCGTGATTTATAAAATCACAAGTCCCTACATTTTAAAGGGAGATCTTTAACAGCAACAGTATACAAAGTTTTGTCCCAGTAGTTCCAGTGTAAATCACTGTAGTTCTTTGGGAAAAGAAGAAATGCCTATTTGGATGCATGATCTTTTGGCTGTCATAACTGGCAGTCACTACAAGGTGCTTTAGAACTATCTACTTCTTATTGAGAGCTGTTTAGGAGGAACTAGCAAGAACCGCTGTGAGAATAACATTGCAGACACTCCCATACACACTGAATCTTGCTTTTACGTAGGTTGGCAGGAAGTGCCACATTTACACACCTCTGTTGCCTGGGAATCTGCACTACATGAATATGGAATATTGGTGGCAGAAGTTACTTAGCACCTTAGCRGGATAAGAGCCTTCCAGTTAGTCATTCATCAGAAGGTAGTGTGTGTAATATCCTCCCCCTGAACAATACAACTCTTAATAGGGTAAGATAATGCAGAAGGTTAGACTTCTCTTGAGGAGGAGACACTGCATATCTTGCACTCTGTGCTACCTCACAGACTTGAGAAGTTTGTTCTGCTCTTGGTCTGCCTATGCTATCGTACAGCAGGTGGGTGAAAATGGAATATGTGGAAAGTGTGTCCTGGCATGCAGGGACACTGGAAAGAGGACTGACAGTCACAATGATGAAACATAAGCTCTTAAAGGAGTGCTGCAGTTACAAGGGCTACCATGAATGTGTCAAGAGAGGATTGTACAGGAGTTAGAGGGACGCAGAGACATTATTTCTATAAAGACTTCCAACAGAACCACTGCCAAATGTTGTGTCCCATTTTGATGTTCATTTTTGGAAAAGAAAGTTAATGAAAGTTCTGGAAAGGGTTCAGAAAAGAGCTGTGAGAAATTGTTTTGAGGCTTAGAATAAGAAATCAAAGTACCTATTTAAATCTTAGCCAAAATGTGATTTGACCCTGCTCTATATACTAAAAATACACAGTGAAAGTATTTTGGATAATAGATAAAAGGGATCTAATAAAATAGGTTACAGTAAGATCCAGTGAATTGAAGCTAAAAGCTCAACAAATTCAGACTAGGATTAAGCCACTGCATTTGAACAAAGAGCACTAACTTTTGGAACAACTACTTGTAGTCCAGTAGAGATATTCCATCACATGAAATCTTTAAAGCCAAATTTATGCATGTTTTTCAAAGACATTCCCAAGCTCAAAACAGAAGTTCCATAATGCATGGTGCAGAAACCACTGGGCAAGGTTCTTTGATCTGTGCTATGCAGGAGGTCGGCCTAGATGATCATAGCATTCCCTTCTGTCTTTAATCTATTGAGGCGCATTATGACAAGCTTAACATGTATTTACATGTTTCCATCTAATTAACAGGATGTAACAGAGTGCATTTATAGAAAGACAAATCAACTATTTTTAGATACTACTGTACCTTTAATTTATTAGCTTTTGTTAAAAGCATGTAACAATCTAGAGGATATAAAGTATAATTTACAAAAATATAAATCTTGGTTATTTTATTTTTAGTATTTCAACATATTACTGTATGGTATGTGTTACTCAGAGAGTATGTTTAACAACCTGAAATTATCCAGCAAACCAAAAGTGTGGGATATTACATATGTCTCTTKTCGAACAAATTATATATTAGGGAAGGGTAACCAAAAATGGCTATATTAACATACTGTTTATATGAAAGCTTATGCAGTGCACTATACTTGCATCCTGAAGAAAATATACATTTTAAGCCCTTTATTACAGCATTTTTCAGTATAAATATGCAGATTAAGGGTATGAGTGTTTTAGGCAAAAAGTTTTGATTTGTGTACAAAAGTGATATTCTAAAATAAGCCTGCCTTTGCAAGTTCACTTCCCCTCTTCTTGGTTAACTGAAGAGATAAAATAGTCAGAAAAATAGCATATAAAACCATATTTTAGTCCTTTGATTATGGAAAACTTTACACTTACTTAAATTTCTCACTAAACACCAGGTGTCTTGGCTAGGTGGGTTAGGAAGATATTTGTAAAAGTATTGCATTCCTGGAAGATGAATATGAAAGACAAATGATGACAGTAAGACATATCCTTCCAGGTGAGCATGTGTATCATTTTAGTCTCTCCGCATGCTTTCTGTAGAGGAATTGTAGGCTTGCATTCATTCATCAACACAAGTGGATTCATTTCCCATTTACAACTTTCCCAGTGTAGTCGGGCAGGATGTGTGGGTCTCGTTAAAGATGTATTTGTATGAACTTATCGGCAGGCGCAAGTTTCAACCGACATATTGGGATATACCTTTAAAACAACGTTTTTGTTCTCATCTAAGAACAGGACACTGAGTGAGCTCATTTTGTCAGGAACACAGCAGGGTTCTGGGATGCCGGGAATGATTCCTACTGCTTTTACGATGCTCTGGATTGTAGCATGATTTGATGGCCGGACAATCTGGAACAGAGAAGGAAATAGTTATCGCTTCATTTATGAGCAGTCACTTTTCCAGATGGACTTGGAAAATGACAACAGTTATGGTTTTTTGTTTCTCAAAAAAGTGAATATGTCTGATTGAGTCACAGGGCCATGCAGCATATTCAGTCCCTCGCTCTTCCAGCATTCCTGCGCAGTGTGTATCCAACGGATATTTTGTGTTCCTTATGCTGCCTTTATAAATACCAGAGGAGGGCACTGGTGGCACAGCCAGCAATCAGTAGCATGAAGAAAGAATGTCCCTGACTGTACCTACTAGATGCTGGAGACAGGCATGCAGGAGAAAAGGACTAAGGTGGGGCGCACTTCTCAGTCGTAAGATGTTATCTTTTGTTTTCTTGACCTCTTGTAAGACTTGGAAAATTGGCTACTGTAAGTATTTCCAAAATAGCTATCCCTGTGTTCCAGTGGTATTTCTCCTCATGTACGCTAACCTGGAATTAGTTACTTTTTCCTGGAGTAATTACTCTCTTTTAAAAGAGCAGAGTGCTCCAGAAGTGGTGTCCACAGGGGGGAGTTAGCCTAGAATAGTCAAACAACCTGACAGGGCCTTTCTGATCATAACCCCATGACAAAAAGTACTTCATACCTGTCTGTAGTCTTTGTCTGCTTCCCTCTGCCTTCCTCACCAGGCTTTTCCCCCCTCCCTGAGCTGGCCTCAAAGTGGGAGAAGAAAACAGAAGGCTGGGAGGGCAGGAAAAGTATGAAGTGAGGTTTCACAGCAGCTTTACATCTATATACTGTTCAGGGTACTGAGCCGCAATTTTATTTCTAGTATTGATTTTTGGATGCAGTAAACAACACATGGAAAAATATTTGAGAAGAGGAGGCAGCCATTAGGCATAACAGCAGTGAGAATAAGGAAACAAAGCTGATATGTAAATAGTATACTGTTTAGTAGTTGAATGTAACTTTTTTTTTTAGCCTTTATTCAGAGGCTACACTTGACCCTTGTAGTCTGAGCAACTGAATGGTACTAAACAGTTTTCACCACTTCTGTTGCTTGGGGTACATACAGTCAAGCACAGGTTTACCGATGTCGGAGCGACAGCCTTTCTTTGTCATTACCTCAGCATAGCATGGAATGCATGTGCTCCAGTTACATGAGGCAAGAGTATGGCTTGCAACCCACCGCTGAGGCTGAAGCTTCAGTGACTCCTGTTCAGTTGTCATGCTTGAATACTGTTCCAGCAAATGAGTACAGTAACAATAGGAAAATTGTGTTAGTCATATCACGCTTTTTGGTACAGTTTCACGGGTTGTCTGCACAGATCTGGTATATGTGGCACATGAAATGTTTCATCACTGTCGGTACATAGCTGTACATCGGGTTGGAAAATGGCATCTGTGGGACAACAAATAGGGAATTTGCACACCTCCACATGGAAGCAGATACTTCAAGTGAGAAGAATTAATGTCTCCTATATCTTCTCTATTTTTCAAATAATAATTGATTATATGCAAAACATGATTTTTCATTTCAACATGAAAAGTTATGTAGTCCATGAGTATAACAAAGGAGCTATTTTTTAGGATAATTCAGTTTTGATACATTTGCTTTAAGTGTAACACATCAGCAAATCAGATCCAAACCTCAATTGCTATTAAGGCTTTCAGATGTTCCTTAACTAAAGCAACCTCATTTAAGCCATTACAAGGAGGAACTGTGGAATCTGTCCTTGATCCTTTGGGGCTTCAAGAGAGCATCCCTATAGCCAAGTCCCAACAAGTGACCAATCCTGGAAAGTGCCTTTCTATAATTAGCATATGTTGGCATAATTAGCAACAGCTTGCTCTCTCATGCCACCCCTTATCTTTAGATTTCAAAGCTGTCCACAAACAAGCAGCAGTGAATTAGTCTCACAGCTGCTATGTGAAGTAGAAATAAGCTTCTACCCACATTGGCCATGTCAGCAAATCTGGACAGCAAGAGGGAGACAGAAATAGCTTTTGTGTGTTTAAGCAACTGCAGAGTTTAGAAATTAAAAGACCTAGATCTTCTAGAATCAAGTTCTTACTTTAACCTTTATGAAAAACCTCCTGAAGTGTTCCTAGCACCTTTGTTATTTCATGTTGTTAACTTAAACAGTCACAGATCCTAATGTGCTACTGAAACAGAATTTGTTGACTCCATGCAGTGGATAGCCATCATTGCCCTCAGTGCCAGTTAGTGACTTACAAGATTCCTGGGTATGAACCTGCAGAAGATCCTACTAGGATCTTCTCCAGCTGTGCAGTCTCTAATATCTGCAAGGAACACATAGATGTGAGCAAAGTCTAGCGTGAGCAGCTGTCTACTAAGACAACAACACTAATTGGTTTCTAATGCCTGCAATTGTATACACTATGCACAAAAATGCTTATAGAGAAAAATGCTCATTATGGACTGCTACTCTATACAGAATCTGGCTGCCTGACCCCTACAGCCACAGCAGAGGCAGCACACTCATCCCACATCCAGCCAGGCTCCGAATTTTCCACCCCTTCTGGAAACCTGGCACGAGTGTTCAGTGATCATGGGCTAGGCTTCACATTAGCTTTTGTACCAATGTGCTAAAGTGAAAAGCTTGAAATAATGAGTTGAATGCCCAGTAGTGATGGCACTGAGGAAGTGCTAATGTTTTAAATGCTGGCTACTAAGTTATACACAGCAGGCCAGGTTCTACTCTTACTTAACCTCTAGGACAATCCTAGCTCAGGAACATTTTGAGCCTCAGAAAATAGAAGGATGGTGATGTAGCCAAAAATCAATTGAACAGCAGGTTAGACCCTCCCCTTCTTACGGGCTTACACCCTTTTTAAAGTCYGTTTTATCGTGAATTTGCCCCTCAAAAACCACCACACCCCCCCATCTTAATAAGCGATACTTCTTAGCTTCAGGATGAATTCAGCTCTCAGAATGAAACTCATGAACTGATACACTTACAAGGATGAAATCAAGAGAATTCTAATTACTGTAGACCTGGGAAAGGATATGTTCCCACCTACTTCTACCACACATAGGACTAGCATTTATTTGGCAAATGCAGCAGTGCAGCCAGCCATTATTAACCATATAAGCTAATCTTCCCCCTCACAGTTCAGGGAATTAGAACTTCAGCATTAAGGTAGGTGAACTTGCTATGACAAGATGGGTACCAAAGATGTTATGTTTCTAGATCAAGAATTGCAATTATTAAAGTAGATGTGCAGAGTGATGTACAGGTACTTAAAAAAGAAAAAATCATACAATGTGATGATTCTCAACATGCCAGGTATATAAGTATAATTCTATCTCCACTGTTCTGAAAGAGTAACTTGGAAGTAACGTATCTGTTGTCCATCACAGGTTGACGATGTAGACCAAGTCTTCATGAATAGCCTTAATCTGGCCTTTGATTTAGGAGTGCCAAGATCATAGGCATGCTTTCCTGACTTAGGGTATATATGCAAAAACAAAAGCTATTTCTTCCTCCATAATACTTAGCAATTCTTATGCTCTGACCTGAAGCTTCATTCATGCTGATGTCCTAGTTATCTCTGTTCATTTGGAAACAGTCATTTTAAAAAGTTACAACTGTGAATTTACCTCTATTTTCCCCCCCTTTTAAAAATACAAAGCTAAGAAAAAGTAGACCTCTTCCAAATCAAACCCAATCAAAGAGTGTGTCAAACCAAAAATGCCCAAATCTATGTATCTGTGATTTAGTTTCAATTTTCTCTGTTTTTTTTGGTTGGTTGGTTGGTTGGTTTTTTTTGGCACCAATATGCTAGTGCAGCCACATTAGTTTATGTAGAAAACAAGTATCAAAATGAGAACTAAAGTGTTTTTGATTTACAAGGGAATCTTTATTATATAGCAAGTAACATTTCTAGGTAAGACATTAAATATGTCAGCAATATAAGCTTATTTAACTATTCCAGCTAGAAGTGGATCCACTTTCTTTTGGTTCTGTCATCTTTTGTGTCATGCTATTTTGGTTATTTGGATAAGTTAAATGGTGATTGTGTTGCATGATCTCTTTATACTACAACAAAAAAGTGAAGTTGTATGTGACCCTCTGCAAGCTTTAATTTTTACCAGACCGTGTATCAATTTAGGTATACATGGTTCAGCATCGGCCAGCTACATAAGAACATGTGGTCAGATTTGTACACCCTACTGTGATATCTGGGTTTCCACTGTTCCTGGACTTAAAGTAGCCTGCATATCAACTCTTCCTGAAATCATACTACTTATTTCAACACAAACATATATCAGTCTCCCTGTATATAAAGTAGGGCAGATTCCTGTCTCAGAGCTTTGAAATTCTCTGCTGTAAAACACTATCCATTATTTATGTGCCAAGTGACCACATGCAAAAATGTCAGGAGAATAAATAATCAGGCCATTTGTAGGTAGAATTGCAAAATAATTACAGTTTCTAAACATGCAGGTTATGCAGTGCTTCAAATCCTCCCCTTCCCAATTACTTGAAAGCCCTATAAAATGCCAGTAATTCTCGTGCTACATAGGATTGCCAAAATTTCTATTTCTTGCCATAGAGCAAGTGAGTGGTAGTGGGCCAAATGGAAATTCCATTGGAGCAGGAGTTCATGTTTGCCTCTCTGTTAGCAAATTTCACACTGCTTCTATAGGAGGCATTGAGTACGCTAGCTTTAGAGAGTTACAGACAGCTATGTGGCATTTCCAGCCACATAAGGTAAATCAACTTTTTTGTTCCAGCAGGATTATCTTAATTTTAAGAATTTAGTAAATTAAAAAACCACCAGAGAATTTTAAGACACAAATATCAGCTTAATCAGCATTCTTATTTTCAAAGCAGTTTCTTAAATTTAAGAATACCTCAGTGTCACTACTCTGCATTTTTCTCCTAAGGTATTACCAGTGGAATTCAGAAATACTCTGATACAGTAGCTTGTTTTATTATTAGCATATAATACTTTATACTTCTGCTACCACAACAGAGTAGTTTGATGATTTAGTGCGTGTAACCGTATTTTAATAAGCTGCATAAGTCTTTATGTTATGGTTTCAAGATGTAAGATGAGAAATTTTAAGATAAACCTGAGACATTTTTCTTATTCTTCACATTACATTTAAAGATAACTTGGAATCTTTTTGCACTCTGATGAATAAGTTGATGGAAACAATATTGCTTAAATTATTTAGGCTGAACAAGGCAACAGAACACAGTGAAAAAGGTAAAAACCTAAAGGAAAATCTAACTAAAGAAGTAGTTGGATAGGCAGAACAGTGGATCTACTGTTTGCAAGCTAACAACAACAAAAAGGCATACTACCTTGGGCATTGGAAATTCACATGCCCCTGCACAGTAGTAGGCATCAAATGATTTGGGAGATATGATCCATTCATTCCAGCCAATATCAGCAAAATCAACTTTCATGTATCTTCTTGAACAAATCCTTGGCTCGTTCCATTGTTTTCGCCTTGCTTTCTTCATTGTTTTCTCATCAAAATTTAGCACCTGAGACTTCGTAAGTGTTTCTGTATTTTCTTGCCCTTTTCTCCTTCGGTCTTTGCGTGAGGCTTTTGGTTTCAAGGACTTATAGGCATTCTCCCATATGTCATGTTTGTTGTATTTATTGTTGTTATAATCTACTTCTGGCAACTCATTGTTCTGAATAGAGCTAGAGAGGTACGTATCCCTCCTCACTCGGGTATCAGTAGAAGCATTAGGGGATAGATTTGGGTCCCCATCATTGGAAGGGAATGGATCATAACGCTGTAGGGTGACTGCCACACTGTTAGGTTCAGAGATTGCAAGATCATTGGCATAAACTAGTATATAAGGTAAATGACTGGCGACCTGTTCAGGGAAGCCCTGGTGTTTCTCGCCAGAATCAAGCTCAGCGCAAAGAATGAGCTCTCCAGCCCATTTTGATTCTTTTATGATGTGTGAAATGTCCTTTGTATGCCAAGCCCCTCGCCTTTGAAGAAACACGGTGATGTTCCCTTTCACTAGTCCATAGGCAGAATTCTGGTGAATGCTTTGGAAAATGAGGTTGAGCTGCAAGATTGGAGGCAGGTGAAGGAGGCGGCAGGATGAGTTCTTGGACCGCTTACAAAACACTTCCCGGTGCCGAGGGCGTTTGTCAGCATAGAAGTGAAAAGTGGCAGCAAGGATCATCTCTGAATCCTGCATGGATGTCAGATTGAAGCAGTATAAGGGCTTCTGGGCCAAGAATTCTGCAAGAGAGCAAGGAAAACATGGATAAATGTCTGAGACCAAAAATGGAAGTCAAACCCTTATTCCTATATAAGTGGATTAACAAGTTTTGCTTTTCACTTACCCGCTTCAAATCAGTTAGTATAGTGAGCTTGTCACTACAGCTTAAAACTATGGTGAATAAGAGGAGGAAAAAAACCCTAACAATATTTAATAGCAATTTTACAATAACTTTGGGACTGTCCAACACACTGGGTACCTTTTGTATACATGAGAGAGAAAACTCGTCCCAGAGATTTTGTTTCAGACTGCCTTTCATTCCAGGCAGGCAAGAAAAGCAATCCTTGCTTCTATTTCATTTATAACAAAGTGAAGCTCAGAGAAGCTATCAAGTTTGCCTGTGGCAGAGCTCAGAAYGGTACCTTCCTCAGTATACTCGCTGAAAACTAGGTTTACAGTTAATATTCAAGATGGTCTAATCTAAAGCTGACTGAGAAGATTCCTTAAAGATCTCTAGGTGCTAACTCTGTGGGCAACAGCATATGAAGTTCATCATGTGTAAATAGTGCACAAGAGACATTTCACAAGGGGATTGGAAGTAAGCAGTGTGACACATTTTGGGGGCCATTACTCTTACGAGCAATCATCCTTTCCAGTATACATCATGTAGGAGCTTTGTTTAAAGCACTGTGAAACCTACTTGGTTTCCAAGACTTGTGTTTTGGTCTGCTTAAAGTTAGTGAGAACTACTGTTGAATAGGAGCTGACTCTTAAAATTCAAACTCCATTTGATATAGCTTCTTTTTAGATAGTTGAACAATTTGTGCTCACGTTACATCTCCACCTTTCTCTCAAGGAAAATGAGCAATTTTACACTAATAACTGTTTACGTCATGGTTATTTAAACTGTAGAAACCTCTCTTAGTGTGTTAAAATGTAATCCCAGAATCAAAAGACCATGCCTTCACAAGTCTATCATTGTGAAAAGTTGTTGGTGTTTTTTTTTTTTTTTACTAGCTCGAGAGTATACGGCAAAGTGGTGGCAGAACCAGGAAGTGATTCCTGTTCTCCCAAGCTCAGACTGGTACTTAGAATGCATCAAAGGACTACAGTGGGTAAGTTTGTGTCTTTAGTTAACCCAAGTGGACAAACCCTCTGGCAGCTCTTTTTGACATACCTGGACATTCTCTGGCGGCAGGGAGAAAAAAACCACCACAACAAACCCAAACAAAAAACAACAAACCCAACAGCCAGTCTTCCCCGAAACACGTTTCTTTTTCAATGCACTGTGGATGATAAGGCACAGAAATGTTGGCAACAACAGAAAGGCAGTACTGTTAACTGCCACCTGTCAGAATGTTCTTCCTTTTAAGCACAGTTTCATTTGAAAGGTGGAAATTAATAGTGCTACATCTCACTAAATTCGTGCTTGTTGTCTTCCAGTACATGCTGGACAGAACCATCATTTGGACTAAACCACAGCAGGTTAGGATGTTCGTTAATCCTAAGCCCACACAGACAGTCTGAAAGTACAAGTGTTCAAGTATGCAATTTCCATCTACACCATCTGTATTTTTTCCTGATGCAGTGAAGTGGAACAGCTTGTACTGATGCCCACATAATGGTTTCATAGGTGGCAGAGAGGCTAACAAACAGTATTCTGTGATGAAGTACAGGCTTTTTAGGAATTGAGGAGACCTGAGTTTTGGATGGAGCATAGTCATATTTATCATATTGCATCAGATCACTCAGGCTTTTACCAGCCTGTCAATCAAGCATTGTTACATTTTTCAGGCCTACTCTGAGTTGAACTGTACTAGCTGTATACATTAAAGCTGTTAATCTTTTACTGATTTTATCTACCTCTGATCACTGTAGACAGCTTCAGGTTAGGAATACAGGCAAGATGGTTGGAGGATACACATGAGAGATTGGTAGAGAAAAAAAAAGGCAAGTGTCTAAGGAAATAAAATATTAGCCTTTAGTACATAATCCACATAGGAGAATGTTGCATTGCAGTAAGTGAAGATTAGCAAAACAGGTTTACATAGTATTTCTGATTACACATTTGTGAGAAAGAAATATGCGGAGAACCTCATTTAAAATATTTTAAGCTATGCAATTGTGTTAAAGCAAGGCTCTAGAGGCCAGAATTACAGTTCCCTGTGTAATCTTGATTTGGTTTTCTTGCACGTATGCATTATGATATAGTCTTAATTAAACGGCTGCTATTTTGTACTATTCACCAAGGCCTTTCCTTCATTTAGCACAGAGGATGGATGGTGGTCAGGGAATGAGCCTGAGCTGCAAGCATCAATTTATGGGGAAGTTTCATGGCTTAGGCAGCAGATTGCTGCCATGAAGACTAATTCCCCCCAATCTCAGCAACCTAGGTGAAGTTGGACAATAACTTAATATTTCACATTTGGTCACAAACCACTTACAACTTGGCTGTGTAACTAACTTCAGTCAATTGGTGCTGTTTTCTAAAGCTACAAAGTTCCCTGAAAAATAGGAAGCACCTAAAGAAAAAAAGAACTTGAGAAACTAGTTCATAGACTGTCTCTCAGCTCCTTATCAGAGAAATAATGAACTCTTGTGAACACACGTAGAGGTGAGCTGAGAGGAGGTGATCAGATGTTTCTGAAGTGATCACTCTTCCCGAAGTGATAAGTACTGCTAGAGGAACATGAAGAAGTTGTATTTGGAACATGTGCAAATAGCATATGCATATATATATAGCAAGTGCCTTACATTGAATATGGAGAAATATTTCATATTTAATAACCTAGTCAACACCATCTATACCCTGTAAGGGATATGTAGGATGGCAATACAACTGTGTAGTTGAGGAGACCTCAATAATGCGTATGACAAAGAAGCAAACTGAGTCTGGACTGACAGTTTGCACCTCTGGAGCCCTCATCTTGACAACCATAACTAACACTGATGCTCGAGTGTCCCCTAACAAACAGCCTTAAGCTGCAGCATTGGAACAGAAGGTTACGGATTTTCTGAAAGGTGCACTTTTTTAAAAAAAAAAAAAAAAAAAAAAGTCCATTGCTTGGGATAATGAAAAGGAAATTATTGTAGGTGTAGTCTGTTTTGCTTCTCTTAATAGGATCAGAATTATCATCCATATTTTATAAAGAACAGACATTCCACATGTCTTGTTGGAAAAAACGTGCCAATTTCTTCTTTCAGAAGAAAACACTAGAAAAGAAAACAATCTCCTCTTGGAGGAGATTAAGAAAAACATACTGCCAGGTAAGGTTCTTCTCCCCTCCCTCATCTTGTGTCATTCTATGGTTCATTTCAGACTGTTCATCACTAGGTTGGTGAATTACAATTGAAATACAATTTATTGTCATAACAAAGGAACATTGCAGAGGAGCTTCTGCTTTCATGCCATGTTACTGGGGGGAGATGGGATCCAGTAGAGAAGGTACACAGATGGGACACAAAGGAGACAGGAGTTTTGGACATAGGTGTGCTTTATTTCCATTCCATAGAAAGACAAATTACTTCCAAGCATCTCTGCCTTGGTTTCATGATCTGTCAGGCGAGCAAAATAATATTGGTTTGTAATTGTTCAGTACAGTCTATCTGTGGGTAGAAAATGCTGCTATTTTAGTGTTTTAGACCAGAATTTAAACCACTTAGGTGCAAGTAACTTGTTCAGCATATTAATTGAAAAATGAAGAAAAAGAATATAGTGTAATCCTTGCATTCTCCCCAAATCACTCTTGTGGTCCAGGGCTTTGGGTAGCAGCCAGCATCAGCTGCTCGGTTCATAGAAAAATAAGACTGATAGCAGGAGGTCATGGAATAACCATCCACAGTGGAAGTTCCTTCCTAACCCCTGTTAGCTAGCAGCTGCTAGCTAATGATCTAGAGCATGATGATGTATTTCCCTCCCAAATGTCTGCGATTGCTTTACATCCTAACTCCTAGATTTCTAGACATTTCCGTTAGCCACTTACCCTTCCATGGGATCTCCTCCTCCTTGAATTTGACATAGGATAGAAATTAATTTGGGGTGCACTAGAAAATATGAGTTATTGTGCGATATTATAGTAACCATTCCCTAAAACACTGTATGCTGCATTGTATTCTATACACGAGACTTTTAAATGTAGGAGAAATAGATTGAAACTCACAAAAGCAAATTCTGAATTCATCTATCAGATGTGCCTATAAAAAAATGAATATTTCTGGCAATGTAACAAAAATTATATTCTAGAAACTGATATAATTCTTATTTTAAGAGCTAAGATCTTAGTTATAGTTTATAAGAGTTAACCAAAGAAGGAAGGCATTTTCCAGAAAAGATATTTTGGGTTTCCTTGGCAAAGGGTAACAAATTTAGAGTATTAACTACGCAAACCTCCTCTTTATTATTTTGAAGTAAGACTGGGATAATGAAAGTGTCGTTTTGACACTGTGTATGTGCTCTTCCACCCTCATACTCAAGCCAAGTAAAGCTGGGGAGGGGGAGGTCAGCCGCCTGTCTTCTCAGGTTTAGGCAGTGCAATGCCTTTAAGATCCCGAGCAGTTTTAGGCGGTCCCGTAGGCGGCACTCTTCTTCCTAACGGAAACTTGTGAGCCTGCGAGAAGAGCCGGAGGAGAGGACCTGCGGCTGGAGCGCTCGCTACTAGTTTTATGCTCCAAGTATCTCTGACAAGGTCTTTCGACCCAGTGCGATGTGCGCTGGAGCCGCGCTTCTTTTGCTGGTGGTTTGCATCCCAGCAACGGAGGCTTTCTGAAGGGAGATACCTTGTTGCAGATACTCTCGGGGGAGGGGAGGGAGCCGGTGAGGCCGGGGAAGGTGGGAAGCCGTCCGCAGAGCGGAGGGGAGACACCGTGTCCGTGCAGTTAGCAAGGGTCCCCCCAGCATTCACCCAGCGTGACACCCCCCGCAGTCACTGACACCCTCGGCGCAAACCCGTCACTTTAAGGCGAAAGAGAAGCGAGGAGGCTCTGGCAGTGCCCCCCGCGCCCGGCCCGTCTTACCTGGCCTGGCTTTGAAGCTGCGGACCGTGTTGCCGTCGCCGGGCCGGCTCCCTTCGCGGTTGTACTTCTCGTAGAGCTTAAGCATGTGGACAGCTACCATGTCCTGAGCGATGCTGCCCAGCGCAGGGGGCGGCGAAGGGCCCCCGCGGGGGTCGCGGCCGGGGGCGGGTGAGTCCCGGGCGGCCGGCGGCTGGACGGGGCAGGCGGGCTGGCTGCCGGCGCCCTCCCCCGCCGGCGAGCGGCAGCCCCCATGGCCCAGGGCCCACAGCAGGAGGCAGCAGGTCAGGCGGCCGGCCATCGGGGGGATGCTGCGGGGCGGCCGGGCGCGGAGCGGCGGTGGCTCGGTCGCTGCCTGCGTCTGGGTCTCCCGGTTGGCCCTGCCGCACCGGGGCGAGGGGGCGGCGGGGCCGGGGAGGGAGGAGGGAGGGTGGGGACGGCCCCCCCCGCTCCGCCGCTGATGCCGCCTCCGCCGGGCCAATCCCCGGGCCCGGGGGCGAGGAACTGCGGCCCGGGGGCGGCGGAGCGGGGCTGCGGCGGGGAGCGGGGGCAGCGGCAGGGGTCCCGGTGCGGGGGGAACTGGCGGGAGGCGACGCTGCATTCCTCCAACGTGGGGCTTCCCCGCTCCTTAAAGCGTAGTGGGGAAAGGATCTAAATTCATCCGCTCACAGCCGCTGATTGGAGACACATGTCACCGACGCCGCTGTGGCAGCGAGCGCTGCGGCAGGACGGCACCTTGGCTGCCTGCGCCAGCGAGGGGAGGGGGGGGCTTGAAAATAATTTCTAAAAGATAGAAGCAAATAGATAAAAAGCCGGGAGGCAGGCGGTGGGAAAGGACGGGAGGGTGCGTGGATGGGAGGGACAGCATGAGAAGGAAAGAGTGCGCGCATACGTGCAGAAAGAAGTGGAAGGGTCTTTTCTGTTTTGATCGGCAGAGTTGACAGTGATGTCTTGGAAAGGCAACGCTGTAAATAGTGTTTGTTTCAAGGATCCCGGAGAAAAGAGAAGTCCCCGGTGGGTCCACACTCTGGAAGACCCAGTGTGAACTAGCCAAGAGTGCAACAAGGGTCACTGATAATTCCAAGCAGATACTTAAATAGTAGGGGTTAAAGGGGCTGTGCATGGGTAAACTTCCGTCATTGGGCTATTTCTATGTGTGATCTGAAGGAGGAGAATACTGGCGTGAATTTCTGAAGGATTTACATGGCTTAGGTCGGAGGGGGTTGATTTAAAAGTGAATGGTGCATGTTGCACTTATTCATCATGTGACACAGGTAGTTCTGCATCACAGTTTATAGTCACCCAGTGGGTATAAATGCTGCTATAATGAATAGCAGTTTTGAAGACAACCTATAAGGAGAGTGGTATATTTTAAGGGAATTTGTTCATTCTGCCTCCTTTTTTAAAGCTTGTCCTCCAGTAGCCAAGACAGTTACTTTTCTTGGAGAGTATACAATGCAATAATTGAAAAATTGTTGGAAAAAGCTACTGTTGCTGTGTATAACACAACTCTTTTGTGATTTTTTAACCTTGGAGTGTCAAATCTGAGCAGATACTATTGAAAGCCTCTGAACCACAAGTTTGTAGTTTTTGGATCATGGCAAAGAAAGGTTTGGTTCATTTTTAAAATTAGCACCAGGCCACATTGCTCTGTGCCTCTTGAATGTATGAAACGAACAATTTGCAAATACAAATTTGCCCAAATGTACGTTGCTAAAGTATCAAACCTCCTATTAATTAAACTTTGCTTATAAATAAGCCAAACCATCCTTTGATGCTTTTTTTTTTTTTTTTTTCTCCATGGTAGCATGCTCATGACCTCCACTGGGGGTGTGAGCAAACCTTTTGTTGTTTGTGGTTTTTGTCTGTACTGTTTCTATACAATCAAGGTCCTGTGAAAAGGAGGAAGAGGCAGCAGGAGGTAGGAACAAGCTGGGCTATTTTGGACCAATGTCCTATTAAAATGTTCTCTCTCTCCTTAACTCACTCCAAACTCCTATTCAGGCATACACTTTGTATCAGTCTTTAACCTGCACTAAAACCTGTAGGACACTGATACTTTGACATTGTTGGGAAAGAATTAAAGAATCAACCAGGGATGGCTAATATTTCTTGCCTTATTTTATTGCAGAACAGCAGGAATTCAAAGTCTTTAAAGCTCTGGTACTTTGACTCTTTTATGCAGCTGAGATGATGAAATAAAAATGTGTTTGGTAAAGGAATTCAAATTAGCACTGGGTCACATAATTCCCCTGTTCTGAATATGGCCAATCAATGGCATCTCTAAGGCATCTAGAGGCAAGAGCTATGCAATTTCTGCTCATGCAGAATAATATTCCTAGCGTGGAAATTTCTGCTAATTAAAGCTCTTGCCAAGTAGAGTCTTTTTTTCTTCTTCTTCTTAAATAGCTCAAGTCAAAGCTTTGCAAGCCAGGACTTGGAGAAAGTCTCCCTATAGTTAGAGCAATGCATTCAAGATTTTAAACTGCAGATCTAAGCTTCCTGCTAAAATCATTGTGATATAAATAGTGTTACACACCCTTAATAACAGCTTATATATTAAAAAAAAAAAAACAAACCAAATAATGTTTTCTTACGGATTGGAGGCCTGTATACAAAGGAACTATTGTAACCTGTGCTTGTGTTTTTTTGTAGAATATAATGTAGGAAATACATGGGAAATATATAAGAGGGGATATAGGGCACCAGGAGTACTATCTATTCTTTTTGTTCTATGGTAAAATAACTTATTAACTCCCTTTATGGTTAGATCTATCTATATTAAAATATTTTTGCCTGACTCTTTATTTTTAATCATAAAGTCAGTAGCAGGGATAATGAAGGTTAAAACTCCAGGGAAGTTAATGAAACCTAAATTATTACTGAATTTGGGCTTTAGTCCAAATTTCTGGTTACTACTTATTGTAGGACAGCTCATTCATTTTTCACTCACAAAAATACCTTGCTATGTATAATGCTACACAATTAGCTAGGACCATACAAGACCATTCCTTAAGTATATAACTTATTAATTAGAAATGAACTGAATGAAATGCAGTGGGCTGCAGGTTTTCGTAGAAACTGATGGCAGAACTCTAAAAACCCTTTTCACAGTCCATTCAAAATCACATGGTGTGACAAGAATGATATATGGTGAGTAAAAAAGGCTTTTGTGTTTTGTTCAGTTTTTCTGAACAATAGTGAAATTATCTTAATACCACAAAAAGAACAAAGAGTCATAGCGGTGTTTAGGTGTTAGAGCAAGCAGAATGCTCAGAGCTGATCCAGAGCCTTGGAAGGCTTTTAATGTTGAGAGAAGGGTCTGGGCATATCAAGCAGTGCCTGTTGTTGGCAGGGAAAGCTTTGCCTCCTGAGAAGCAGCAGTCACTGTCCCAGTCCATCCCATCAGCTCAAGAACAAGCTTTCACCTTGGATTTCCATTCTGGATCCACACTCTTTCATATTCCAGTCTGTGGCAAGAATAGCCTTTCCCCCTACCGGGCTGCCCATCCTTCATCTTTAGTGACAGAAGTTTATTTTGTCTATCTTGCTGAGAAGCAAGAGTTGCCTCTGTTTGCATCCTACCACACTATCAATGGTGCATAATAACAGAAAGTAAGGAACTAGGAACCAAGATGCACAGACTCAGTTCAGTTTAGCGTAATTTGTCCCATCCTACTGTAGATGTCCAAAACTGTTCATATGGTCTGTGCTCTAGGGGTGCCTGTTGCTTTTCATTGGCTATGGAAGAAGTCTATGTCAGCTAGCTGAGATGCGCAGAAGGTGAATTTCACTCTAAGGGGGTGGTTGTGTGAGGTAGAGAGCACCTTCCTCTTCCATTAGTTTCACTGGCATATGATAGCCATGCACTACTCAGCCTCAGGATTAGTGTTTTGAAAGACTGGATTTAACTTTAGTTTCTCTTTACACAGTTGGCATGTAACAGGTATTGGCATATTAATCCCTTATCCTCATCAGTAATGAAAATGTCATGAGTATCTATTGCTTTTCCAGTTTTATCTCACTGAGAGTTCAGAGTTTATTCTTCCATATTTGAAGACTTTCAGAACATGTATTTTTGACAAGTCTGTCTATTTGGAGCCAGACACTTGTGTTTCTACGTTGAGGTCCACCATTTATGCTTGTAATGAGGATGGCATAGACAATTATCAGACAAGCATCTCCCATTCTGTTGCTACCCAGAAGCTGCCAGCCTCTACTGGAGGATTTTCTCCATGCATAGGTTACTAAGTGCAAAGATGTCAGCTAGTATTAGCAGAAGTAGTAATTTTGTGATGTTACTAGGCACTGGCCTGAAATGAAGACCAAGTTTTATTTTATTTTTTTTACAGCAGGCACTTTCAACTTTTCAGTGACCCATGCACCACCACATAGAGTCATTTAAGAAGAACAAAGGCTAGATATTTTTTTCCTTTTAAGAAAGGGAAGCACATTTTTCCAGTGGAAATTCCAGTGGTAACTCATATTTGTTGAAAACTTGGTTCATCCAGGTGGGTAATGCTGCCTTGGAACTCACCTGAACTGCAGTAGCTCCTGTCATGGTTTGAGAGATGTCTCTTTACTGTGAGAGGATGCATCGCAAGTGCCTGGCCATTGTGCTTCCCGGGATACATACCCTTTTCTTCCGTGGGAGAGGGAAGCTACAGACCGTGCAGGAGAATGAGGGCACAAGGCAATCAAACCACTGAGATTGTGGCTGAAGCAGAAGTAGACAGCTCTAGGGAGGAAAGGTGTTAAATCCAATTTCCTGTTCAAAAGAAATTTTAAGGAAATATTTCAAGCAGCCCATGGCACCAGTCTTTAAGTTCCAGCCAGCAACCTATAGGGCTTTGAATTCGCTGTCCTTTTACTCAGTTTCCTAGGCAGCAAAGACTCTTACTGAGGTCAGTGTTCAGTACAAGTTCAGAGCTCAGCCTGATGCACTTAACAGGCAAGATCGATAACTGCTGAGCAACTGTTGCCAGTGTAAACACTAGTGCTTTTCAAGAGAACAAGTGGGAATGGGTGATGGGTTAGATAGGCTTGGTGAGCCTGCAGCGTACCATTATATAACCTGCATCAGTGGGAAGATGGCCAGCTGTAATACGCATCTTCAGACTCCTATTTACAAGTGGAATTTGAAGGCTGTGGAAAGAGGGTGGGGGAAAGGCAGCAGCAGCTGGGAACCATCCATGACCACAGCTGGTTTTGCAAAGATCTTCTTGCAAATTCGGTTGGGATCTCTCCAGGATTTTCTTGGTCTGAGTAATGCTGCAGATGAGAGGAGGATGTATTGTGCTGATAGGACAGAAAGGTTTCTGCACATGGTGGACTAAATTAGACAAATATTGGGGAAGTATTTTAGAAACGTGATGAGCAACTGCTGACCAGTAGGTGGCAAGCGTGCCCCTAAGTCAAGGCTAACGCAGTGCTCTCTTGTGTATGGGACACTGTCGTGTCCTTAGGGTGACAGTTGGGATCACTTATGATCCTGTAGCATTTTCCCAGCGAGCAGCTCTGTGAGGTAGCCTCAGTGTTTCCAGCTTGCATATTCATAGCCTTGTAAGCCTTATGGTAGCTTTGGCTGACCTCCTGCATAGTGCTTGTGGGAGAACCTGGCCCAGTGAGGTATGCTTGGTGCTCACAGCTCTCCCCTGAGCTATAACAGCTGTCTTAAGGATCCATGCTTTCTTAATTGCAAGTGATAGAGAACTCACAAGAATTATGTTTTCATTAATATTTAAGATTTACATGTTATTTTTATTTCAAATTTGTTGGGTTTTGGGTCCCCTGCAGATTCAGATACAGCTCTTTTTTTCTTTGAACTGCAGTGTAGTTTCCATGCAAGAATAAGTGGTTCTTGTGCTCTTCCCAGAAGGGGCAGCATTGCAGTAATGAATAAAGGCGACTATGAATGTACTAGGGCCTGACTCAGATCAGTGGTGTCTCTTCCATAGATGTAATTGGATGTTTGTTTAGGTTCAGAGTGTATTAAGTACTGTGGGACAGAAGATGCTGCAGATATTTAAGCAGAGCTAATCCTGACCTGAGGTAGGGTGAAGAATGAAATGATCTCCTGGAGAGCTTTAGTTCCTAAAAATTCTGTAGTTCTATTAATGGAAAGGATGATAATTTATACTAATAAAAAGAAATTTAGTACTAAATATGGCAGATATGCTAGGGCATTTTCTCCCTGTAAAAACTTATCAAGCATCTGTGTTTGACCCAAATACACTAAATCTACATTGTATCTTAGGTTTCTCTTAGTCTGTATGAGATGCAGAAGCATTTTTTTGCCTATTTGTCATCTTTCTGGAGCGTGTGCTCTTTGTTGCACCATCAGACACATGAGAATGTGTGGTCTTACTGTTGTAATTGTCTGGATCCATGCTGACATCCTTCCCTCAACCCTGCAAATACTGCAAAATACATACTTTTAGATGCATTCTTTCCCTGAGCAGGTGTTCTGAATGTGAAGGTGACTTCTTTAGGATAGATGAAAGCAAAGAGACTGAGAGGTTTTGACAGGTTTCCAAGCATAATTTTTTTTTTTTAATTAAACTTCTACAGGAAATGTGTAGTTCCAGTCAAAAGGGTAAATGCATGTACATGTTATTTTGACCATGATTCCATACCCTGCTTGTTTTTTTTTTGTAGTAGATCAGAACGTCTTTAGGAGTACAGGATCCTTTTGTGGCTTTGCTCTGAATCAGTGGTAATCATATAGTGACCATGATGGTCAGAGTCAAGGCAAGATTTGAGGGTAGAGACAATATTTTGTATTAGATAAATAGCATAGGGAGGCTGGAAGTCTTTCTGAATTTTCCAGCCATACCTGTTGGTCTAATGAGAGCTATTGCCTCTATCTGCCTTGCTTCTGAATCCATGAAGCCTCTTCTCTTGTTTCTTATTCTGTGTAAGCACTTACCTTCCTCTTCAGGCATTTCAACAATTCAGAAGAATTTATTTCTTCCGATATATCCCTTTTTCCATATTTCCTCGATCCATATGTCTCTCTCTCATTTTCTCAGATTCAACATTTTTGAAGGGAGATACCAACATCTCTCACCTCTTTCTGAGGAAATCCTATTCTGTCTGCCAGCCTTCAGCAGAAATGTTGGTGAGTGGGTGAGTGCAGACACTAGTTTTCCTGAGGATTTCACCATTCAGCTGTCTCATTTGAAAGTGTAATTCAGGTTATCATCCCATCTGATATTCAATATGCTTAAAAAAAACAACAACCAACACAGAAGGTGACCAGAGCTTGAAGTGGAGTTTTTATTCTGATTTCCATAGACAGAATCCCTGGTAATAAACAGAATTCACATATTGTGTATAAGCTGACTCCAGAGATCACTGCTGTGTAGTTTGGGTCCACGTGGGTATTTTGCTTGTTGTAAAAGCACACTAAGGGGATGTTTTCTGTTTTTCTGTTATACTAAGTTGTGGGCCAAAGTGTAACGTCACTACATTAACTTTGGAGTTGCACCCAAGATGAATTTGGCCCAGTCAGTTGTTAAATTCTTGCTATGATTGATCTCAGCTTGCTCAGAAAGGGATCATGCCAGACTAGCAACCACAGAAATCATCAGTTGAAACTCCATCAAAATTCTCATTCCCTGTAAATTGAAAAATTAAGCTTTGAAATAAAATGTTTTGTTCTTCAATCTCACACTAACTTTTCATTAACATTATATAACTCTCAAGCTATTAGGAAGATGCCAATTAAAACAGAATGGATTGAAGTATTTGAGTGGAAAAAATAGGAATGTGATTATAAATGAGATGTCATACTAGTTCTTGGCATCTTGTGGCATCTTATCTCTGATACTTTCAGTTGTAAATTTCATTGCCCTCCACCCCCATTTATCATAGATGTACACAGTTGTAAGTAAACTAAGGCCTATTCTTGGCATATTTATTTTATGAATTCAAAACCACCTATCATCTGTATGAATGACACAATATGAACCCTTTACCAGCAATTTCTCCCAAACTGTATGCAGAGGGATTTTTTCCACAGAAAGAATAAATACCAGAAATTCCATAAGGCTCACTTGGAATTGCTTATAGGAAATTAATGAAAAAACCTTGTAGATAAAAACTGGAGCGGAAGAATCATGAAGCTAACACTAGATTTTTTTTTCAGTACTTAGAGGTATTATTGCATGTGACTTCAATAAATTTCTACTCTGAAAAGTTGTTCTTCTAATACAACTTTTTAGATTACCAACACATCAGTGGAACAAAAGGAACAAACAGACACTAAAAAATCTGCCATCAGTAATTGATGGGTTAGTCAGTATTGGATTAAAAGGACCACTGATC
Source organism: Oceanodroma leucorhoa (assembly GCA_030449065.1). NCBI lineage: Eukaryota > Metazoa > Chordata > Aves > Procellariiformes > Oceanodroma > Oceanodroma leucorhoa. The sequence continues at coordinate 379,841 of JASVER010000014.1, read as the reverse complement.
TAATGGCATGGCAATAACTTTATGCACCCATAATGGCATTTTACGTTCATGTTTTTTTACATGCTAGTGATTTCCACATCAAATAGCTATTTCCACTTTATGCACCAGCACTCATAAGTTTCTGCAATTAACATGAATTCCGTGGGCCAGCTGTACTGCATTCCTGGTGGGGGTGGGTAGGACAGGAAAATTCAGAAATATGGCTAATCAGCTTGTGATTAGAATAAACTGTCATACTGATTCTCACATAGGCGTAAACTCTACATTCCTAACGCATATAGGCATAAAACCAATAAATGTTTATTATTTATCCCTAATGTCAGAAAATAAGAAATGCAGGGAACAAGTTATTTTACTTGAAATCACTACTTTTTAGAAGGGAAAGCTGGGTTGAAACTACTTGTATGCATTAATAATGTTCAGCATTGTTTTTATTTTTTTTTTGGTCCCATATTCCGAGTTTTATTACGTTCAGAAAAATGCCTGTGCAATTTCATAAATGCAATGTTTACAGAAGCAGCGCGGAATAGCTGTGTCAAATCTGCTAGATTTCCTGTCATTGAGAAGGCTAAGATAACTTTTTTTTACTGAAAGACCCTGAAGCACTAGAGGAGACATGTACTCTTAGAGGCTGGAGCTTTTTATGGACATGAAAGACAAACATCTGTGATGAATGGTTAGGTGGAATTGAACCTGCTGTAGGACAGGAGAATGGAATGGATGACCTTCTGAAGTTTTTCCCAGCCCTATGTATCATTTGCAAATGGAAAAAATGATTCTTATCCAGCCTTGTATTTATAAAGCGATGGGGTGATACATCCCAGTCTGGGTAGTGAACTTGACAAAGCTGTGCACAAAGAAGTGAATTTGCAAAGTAAATTCCTATTTCAGCATTTATTAATATAATAAGATGATAGCAATACCAAGTGTAGACACTAAATGTGTGGTGTGATTGTGCCCAACAGAGCCACGTTAAATGCTTTGTGAACTCTAGATCTTCAGTAAAATCTGTATCTTCTGTTGCAGAGTTTAAGAAAGATTTCAGCAGCTGTGCAGATCAAATAAAACGTTAGATCTGATTTCAGTTCTTCATCTGGCTTGATCTGTCATCATGAGCTTCTTTTGAAGGATTCTGAAGTGCAGAACAAGTTGCCCATGGCTTGCATGAAAAGTAGGGATCTCAAAACTGCTACATTAATTAGCAGCTCCTAAGTAAATTAAGCACCTTGCTTTAAATATTAGATAAGAAATTGCTGATTGTTAGTGATAGTCTTATGGACACTTTCCTCACACTTTCCCATCAGATGGATGTTTGACTTGCCTGGTTAGTTCAAAATCAGTTCAATAAAGCATTCAGCTGCAGTTCTTTGGCAGCACATCGCCTTCTGGGGATTTCAGGAGATGAAGGTTTCTTCAAAGCTGTTTGAAACAGTAGAAAGAACTCTGTGAGTAACTAAGGACTACTGAAACCCTCGCCAGCTTTTGCTATAACTGCAAGATGCGTTTCCAAGGCATAGTGCACTTTCTTTTACATAAATAAAAGACCACATGTATTGGCTTGTTGGTTTTTTATATATAAACTCCAAACAAATAAGAAACTTCCATACCCAGAGAAATAATTTAGTTTCTTCGCTCATGCTTCTTCTCTTGAGGAAATATTGTAAAAACAAACAGAAGACATATCTGAACTCTGTTGCTTAGTATACCATTGGATGGCATTCTGATGCTAAGGTGATGTAGTACAACCTGCACATGTTAGAACAGATATTCTAGACCTTTGTTGCCAGCACCTTAGTATCTCCCAGAGCCCCACTAGAGAAATGGGCATGATCTAATAAAGTAGTCCAAGTGAGATGGGCAAAGACTGTGTAGTAGACTTCTGGCTCCACCAAGGTCTAACCTCCATGGTTCTGCTCAGTGAGACAGCTGTGAAGCAATGAAGCAATGTGTTCTGAAATTGGAAAGGGCTGCAGCAGGCAGTAAAAGTTTGTAGTCAAACAAAGCTCTAAGCCTCTACTTTGTGTTTTTGGTGGGTCAGGCTCCTTCCATAGGAGCTGAAAGCAGCCGCGGTGCCGCCATGTCCCAGAGCTGGGAGTCAGAGAGCTAGTAAAGTGGCTCAGCAGGGTTGTGCTGGAGCAGAGGCAGCTTCCAGCGGCCCTGTCTTTAGTGAGGAGTGTCAAGTTTTTATGAGCATCGTTACGTTTTTATAGTTTAATGGGTTTGACTATTAAAGCATAACAAAGCACGTTAAAAACTTGCCACGGCTCATTTCCGCACTCAGTAGCAAGTCCTTGCTATGGGCAGTGTGGGTCCCTAGGAAATACTAAATAACAAATGCCAGCTTAATACAGTCCTTTTCACATCTTCCTTATCCACTTTAATCGTCTTGGACCCTTTCTATTTAAAAACAGTCTTGATCTGAGGTGTGTTTTATTCAGCTTCAAAGCTCTCAGCACAGTGGCTGGTTTGGAATTCACACCTATGGGTTGAATTCTCCAGGAAAAAAGATGGTAGTTTCTATAAAGACTGCAGATGAGAAGAGAGATCATTAGAAAACATGTCTTGAAAGACACTGTCGTAGAAACTAAGGAGCACTGGATTAAAGAATAGGGTGAGGAGTTTTGGTAAAGAAGCAGTAAAGAAAAGAATACAGTAAAGAAAGCAACTGTGACTAGTTGCCAACTCTGAAAATTTGGCAGAATGGAGAATGGTGTGTTAGTTTTAAATAGTGGTGCTGGCATCTTCAGTTACAAGAACATGGAGGTGGATCCATGCTGCAGTCCAAGGGAAGTTTAGTGTAGCAGCAGTTCAGAATTCACTCTAGCTACAGCCCATGAGATCTATAAATCACTAAATAGTGTTAAATTGATATAGACACTACTCGCAAGGATGGCAGTGTTGCAGAGAATATGGTAGGGCACTGAGGTATTCAAAGCTGGCAGGGACTCCAATACTGGAGCTAGACAGAGGAAGAAGTACATCAAGGACAATGGAAAATATGGTGCAGAATATGAAGAGCAGTTCCTTAGGGTAGGCAAGGGGCAGCACTGACTTTTTGGTGCTTGTGGATGTAAGATAGAGTGCTCTGTGGGGATGTTTCTTTGCCCCTCTTTCTGCATTTATGGAGAGAAGTTAGAAAATATGATAATTCAGTTAAAATCTCGTAGGAGGAATTCTAAATGTCTTTTATTTCTAACAGGCAGCTTCAGGAAATAGATGAACAGAATACTTAAAGCTTACATTTGATTTTGGTTTGCTATTTTGGTAGGGTCTTTGCAAAATAGAGTTTTAAGGTTTCTATGAAACAGAAACCTATAAGGCAACTTAAATGCAGTGGAGCACCTATGTACTTGTATTGTTTTTTAAAAAGGTATTTAGGCATCTTAAGATGCAGATGTATATGTACCTAATGGCATTTTCAGGAGGAAGCTGGTATCTATATTAGGAATTTTGGAAAAACTTACTAGGTGCTAATTGACATTGTTTCATGCCTAAATTTGATTATAATTGGGTTCCTTGTGAGCTTTAGGATCAAAGTGCTTTGGTAATGTAAAGTATTTTATTATTATTTACTGCCTTCACTTAATTTGCTCATATGTTTTGTAAGCTCTTGAAAGCCATTGCAGCGTTATGGCAACATGATCCAGACCTGGGTTAAACCTACTGATGATGATACATTCAGGAAGGATGTATTTACCACAAGGCATTCCAGTGCTTGTCAGTGGTGCCCAGTCCCCAAAGATGGTTTGTTACTACATTCATCTTCCTGCTAACAGTCTGCATTTAATAGTACTTGCACTCATGACTCAGAGAACACAAGTTCATCATGGGGTTACTTATCATTGCCAAAGAAACTTTACTCATTCTTTTCTCCTTATTCCCAGAAAGGAAATAAGGATCCTAGCAAACTATTCCAAAGGGAACTGATAAGTTCAGGGATTCTGCTTCATAACCCACAGGTTACAGGATCTTTTACAGCAGAAGGGAGTTATAATAAATGTCACTGAAAACATATTGCAGATCACTGTTAAATAATCCCTGCTTTATTGCAGTGAAAAGTGATTCAACAGTACAATGATGACCGTGGAAGTAAATCCTTCTAGTGACAGGACATACGGCCTTTTTAAGTTTCTAGAGTGGTAGCTGATCTAGGACGATCTAGCTGATCTAGCTGATTTAGGATGAGAGGAAATGGCCTCAAGTTGCGCCAGGGGAGGTTTAGATTGGATATTAGGAAAAATTTCTTCACCGAAAGGGTAGTCAAGCATTGGAACAGGCTGCCCAGGGAAGTGGTGGAGTCACCAACACTGGAGACATTCAGAAAAACGTGTGGATGTGGTACTTCATGACATGGTTTAGTGGGCATGGGTGCTGGGTTGATGGTTAGACTCGATGATCTTAAAGGTCTTTTCCAACCTTAATGATTCTATGATTCTATGATCTTCTGTGGGAAGACAAGCACAGGTGACAGGGATCCCAGCTGGCAGATTTTAAAGGTTCCACATTGGGCAGGAAGAAGAGGGACAAATTATGCAGCAGGTTTCTCAAAGGAAGGTGTCCCTGCTTGATGGGAAGGAGGAGAACGTAGCCTATTCTTTTATTTGACAGCAAATAAAAGATTGATTCTGAGATTTCACACCAGAGTAACAATATTACTTTGTCGTCCCTAATAGGAGTTTTGTGATCTGCTTAAGTATGCACGTTGGTCAAGTGGCAAAACGGAATAGATATCACAAGAAGGTAAAGAAAAATCTTATAGAAAGGTTATCATGTTGTCTGTTCACTTGGTTCATTCAAGTGCTCCTGAACAGTTTTGTCTTCCCTCTTCCCCCTTCCACATAGTAAGTAGTTAGCTGCTGTAAATGTGAACTGTGGTTTTACCAAGAAGTGTAGAAAGTAATTCTGACTTGACTATGTATCTTTATATGGAGAGTCTTCATGTGGCAGTGGATGAGATGTGAATAGGAAAAATGTGAAGTTGCCCTTCCTGATGTCACGAAAAGTTGATTTGTCAGTGCAAGCGTGTTCCAGGAACAGGAGCTGAGATAAGTGAGGCAGAGAATGCCATGGGATTGAATGATGAAAGGATACGAGATTAGTGCAATGCAGGGAGAGAAGCTGCTTAGAACGAATATGGTAATATTCAAATATGATAATTACATCTAACTATCAATAGTGGGGGTGAGGAAGTATGTATACTATGATGTCACAAGTGAAGCAAAAGAAATGGTACTGATGTTATAGTCCTGTTGAAACTGTGGTCATCTAAGTAGAGAGTGAATAGCTTGGAAGGGTCATCTGCTAACAGTGGTATTTTTGTTGAGCGCTCAGCCTCAAACTCTTTGCCAAAAGGTTTCAAAATCCCATTGAGAATATCTGAATTGTCACAGTGAGAAGAGACTTGAAGTTCCTTTGAGATCTAGTTCCCCAAATATTCTTTCCAACTTTTCCACCAGAATCTGTGGGGAGAAAATTTGGTGRTTTCTGTTAGATTTGGGTAAAGTTTTTGGTTGAGCTGAATTATCTAATGCTTCTGCTTATTTTTAGCATGAAAGGTTTCCATCTTTTCCTTTCATTCCTACAACCGATGTAGAATTGTCCATGCAATATAATCTACTTTTATCTYGGTCAAATTGGTAGGGTTTACTTCATATACCTAACAACAAAGGGCTAATGTGAGTAAGGATTCATTCCTCTCATTGTTATACTGTGCATGCCAATGAATTACTTTAGTGAGATTGATTTCTGCAGAATCTGGATGTGGCTGGTGGTGACCCCGCCAGATTAAAGCTACAGTTCTCTGGAAAGATGTGGCATCTGGCTTTTACACATCCAGCATTATGTGAGATGGATTCCACCACACAGATAGCTAAATCAGGTGACTGAAACGGGATCCTGTGAATATGGGGGTTTAGCTGGCTAAACTTGGTGTATTAGTGACCATTCAACTTCTGTTTTCACTGGCAGCACTGACAGTGAAATTGAAGCTAAACATGATGAAACTCATGTACTAACAATACAAATACCATCAATGTATCAGGTATTGTAATCTTCCCATGACATGTCATGCATGATTTGGTGTACATTACATCCATCAGCTGCCTACAGTCTACTATCACTTGCCAGGCAGCTGGCACATCGATACCTCTTACTGGTTGTGCCCTCTATTAACACACTAACACAGAATTACTGTATAACACAAAATTACCGAAGAGACTTCATTCACTTGTAAAACAAACCAGTGAATTATTTTCATTGACTATTTCCACCCCTCAGACAGGAAGTACTGTTTGTACTATCTGCATATATGTAAAGTGATTTCCCATCTTTCCTGTATCAAAAACTGTTTCAGTACAGAAAATACCCTTGTACACATATACAAACATACTTTCATACCTGTATCATACATTTTACATAGCAATGTTTGTTAAAAAAAAAGTCTCTGTATGTGTTTCTTTTCATATTCACTTTAAAATGAAGTGGAAAAAGCTGCCTTTGCAAGGAATTTTTGTTGGCAAAGCATATCATTTACTTTGGCTCCATAAATCAAAGTGCAGTCATGCTGCAAAATATGGGTAGCCCATTTAGAAATATTCCATCAGGAGGTACAGAGGTACAGTATATTATACCTGCTGTTTGAAATAAATAGCATTCTCAATTCCTGTTCATCTGTATATGATATCTTTTATTGCAACGTGGTGCTTTCCATCAAGTTAGTTAATTTTGTTCCTGCAATTCAAGATGTAATTGATCACTACAGTACTTGCCCTTGGGACAAAGTATCTTTTTATCCAGTGTGTTGTTTCAACTTTTCACCATTCTTTTAAAAATATTCTATATGAAATATCATAGCCTGTGCAATAAGTTTTATAGTTCTTTGTTTTATTATTTTTTCTATCTTCAGCATACATATGTAGTCTGTAATATGTACTACATACATCCTTCTGTTCTCTACCCGCACTTTGTTTTGMAAAAAGATGCATTTCAACATTATTTGCATGAAGCTTGTGGATGATTTCCATTAGCTTTAGATCACAAGGCTTCAGTTCAGCAAATTACTTAATTTTGTGCTTAATCTCTTGTTGTTTTTATAGAGCTACTCAAATAGAGAGCAATGCAGAGCTGGGTTTTCAATTTCAAGATATTATAATTAATTTTATTTATAAACTATTACTTGAAATAATTGCAGTGTTTTTCTATTGGACTTTTAAAATCTTGTAAATGTTTTATGCATTAAAATGATTTTTGTTTTGAAAGTAATTTGGAAGGAAAAATTCATGAGAAGGCTGTGTCAGACTTTATAACTAAGATGAGTCTATAGCCCCAAGTAAGCTAAGAAATATCAGGAGGGATAGAGGTGTGTATCTTTTGGTAAGCTGCTAAAAGAAGTATTGACTCACTCACTGAAACTAAATAAGTCAGAATGCCTGAAGAGTGATGATATATTTCAGACAAACCTATAATGGATCAGGAGTGTAGTTATCTTACACTTCAACTGTAAACACTTTGGGGCAGGGACTGTACACATAGTGGGTCCTCCAAGGTACTATTTCAGTGCAAATAAATCATAATCATCATGATAATAAATAATTAACCCTGTGGCATTAGAGAGGCCAGCAAGTGGTCAAAGGAGACTGAATGCTCATCACTTGGCATTAGGGGGTATGCCTGTAAAACAGCAGATGATATGCTGGGAAGATCTGAATGAGAGAAATTTATGTGGTTAGGTGTGTTCTGTGGATTGAAAATTCTAGCTCTGTCCATCTAATCTAGATTAGCTAGAAATTTAAAAAACCCTAGGTTTTCTAAGGAATTCCATTGRCATTTTAAACAGGCATGAAAATGATAGAACAATGATTTTTTTTGCTACTTTTGAATTCATTTTTGGCCAACTGCTAGAAGTAAAATAATTGGAAGGAGTTATATGGGTATATGTTAAAATTTTCCTTCCACAATGCATTTTAATTTGGAGATAATCCAAATTTTTATTGCTGTACCAAACTGAAAAGAAGGGCTTTCTCTTTAAAAAGAAAATTATACACAAATATTTTAGTATTAGGATCATAAATTACTTCAGAAATATGAGTTAACCAACCTTTCCAATGCACATATGCATCACTATTACAGCCAACAGATAATGGTGGAAATTCCAGAATTCCAGAAATAGTTTTTAGGTATTAGAATTGAGACTTAATTAAGGCATAGTCTGTGTATTTTTGTGTTTGCCTTTGTTAGGATTTCTAGCAATTGAGCTATTGGAAAGAATATTCATAAATCAAGAAGTTAGTTGGAAATAGTTCCTTATATGCATCCAGCTTCTAATTTTGAATGGATAGTGTTTCTGATTGGGGTGGTCAGTCACATTTCTGATTCCTGAAATCTGTGTATTTAAGCAACTGGAACATAATTAGTGCAGCATGAATTGCAATAACAGATCTTCAGTAGAAAGTGAAATCTATTGTTAATAGTAATGAAAACAGATTTATATTACATTCTGAACAATTCTATTTCCAGTATACTTTCAAGGGTAAAGAAACATGGCTATGTAGTAGTAGGAAAACTTGTATGGTTTAATAGTAGTATATGAGCAGGAAAAGTTTCTAAAAAATGTTCCAGAGTAAACACAAGTAATTTCCCTTTTGAAAAACCCTGGTAGAATAGCCTGAATGTTTCTTTAAATGTCATTAGTGCAGCTTAGCCAGTAACACTTTCTCCATTGAACCACATACTTAGCACTGGAAGTTTCTTGCCAGTGTAACTGTACTGGCTAGCTATCGTAGTCTTGTGAGCTGTAATGCATTGCATACGTCCCCATTCCTTCAGTGAGACTGACAAGTGGAACACTTCTGGAAAAGACTTGTTATCAGGTGACTACAAGTGTGTATTCAGAGCACTAAACTCTAGGTCTGGCATACTCAAAACTGACATTGATTTTGAAAAGTTCCTAGTTATTCAAATAGTACTGAATTCTCAGACTAATCCATGGAAATGTATTCATTAAAGAAATGTTACGGCACTTATCTAATACCTTTAAGACTCTTTAGAAGTGTTTTAATTTATTTTCAACAAATACTGGGTTGGGCTATGTGCTTACAGACCCTGACAGCACTTGGAGGTCATCACCCAGCTATGTGTATATGATAAACTATGGACTGTATTTATGTGTTCTTACTTTGGCATTTGATTTTGCTTCTGTAGATAAGATTCATGGGCTACTTTGCTCTTACCTATTGTGGTTTCCTGTTTTTTCACTATGTTTGCGAGCTGAAGCTCTAGTGGTCTCTTCAGGATGTTTTCCTGACTATTCTGGCTGTGGTTACAGAACCGAGATTCCTTTTCTTTTTTGTCTTCCTCTCATCAGGTAGTACACAGTGTGCATCCATAGGCATTGCTTGTTGACTGATGTCACCATTTTACTAGCGCCACATATATATAATTTTCATCATTCAATGAAAATATGTTGCCAGCAAGGATTACAGAGTTTAGGGCTTGGAAAATAATACTTCATTTTGTAACAAAATGTTTCAGGAATATACCTTGCTGTTACGAGTCCTACACTAGTTCATAAACATTCATTACTGTTTGAATATACCATCATATAATTAGGCCATTGCTTTTCACATACTCTCTTGAGTAATTTTTACTTCTTCTGAGCTTCTAAACCAGAGAAGTTCTGTCTGTCCTTCAGGTGTTACAGGAATCTTGAACTGTTTATAATAAGAATAGTAGAAATCTAGTTTTATTCTTATTTTCTTGACAATTGCCTGTTGTTATGATTGTCAAACATTGCACAATGTAAGCATGTTTTGCACATTAACAATGGAAGCAGAAGTGACATGAATTTAAAATTGTTTAGATGTTTTGGGAAAAAGAAGGGAATAGCTAATGTGGGCATGTAACTGAAGGATGCCAAAGACAGAAGGAATTTGCATTAACAGTTCTGGTGCTGACAATGTGGCTAGGAAAGAGAAGAGATGGAGAGCTAGTGGAAGCTGGAAATGGCTGGAAAATGAGTTTGAGATCAGAATACAGAACTAGGCAAGGTGACTGAGTCTAGGATATAGAGAGACTGCAAAGGGAAGTCTGGAGGGATGAGACATGCTGGATCAAGGATCCAGAGAACCTTCATTTTGTAATCATCTGCCTCATTCTCTAAAAAGCAACCAACTTTTGCAGTAAATGAGGCAGGAGGCTCCTTTGGCATGCAGCCTTCCTAGAGCAGGTCTGCCTTGAGCACTGAATTAATTAGAAATCTATAGATGTGATTTTAGATTATCTTAGCAGATATACATACACAGAGTCGTAATTCAGGATGAGCAAGCAAATTGAATTACAGTATTTTCACATATCTGCTGTTTGAATTTGCAACTTTGATAATACTTTTGAAATAATTTTTTCTGTGTATACTAAAAGGATAAGATACACGGGACGACGCATATCCATTCACATTGACAAATATGCATATTCAGGTATACACAGACTATACAAATGGACATGCCAATGGAAGTATATGCACATAGGCACAGACATACTCACAAAATCAGGAGGGCATAGGACCATGCATGCACATGTGCACATACAGAAGGAAATTCACATACAAGAAGTGGGAGGCACATAACCACGAACAGCATTGCGTGAATACACACATAGTTACCTTCACAGCTATATAAAGTGACAGAAAGGCCTGGAGCTGTGCAAACATCGTTAAAAGACACCCACACACCCATGACTGTCTCAAGCTGAAAAAAAGGGAATACTGAAAAATACTGTCTGGGAGAACAAAACAGGAGAGTCAACCCATCAAATGTCTGGAACTAAAATAATGCCAGAGAGCATACCCCGGCCAAAAGCACTGCCAGCAACTAAGTCAGTCACACAGCAAGAGCAGTCATCCACACATACATATGCTGCAAGAAAAATATCCACCACCTGCCAGCTGGCTACTAGCAACCATGACCTGTGTGTGTGTGTGGCCAGTGTGTTGGCACCGGTGTTGGAAGAGGAAGAGGAGTGGAAAGAAAGGAAACAGCAATAGGAAATCAGAAACAACAGAGGTGAAATGGAATCAGTGCTCCCAGTCAAAACATTTGTTTAATAGAAACAGAAGTCTGGAATGTGTACAATTTATATTTTACACAGTGAAAGGTCCTGGTCACGTGTGAAACTTCAGCCTTCTTGAGTAGCAGGAGGTCCTGTGTGTGTGAAGCACATTGCTCCACTTAGCACACATCAGATGTCTTGAAAATGCCAAACAATGAAACAGGTGGCTAATTGGCTTCCATCCTTTCAATTCCTACAAGAAGAAATTTGCTCGAGTGGTAAGAATAGGATGCTCAGTCAGGTCTCCTGGCTGGTGTTCTAGGCTCTCTCTCTGAAGTGCTGTGTGATCCTGGGTGACTCATTCCTGCTCTTTTTGTCTAAGTCTGCTATGCATAAAATAAGGATAATAATGCTTCTTTACCTCTTAGGGGTGCAGGAAGATCGAAAGAATGGATGTAAAACTCCTTAAGATTCATGAAAGATATCAAGTAGAGGAAAGCTGAATTGCAAATGAAAGTCCTGAAATCTGTCTCTGTTGCAGGGTAGATTTGAAGGACACCAGCATTTCATGGCCGTCAAATTCCATTTTCATGCTGGTTCCACATCTGTATCTCCTGTATTTTGTTAGGATAGTTTTCAGTATGACACAATACATTTTTTCCCAGTGTCATACTATTACTGTATGGCATCTCTACACCTAAATTTTACTTAGAAAAAAACCCAAGTTATTGAAAAAAGCTAATTTGACCTTCTTAATTTCAGTATTTTCATACTTGCTTGAATAGCTAATAGACATTTTTGCTCTGTTGTTCTTACCTATTGCCTTCTGAACACTTTTCTTTACAAGCCTAAATCCTGAAGAAAAATCGTCCAATAAGCTAACTGCTTATGTATTCCTCCCTAGGGGATAAGCTATAAATGGGGAGCTCATCTAATCATCTATTCTTATTTACGGTAGTATGAGTTTTTGTGTTAACTTGATGTAATGCTGTGTTGCCATCACTCTCAGCTCATAAGGAACTGTTACAAACCACTACAGTGGGAGTCCTTTTAGCCATGCCAGGCTGCATGCCTTGGCTTCTCCTCTGTCATGAGACCTAGTTTTAAGTCGGTCAAGTCACTTACTCATCCAGACACCCACCCGGACGAGTGTGGTTTTGGCCAGAAATTCAATCCAAGATCTAAGAACACAGATAAATTTCTGTTGAAATAGTAAGCACAGTAAGTTCTGTTTCCAAGACATTCACGTATTTTTAACAAAAAGTGTTTCATCAAAAAGTTCCGGATCAGCAATATACCCATTTTTTACCATGGGAATTCATCTCATGGACTAAATGTAGAACTACTCAGAATTTCTCTGTGAGACATTTTCTTATCAATTAGTGTCGTTCCAGAAAACTAAATATATGCAGGTTGTTGTTGATTTTGACAATCTGTGTTTAAGAAAATAAAGAGGATGAGGCACATCAGAGGGGTGGAATGTTGTTTGGCATAACTGGATTTTGTATTGAAATGTATTTTGTCTTGAATTTTTTGCCTTCATATGATACTTCATCATAGTGCATCACAGCCCATTTGGAAACTGCATGAGAATGCCTCTTCTGAGAACGTGCTTTACTGGGTGAGTGAAGGCAGTCGTGCATCTGCTTTGCCCATGTTTTGAGCCTGCCAGATAGAAGAAGTCCAATTCAGAAGCCATGTGCTGAAAAGCAAGATATATTAGCTCAGGCTCAATGCCCTGTTCATATGGTTACATGGCTTTTGGATAGAGCTGGCTGCCATCCGGCTTGTGTGAAGTATGGTAGAGTAAAATCCCAACTGTCTGCACATATCCATCTGGACATACCCAACATCTGGTTAGAGAAACAAGTTGTAATTCACTGCTTAGTAAACTTGCTTCATCATTTTTCAGTTTCACTTGACTTGTGTATTAGCAGGTTACATCCCGCGTTTACACAGTATGTTCATCGCTACAGTGTTCATCTCATGCCTGTCATTAATGTACCTAAAGCACTGTGCAAATAAATAAAAACTGTACAGCTGCTCAAGATTCTTTCATTAAATTCTCAGAATAACAACTGGCTTTACATCCAGTTGAGAATATTAATGAAAAAATGCTGGTTTGATTAGAAAAGAATTTAAGTGAAGAGTCATAAACCAAAAACTGTAACATCCCCCAAAATAGTTGTTCAGGAGAAATTTCTCTTTTCTGGAAAAGCTTGGATGTCTGATTTAGTTTGATATATATATATACACACATATTTTTCTACTTGGATTTTCAGCAAAGTAAATAAAATGCCCAAAGGAAAAAAAAATCCTCTAAATTGTTGCTGGTCAAAACCTGATCACTAAAATAACTACATTAGACAGAAAATGCTTGGAGAAGTTGCAGATTACTATGAACTTACAATTTTTGTCTCTTAATCAGTTTATAGTATTTGGGTCCATTTAGGGAGAATGTGTAAAGCTGGACTGAAGTTAAACATTGTAAATTGCTTTAAGTCCAAGAGCATCTGCATGACTTTTAAGGCATTTGAGCCTGGAAGAATGTATACTGGTTAAGGCTTAGATCTTGGTATGCTTTGTGAATGATTTGCTTTTGTTCTTAGGTTAGAAACTTCTCAGTACATTAATCAGTTTTTCAAGCAAGCCGGGTAGGATGATCTGGGATCCTTATCATCCTGTTTAACACAAAGATTTTTACTCTCTTGTACTGAACCCAGGACCATGGTTTGTCCCTCTGAAATCAAAACATTTTCTCGTGGATAAAGGGGCCTGCCACAAACAACTTTTGCAGGAGGAGATTTCAGACTCCCTTTGGACATAAGCTTCTATTTCTGAAGTTAAAGAACTTAGTATTTGTGCAAGTGAAAGGCAAATGGTCCTAGATATGCAGTATATAGGAATGAGGCTGTATCACTGGTGACTAGTGGAGGCTGTAATACTTTACCATACAAAACTGTGTGCTGCTGAGGAGCTAAAGATCAAGTCCTGCAGCATATTTCCTAAAGGCTCCAGCTCCCTGAAGCTGCCCTGCCGGGTGGTAAAGACAGTTCCAATCAGTCATCAAAGCTGCTTCCTGCAGAAAATGCCAGAAATATTTGTATCTGAGTGGAACTGACAGCAGGGGAGTTGCCAGTTTCACTTCGGAAGTAAACATCTTGGGCTCAGTTGTGCTTCTGACTTTCAGACATGGCTGCTTCCCAGCTGGAGATGTCCCCCATCAATCATCTTGGCCTGAATGTACAAGATGACATTTTAAAAGGGTAGTTCAGTGCCTCCCATCTTCTTTCTGGAATGGGCATGGTGAGTTTGTTGGCAAGACAGGAGGGGGAAACAGAAATACAGTACCTAGCACAGGCAAGTCACTGGGGCCCTTACACACTGCTACAGTACAAATAATAGCTGTCTTAGTACCAGCATAGTTGGTTCAGTAGTATGTATGGGGGAATTTTAACTAAGTTATCAACAATTCATCTTGAACCTTCTTCCCACTCCTTGTGAGGATTGTGCTAAAGACAGAATACTGATCTGGTACCACGTGGTGACAGAAGGCTGAGAGACTTTGTTCTCTAACAAACGTCAGACCAGTTCCAGTCCATTCAATTCCAGATACCACTTCCAGGCTGTTGTAACCATGATGGTGGTGAATTTGAAAGCCAGAAAGGGCTAAGCATCCTGCTTGGAGCTTCCCGGAGGTTTATAAAAGGATCAGCTTAGATCATAAATTCTAGGATTTTCCAGAATTATGGCTTTTCCTGTTCATAGCACAGACTCACATAACTGCTTGGTGATGGTTATGGTGGAGAGCCAATTTAGGATGAAATAAAGAGCCATTCCCTGGTATCGAAAGCTGCTTCATGCGCTCTGAACTGAATCCTAATTCCAAGAGTCTTCATGCTAAAAAAACATTGAGATAAGTGTATTTCTTACTATTGTTCCTTTTTTGTGGGAGAGGTATCATTGCCCCTGCAAAAGCTAGATTTCAGCTGAGCATCTTTTTAGTTCATGCTGTTGTTAAAATGCGGACAACTTCTTCACATTGCTGTGGATAGTGGTTTCTAAGGCAGGAGCAATTGAAGCTTGGGTGAAAAAGTCTGACAAGAAAGTGCATAAAACACTCAAGCCCAGGGAGAAAGCTTACCCGGAGGTTTATATTTCAGTTCATTTTACCAACAAATCTAAGCTCTGGGAAGCAGGTGAATATTCAAAATGTACAATTCCATTTGCCTGTGTCCTTTCCTGCAAGTGAATGCAGTTTCAGGGGGAAAGCTAGTCAGTCCCTTCCTTGTTCGTGGCATGCTGCATCCAGCCCTGGTAAGGATGTTAGACAAGACTGTGTTGTTCCAAGTTCTGCCATCTACTCAATGTGTAACCTCAGGGAAGTCATTTAATATCTTCATCCTTCTGTTCTTCAGGCATTGAATCTTTTCTTTGCTCACTGAGTTTGCAAACTCTGGAGAGTAGCAATAGTTTCTGTTTAGCACCAAAACCACCATGAGTTTCTGGGTGCTAGAGTAATAAAATTGTAATCTGTTCTTCTGAACAGCTTCTAGATGGAGGATATTGTTTCATTTGGTGCTCTAACTTATGTGATCACTTTCCCTCTGTAGGGAGCTTTATTCTTCCATTGGCTATAGAGAGCCTGAGAGTATGAGTCGATTAATTTAGGCTGAAGTTTGGCTTTGTTCATACCTCCTGTAGTTCTTATGAATTCTGAAAAGTCAGTTGTACTCAGTGTATTCTATTGTGTTGCAAAGACTTACCTCTCCACCTATGCTCATTTTTGCTCATATGCTCATTTCACTTGATCAGTGACCACCCGCCTCTGTTTGAATTTTCAAGGTGAATGATTGAATTGATTCTTCCTATATAGTCTTTCCAACACTGGACCACCCACTTACCCTGGGTCCTTTAAAACAAACAGACAAAACATCTACGTTCTTTGTTCACCTTCAACTTCGCTGGTATTATTTTACAAGCATAATCTCGTTTAATACCTGATAATTAGTGGTAATAGCCTTTTTAACTTCTGCAGCTGTCAAAACCACACATCTCTAGCAAAAACATAAAGAATATTAGGTATCCAGGCGGTAGGCTACATTATCCCTCCAGTTTGTCTCAGCTAAGAAAAATATCTCCATGATGTAACTCACATAACTTTGGTTCTTGTTACTGATCAAATTTGTGTTGGGTTTTTTTTAAATGATCTCAGTCCTAGAAGCATCTAACAAAGGCATCAAGGCAGACAGCTTCATAAAGGAAAAGGACACTTCTCTGCATTGTGCCTTTTCTTTTAAAGAGGATCCAAGGAGGGCAGAGGAAACTGTACAGAAGTCCCCACTAGAAACATGACACATAGCCTTTATTTTACTGTCCTGTTTGTCACATGCCAATGCTCAGAATGTGGGATGTTATAAAGATCGTGGAAAACAGGCTGCAAACCCTACAGCTAATGTACCATTTTAAATCTCTGCCCCCTCAGCTGGACCCCAGATCATAATAGAACAAAAGCCCTTTGCACATATTCACTATGTGTCTGCAACACAGTTATGTTCTTGTTAACGAGTTTGGAAGTGGTATTGTCCATTGGTACAGGGAGTCAGGGGGTTGGCATGGATGTTAGTCTCAGTTGTGCAGCTGATGTATGGTATAACTTTAGCTATGTMATTTATCCTCCAGGTGTTGGACCTTAGCAGAGGACAGCATAACAACAAAGTGTGGATGAAGACAGCATCTCTAACGTTTTAGGGTGTCTGTCAAACATAATTCTGTGATGCTGGATAACACAGGAATAATTAAAGAAACCTATCTTGACAGGAAAGCAGTAATGACCCACCTATCATGAGACAAATTTGTGCAAGCCTAGGAAAACACAGGTTGCATGAA
This sequence comes from Oceanodroma leucorhoa, assembly GCA_030449065.1. Lineage (NCBI taxonomy): Eukaryota > Metazoa > Chordata > Aves > Procellariiformes > Oceanodroma > Oceanodroma leucorhoa. The sequence continues at coordinate 362,912 of JASVER010000014.1, read as the reverse complement.
GATAGACCTATTTTTGTCCATGTTGACAGACAGATCCATTTTAGCCACTTTGTGTATGGACATGGAACATGCTTAGAAAAAAGCTAGTTGGAAACTGGGGTATTAGTGTTAGTGAAGCCAGAAACAAAGGAAAGTTAAAGTGGGTCAACATGTGGTTTTAAACACAATTCCATATCAAGTGTTTTTCAATTAGCATGGCTGACTACTATGTATGGATGTATTTCATTCCCATGATTAAAGTTTATTACTAATGGATTTTTTGTGAACAATTTTAAAGAGCGTATAGAGAGACCACATGATGGCAAATTGAGTAGGCACCAAAAAGACTGGGCCAACAGTGTGTTTCCTTATTCAGTGTTCCAAGGTATGTACAAGAAAGAGATTTTCTGTAACCAAAAAACATAGAACATGTCTCAGTAGATAACATCACTCAAGAATTATGTTTGCTTCAAGAAGGGTGGAGGTGACAGATGGTATCGCGTTGTGTAGCCCCTTGCTATTGGATCATAATTGGATGTTACTGGCAAAGGAATACCGAGTTGGGCACTCAGCAACAGTATGTTTAGATGTATGGCTTTTAACTTACCTTTGACTTAACTTGAGGGTCCTGTTTCCATTTTGCTTGGACATTTCTTGTACAGCTTGCTGTGTCCAGTTCAATAGGCTTTACGGACTGTGAAAGGGGTTGCATTGCAAGGCTTCCCCTAGAGAAGTAAATGTGTGTGTTTGCCAATAGTCCAGTTTGTGGATGAAACTTGGTGGACTAGACTCCAGATAATTTTTCCACCATTTCTAGTGAACACACTGCAATTACAGCTGGGGTTTCTGATAGCGTCAGTTGTATCCATAGTTTAGATTTGATACTTCCTAGACAACTTCTAATTGCTCAAAACTGGAATGCCTAAAKTTTTTGGCATTCACACGATGTAGTCATAGGAACGTCATAGGAACTTTTGATTGTTACTGTGTCAAAGCATTTACTCTGATTCATTGGTCCAGAATTGAATCCATCCAAGTTAAGGCTATTTCATGGGAAGACTCCATTCTAAATGTAAGAGTAACTTGAGAAACAAATAAGTTTGTGAAGTCCTAATTTCCATGTCTACATAAGAGTGGTTGCCATTCTCAGACTCAAAGAGTAACATCGCTATACAGAGCAGATATGGATTAGATGCTTTTTGGTGTTGGTATGTAATATAAACTGTAATGTTTTTAGGTAAATATTACCAAAATTTATGAATGTATTGTTACCTGAGGATCTCAAAGCTTCTCACAAATATTAAACTTGTCCTACTCCAGATTGTAGTATCAGGTATGTAATGAGACTGTTGGCACAAATAAGTAAAGTAAATAACTAAAGTAAATAAATAACTAAAGTAAATAAAGTGTTACTAAATGAGTAAATGAGGCCACAGATGATATAACTCATCTCTGAACTGTGACAAAATGTGGCTTATGAAAGATATAGTAGGAAATGCCCTCTTTACCCATATTGGTAAGTTTATGTCTAGCTACTCAGAGTTTTTAAAGGATTCAAGCTAATTGCACAGAAAATCACTACAACTGTCCCTGCTCCCCCTTACCTCTGGCACAGCACAGAGTGTCTGTCAAGTGGGAGTTCCTACAGACACGAAATGTGTGAAGGCCACCCACAAAAGAGTGAAAGCCCAAAGACTGACTCTCCCTAGTGAAATCTTGCATGTCAGTTGTAGAAGTAGGATTGAACCTCACAGCTCGGTATTGTCAGCTCTTTCAGTGACAACCCATGCTTACATTGCCTCAGAGTTTGACAAAATTTTTCAGCTGAATATCAAGCAGATTTGTGTTTTGAAAAAAACTTGCTTCACATTCATCTCTTTACTCATTTGTGAAGCTGCATTCCTGCTTTAAAAAAATTAAAAGTTCTTTTTCATTTCCCTAAAATGAAGTTTCCATTTTTCAAGATACAATTCCTTTAAAATTTGGAATATCCCTTAATTTTATTTTTAAATGGAGAAAACTATTATTATTTGTCAAATTTAACTACAACATTTTGTTTTGGACCAAAGATAACACTGTTCGGCTTGAAGTAGTGCTTCCTTTCAACTTTACAATGACTGAAAATGTTGGTTTGTGATTGACCTGAGACGAATTAGTTCTTGATATTTTAGAAATACCAACAACAACAAAATATTAGTGCTATCTTTGTTCTAATCTCCTGTCCTCTCCTGTACACACTAGCCCATACTTTTCCTCTTGTATTTGAAATGAAAAATTCTCTGATGTTCATCAGATTTCACTATTGCCCTCACTTAGAGAAACATGTTTTCCAGGAGCATAAAGACAGCATGTAACATGGAATGTGAAAGCTGCTTTGAAATGTCAGATTTCAAGGCCTGTGATTAAGAATTTGATTTTGAATCATTAATCTTTTGGGAAGTTTCCTTTTTGCTTGGACCCTGGAAGTTTTCATTCTAGTGCCATGCTAGAGACTGTGTGTGCAGCAGCAAGTTGATGGCACAGTAGGAGGATTAAGCTTTTGAAAAATTATTTTCCTCTAATGAAAACCCTCTTAGGAAGTGATGCCCGTTGCTGCGAATGTAAATATTCACCTAGTGTCCATGCCAGCAATAAATGTTTTTTCCAGAAAAAACAAGATGCTGAAACACGTGTAAGGAGCATGGTGTGTGGTGAGAGCATGAAGAGCACGTAAGCAAGCTCCACTTACACAAGAAACTGGAAAAACCTAGAAAAACTTGTTATCAAGGTGTGATATATGGTCACTTCTATTTATATTGCAGCAGTGTTTAGAGAACTCGTGTTAAATCAGTACCCCATATGACAATAACTGTTAAATTCATCACAATAAACAGCCTTAGCCCTCTTGAGTTCACAATACCAACAGACTAGACAAGCAAACTAGGAGGATGAGAGGCATAAAAAAAGGGAATTTACCCACTGTCATAGGGAGGCAGTTGCAGAGCTGAAAATCATAATCCGGGGCAGTGTGCGGACCTCACTGAAATCAATACAGTTTTGCCATCTGATGATAAAGTGCTAAGAATTGTCTCTGTCCTCTTCCTCCCTGTTCAGTGCCATACTCACACAGTCACATGTTTTTGTGACAAATTCCTAACATTGGAATCCTAACATTAATTCCCGTGAGTGACAATGAATAAATCTTACTTTTAGGAGAGTGGAGGCTTAGGGTACCAATAATATGTTACAAACCCTCTCATTGCTGGACTGGTCTTCCAGCCAGCTTGTCCCTGCCTAGTATTCATTGTTATAACTACTGAGAAAATGGTAATATGGTCTGCTGAAAAGACACATTTTTTTAACAAATATTTTTATGAAAAGTTAATTTGTTTTTCCATCAAACCATAGAGCTGCAAATATTTTGATTGAAAAAGATGATATTTTATGAAATGTGTCATTAATCTCCTGCCACATTTTGAATATAGAAGCATCAGCTTCCTAATGATTTAATATCAACAATACTGATTTCCTACATGGTGATTGCTAATAGGCCTTTCTAAAGGTAACGCAGCTGGCTGCCCCTTTGTCCCCATTCGTGTCTTTCTGAGTGCCTCTCTCAACTGTTAGTTCACGAGTTTATACCTTTCCCAGTTGAATCTTTTAGTTTTTTTTTCCCCTTCTTGCACATAAACTACTTCACCCTGAATACCAGCCAGCACATTGTATAGAGTTTGATCTATATAGTTCAATACCTGTCATTCTTTCCTCAGGAACTGTATCAGTGAAGAAACTGGCAAAGCAGCCTGCATAAACCAGCTCATTTAATAATAGGAACAGTTCATTAGAGGGAAAGAATTTTAAAACACCAAGCTATTGGCACCCAAATTGCTGTACTTGCCTTTGTGCTGACACTTGTGCTTATGTGGCTGCACAGGGAGCTGAATCAGGGAACTGGATGAAAACTTCCTTTCGCAGAAGGAGGGAGTTGGTTTTTCAGTTGGATTAGTTCCCTGGCCCAAATTACTGTGCAACCACACAAGCATCCCTCTCAGTGGCAGCCCACACTTAGATCAACTTAATTTGCTCATTTCACCTCAGTTTAAGTGGTTGGTGAACATTAGAAACAGCATTTTTCAAGTTAGTTTTTCTGTAGATCTGTATTTCTGGAAGATGTTATTTCTTGTTCTGTGTTAAGTTTGTGTCCATTCACATGTGCCAATGGACACTTTCTCGCCTTTGCTCAGCCTTCTACTCTGGCGGTCAAACCTAGGTACTTGTATTGGATTTTATGCACTGGGCAGGTGATCACATGTTTTAAACAGTTTTTCAAGTGTAAATTATTGAGATGAATTCAGAACATGGATAAGTAAACTATGAACAGCTGACAGCTGTGTTATTGCATCCTGATGAACTTAAGCATCACTGCCAATCCAGTATGTAAGGGAAGAAAACTGCTTTTTTATCAGAGGTGATTTGAACACGTGTCTGCAGAGACCTATCAGGAACACCTTCACTTAGGCTGAAGATTCTATGTTCGAGTCATTAGTAAGACAAAACTCCAGCAAGAATGTAGATTCAAACAAAATACTGAACTCAGAATGTCTAGATATTGATACTTTAGTTTGCACTTAAACACTTAAACAGCAGGACATGCAGTTTCTATTCAGAGTTGAACAGGGGTCTATTGTTGAACATCTTAGGCGATGTTAGAGAAAACTTTAACTCTAGGTACTTCCTAACTAAAGAGTGCTTTGACTTGTGAATGAAAAGTATTCTATAAGAGATCACTCTTATTCGTGATGGTTGAGTTGTAAATTGTTTGCATTGCAGTGAAAAACTGTAAGGGCCCATGTTGCTAACATGGTATCAACATTTTTTGCTGGTGGAGAAGAATACTAGCTAATAACTATGGTTGCTTCATCAACCCTGGTTTACCTGTACAAAGCTTGACTAGGCTGGATTAAACAGACCTACTATGCCAATATGAGTGCAATGTACCTGTTGCTTTGGTGTTGACATGCATTACAAACAGTTCTTCCCAGGCAGTTGTCACACATCAAAATCCTACTAATATGAAGTTGGGTTCTTTTTCCACAATATGCTTTATATGTATCAGCCAGAAGGTGCTGTGCTGTTACTTGGTATGTTACAATCAAAATCTTCTTTTGGGCAAAAGGAAATACACCATATATATGGAATTAATAATGTATTGTTAGACAGTTAATGTCTTAACAGTCTAATAGACCCAAAGGATTAGCCCAGTTATGATAACATACACTCAGGGTGCAAATTAATACAGAAAAATAATACAGTTGAAATTGTTATACAGAAGAAAACTTTTCCTAATACTACTGGATTGATTTTCTAGTTTTCTAGGACTGGGCTAGTTTTCTTATGAGTAGGTTGTGGTAAAGACTTGGTAGAGGGTTGCTTCTGGCAAAGAGGACAACAGATAGCAAACTATGGGGAAAAATGGAGGCTAGTGATACCACGAATGCATGCACACATTTGGTGCTATGAGGACTAAATGGATCCCATAAATGGACTACATTGTTTCTGTGAAATAGTTTGACATGAATTGCAGAGAGTCACATATTAAAAAGAAATAGTAATATGTCAAGTTCAGTAAAATCTCCTATGTGGAAAGTTATGAAGGTTTCCATTAAATTTCAGTAGCTAAGTGTAGAGCATGGGGTTGGGCAAGGACTGACTGTTCTGTAAATGCAGGCAGGGGACACCACTGCCAGGTTTGCTAAGAATCCTGTAGAACTCATTTCACCTATGAGAAAGAAGAAAAAAAGGAATGAAGGAGAGAAAAAAACTTGAAATGAGTTGGATAAAACATCATCTTGACTTGTCTTAGAGTAATAGATCTCAGCCTTTTCCACACTGTGACTGCACATTGTGGTAGACAAATGTTATAATTAACTTTTATGTGAAACTTTATATCCATGAATCCAAAGTGTTTTTCAAAGGAGTGCAGGAATTTTATCACTACATTACAGGAGGGGAAACTGAGGCAGAAAGAATTGCTAAGAATTATCCATGGTCATCCTACAGGCAGTTAGCTGACTGAAAATAGAAAGGAGCCTTGGCCTCAATCTATTGTTCAAGCCACAGGGCCACACTGACCAACTCCGCCCACCCCCCATCAAAACGCCAAAAATAAAATAACTTCAGACATTCCCTCCTTTGCCATAAAGAAAGAAAGGATTGTTTTGACTTCTGGGAGCCTGTTAATGACCTTGCTGGAGTTCCATTATCTTGCAGAACTCAACTCAGCCCCAATAACCTTTTCTTTATTATGACACAAATTTTCAGTGACCACATGCTGTCGGGACTGGAATGTCACTTGTGAATGTGCACCACTCTTTACTGTTGTCACTCAGTAACTACTCAGCTGTCATAGCTTCCATGATCTCTTTTCCTGCAGCCACTGATGACTGCTTGGAGAGATACCACCCAGATATATCACAAGCCAAAACCAGTGTCACTGGAGCTGTTAAAGGATACTTGTTTGGTCACTCTGGTTTGCGATTTTGCCAAATAAGCAGGATGATGAAGACATGCTCAGTGAAAAAGGAAAAAATACTGGTAATGCCTGAGAAGCAGGATTTGACAAATCACTATCTGTATGGTGTCTCCTACTGCTTTCAAATGCAGTTGGGGCCTCACTTTGTTAGATGCTGGAGCTGGAAAAGGGGATCTGTCTTCACGGCACAATAAAGTGCTATGCAGGTACACCCAAACTCTCTCTGAATAACATGAGGCTCTCTCCAAGATGGGTTAATTAGTTTGGCACTGTGTTGCATGTCGTATCTGGGCTAGCTTATATAAGTTCTGCCCTGAGGATGTGCCATAGGAGAAATGGTCCTCCAAAACACATAATATTCTCAACCGTCAAGCAGCACTTCCTCTTCTAAATGTTTCCCATTTCTCTCTATACATACACTTATCTCCCATAATTAAGATTCTTCCTTGTGCATACTCTATGTTTTAAAGAGGGGAACATAACAAGCATTTCACACTAGGCTGCAGAGGTGGAATCAAAGTGCAAGATTTAAATTTAAATCAATTTTTTTTTCAAAATTTCATTGTCTGGGATCAATATAAAGTCAAGACTTTTCAAAAGATTCATAAAGTCATAGCTTCAGAAATTTTGGGGCCTGAAGGGACCATCTAATTTAACTTGCATTCTAACAAAGGCCGATGAAATTAGTTCAGTTGGTTTGTACTGAATCAGTGGGGTTCAACCTCAGGCTACTATAAAAATCCAGGCTTTATCAGGAAGCCACGAAATTCAGACTTGGTCAAAGGATCAGAACTTCCCCAGAGTTTGAACATGTGTTCAGGCTATAAGAAGATCTGATCTGATCTTGTTCCTACTGGAGCATAAGAACAGAGTCAACTTCTCTACATGTTTTCCATTATCATTTCCATTTACTTAAGAGAAAATAAAAGCATGACCCCCTTTTGTCCTTAGCTCCAGCTTGTGCCATCTGTAACAATTGTAGAATCAAAAGATGTAAGCATTTGTGAAAACTAAAAGCCACTGGGAAAATATGTCTTCTCTATTGCCCATCACATTTTGTTTAAAATCTGAATTTTTGGATGAAAACATTTCTGGCTATAGCCATGCTATGACAGGCTATCAATATTTATTTAGCAGTGGCATCAAAAAGACAAGGAGAATGAAATGTCACAGTGTATTTGTCACAGATAGCTTGAAACTGAAGTGAAATTTATTATTTTTCTCTTTCTCTGAAATGAATGCCTGTGAGGGCAAATAATAAAAGAGTTTTGTGAGCAAAGGAATTCAACTGCCACTTCTCAAAGGGACAAAGTCTAACAAATGTTTATTAGCTAGAGATTCAGATTTTCTCTTGTGAAATGGATTTTGTTGAGGTTTTTTTCCTTTTGTTTCTTTTATATGCATTTGGATAAATAACTGAGCTGAATACAGTTGTAGACACAAACTGGTTAAAAATCACTTGATATGTGGTGATGTTTAATGGTCAGAGATGTGGGTTCTCAGAATATTTCTTTGGCTTACTATTAATAGCGTGTGAGCATGAAGGCGCTTGAAAGAACCTGAGCCTTTACTTGACAGGTTCTGCGCAGGTGTGATCAATTATAGATCTTACCTAGAGGAGCAGCTCACAGTTAAATTGCTGCAATACTAGGGATGGGGACTGAGGAATTAAGAGTTAAGACCAATGACATATTTGGACAATTTCCAGCCGTGCTGTGGCCCATATTGTCATTTAGCAGTTTTCAGCATGCTTCATACCAGAAAATAGTTTTGAAAAGTGATTTGAAATCATTACATTGACTTTTCTAGGTGCAAAGGAGCACATTCCTAGCCTGCCTCCCTATTTACTTTATAGTATTAGGCATGTCACCTTCTATACTTTGGTTTCCTCCATCCTATATATCAAGGCCATACTACTGTAGGGATAATGATGGATATGGTTATCTAAGTCACAGGTGCTTTGTGAGGTTTACTATATTAGCATGCCTGCTAGATTAGTCATGCTTCATGAAACATGCTATGTGGATCTTAGGTCTAATTATGAAATGTATTAGTACAAACGGTTTTCTTACCTGGCTCTGCTGAAGACACACCAAGTAACCTTGAGTAAATTAGTTTTCTTGTCTTGTTTGAGCAATAAGCTTCCAAGACCTCTGTTGTTTTATTTCAGTAGCATCTAATGCAAAGGTTGTTCTTATCTTGGTCTTTTTTATGTTTCTTTCAATTACTTAAGCCTCCCTATCTTTCTATGAATAGTCTGTATGGGGCTCCACACTCCCTGGACAGTACTTTGCCAGAACATCCAATATATACATCTTGCTTTTGTCCAGTCATGTATTTAAAAGCAATAAATTTCATTTCAACTTGCTCAGGTGGGCAAATAACTGTCATTTTGATCTTTTCCTCCATCCCTAGGGAAAAAAGGAGCCTGCAATTGAGTTTCCTACTTAACATCATATTTTAGGAAGAAACAGTCTCCATTCTATGATTCTTTTACTCTTATTTCTTACAGTGAGAAGCTAAAATACACAAAATAATTAGCTAGCAAAGAGCAGATCCAGATGCTGTGCTCATGAGCAGAAGGATATTTATGATGGTAGTAGACTTCTTAAGTTAGCAGACAAAGGAAGCCAAACCAGAGCACACAGAGCTAAGGCATGCATTTTTTTAAGTGTGGAGGTAGTTCATAAATATAAATACTTAATTGGGGTTCTGGAAGATTTTCTATCTTCTAGGGTAAGGAATGTAAGTGAATACTAGATGCCATTCTGAAAGGTACAGTCTAGTTCATCCAGAAATGACAGTCATCAAGTAGCAATCAGTGGTATCAATCTATGGACTGTGTTATGCAGAGGGTCAGGTGAGTTAAACAGGTGATCCTTTGTGCTTCTAAGAACCTAATGTACATTTTTAGCATGATTGGTGCTGTACAGATGTACAGAACAGGCAGTCTCTTGTGAAAAATGTAGAGTTTAATCAAGATATTCAAAAGTAAAAAAGTAGGGAGTGAATCTTTCAATGTTTATTTTGCATCATTATCAAATACTAACTACTTTCCTTTGGGTGTTACAGTAATGTGATTTATAGGATGAGAGAACTGAAACTTTGTGGGCTAGAAAGGAACTTAGGAAACTTTCCAACTTAATTATATTTGCATAAGAAATATGTTTTATCTCTGTAAAGTTACCAGAGCCACTGCTGAGAGAATGGAGATATCTCTTATGGAACACGCTTCCAATGGTTCCCCTCAAAGCATACCCAAGCTCACTGACTCTGAGGAAAATATTTGTGGAAGTAATCCTCTGCATGTTTCCAGCATTTTATTTGCTGTGTAGATTGCACAGTATTGCAGCATAAACACAACAGTTTCAGCTACTATGACAAAGAATGGCAATTAGTTCAAAACTTTTGTAAGCAGCAGGTTGCCTTGCATAATTTTTCAGAATTGCTAAGTCCACCAAATGCTCTGACTCCAAATCCTTCTCACTCTTTGTCTATCAGCGTATCTGGGAGGCCATGTGAGGTATGCATACCTCACATACTTTTCTGCCAAAGAGCTGAATAATAGCTCCCCTTCTACCTTAGCCCTGTGGAATGCTTCCCAGAAGTTGTATTAGATCTCCCAGGGTGTACCAAGGTATTCCCTCAGGATGTGAGAAAGTAGTTGTGATGAGGTATACTTACTCAGGGACTTGATCCAGAGAAGAAAATGGGCACCTGTCCAAAATGAGGCAACTACACTAGAGCATCTGCATCGCTCCACATGTCCAAAACAAATAACTGGTATTTTGGCCCAATTATTTTTATTTGGATTTTTTTCCACAAAAGTGCAATATTTTTTTGACAAAGCAGCTGCTTTTGGGGTTATACTACATTAAGTAAAAAGCTTAGGTTTCTAAAAAAAAAAAAAAAAGTTATTTCTAGTAGGAGACTTTCCTTTCAAATAAAAGAATCAAATAAACAAGACTGTGTAGACACAGTAATTAATACTTTTATGTTAGGTAGAAAGTACAGGAGTACTACATCTGCCAAATGCTGAAATCAACACTATCTGACAAAAACACTACAATTTCCTCTTCAGCAGCTGTTATAGTTAAGAGATCACAACAAGGAAACCTACACTTCTCTTGTTGCAAAACTGGGTACAGAATGATAATAGGAGAGGATTTATTACCCATGATATGAACAAATGAGGTTGGCTCCCAAACCTGCAGCCAACAGTCAACAATCTGATGGAAATATGAGACCTTGATGGACAAATTTTTACTTTGGAAATGAAAATCATCATAAATGCCTCGCAGGGGTGCTGCCTGAACAGAGACTTGGAGCCACAGGAACAAGGCATTCTTGCTATTATGGAAAATATAAGCTGTATCTTAGTATATGGAAGATAAGTTTTATATATATATATATATATATATGTGCAGCTTAACACATGCACCTTAATAAACTAGATAGAAAACAGCATTACTCACAAGTACTCTATGCACTCAGCCACACTGGGGTACAGTGAAAACAGAAATGACCTGCATGTGGTAAGTACTCAGGACAGAATATAAACTGTTTCCCTGCATCTGGCCAACAAGCACCACATCTGTATCTAATAACGCTAATCACCCTCTATGTAACTTAAATAAATCTGCATTACCATGTAAATGAATTACCATTAAAATATGACCTGGCCATAAATCTTCCATCGAAGAGGAAGTTTCCCATGGTGAATTCTATTCATTCTTACTAATTCAATCTAATTGCTCTCTGAGATAATAATTAATGTCTTCTGTTTTGTTTTCACCTGGTGGTTATCAAATGACTAGCAATCTTTCACTGCTTCCTAAGAGCACAGTTGTTGTAGGTAAGGAGAATATTATGTTGGGAGCTTTTGTAACCTACTAGCCTGAGACTCCATACTTGGGTAGAGTGATAATGGTTTTGTGGCTTTTGCTAAAATGGTGCCTGTCAAAATGTGAGAAAGGAAAAAACAACTGCAAATTATATGGCTTAGTACAAGAAAGCATCAGGGGAAATTTAGTAAGCTGTAGTGCACAGGAGTTCAAGCTAGTTTAAAATCCATCTGAAGCATCTCTGCATTGCACTGGGTTTTGCAGCCAGACACTGAAAATCAAGCCAGCTATATGTTAAAGTGGATCTTTACAGATATGCAGAACACCATCAATCCCACTGAAGTCAATAAAAGCTCAAAGCAGTCATTATCACCTATGAAAATGACATAATGACATAATGACATTAACAACTTTAAAAATAATGTGGGTAACAAGAGTTGTAGTGTACACCTCCAGAACTAAAACCACACAGGTGCAGTCACTGAGATATTGGCAGCTAGCAGCAGGAATAAGCCTCAGTAGAAAGCCATATAGTTAAGCTCACATTTATGGTGTGGGAAGCACTTGAATCATGCTCTGCCAAAACCTGTTTCCCCTTTCATCTTTTCTAATACTGGTCTCTCAGGATATTTCATGTAAACAAAATGGCAAAGGGCCATTCTCTGGGCCCTGTATCAAAAGGCATGGCACAGCTCATGCCCACACCGCTTTACTCTCTTCCACCCAAAAGCAAAGCGTCCTGCTTCAAAGTGTCAGCTGGAAACAGTCCCTGACTTGAAGAATTTCCATACCATGCCCAGGCATTGCCTGACAGAGTGTCAATTGAGATGAGCCAAAATTATGCCAGGGAGCATGCTAATAATTCAACAGTAGGAATGGTTGTATGCTAGTGTATGCTTGAGCCTATGCACTAGCCATGGTTAGTTTACTAGCACAGAGATAGTTTCATTATGTACATGTGTTAATCAGGTAAATATGTTCTAACAATATGGTGAGGGTGTCCAAAGAATTCGTCTTCTGTTTTACTCCTCTCTAAAGCTATATGTAGTCCAGCTGGCTACAAACGTGAAGCAAAAGTCTTAGGTAAGTTCATGAAGGCGATGAGATAAAATCATAAATATTTGGAAGCTGTATTAGAACCATAGGAGAAGGAACTAGGAAAGTGTACTGCATTACCAGTGTTCAGATATTAACTTGGATTTGCAAGGAAAGGCAAAAGGAGTGTCTACTAATGCAATGATTCATAGGTATCAGTGTATTCTAATGGCTGGGTAAGCTCCCAGTCCAACAGGAGCCTGATTTCTGTACTTAGTTCGCAAGCTAATCATGGGCAAGTCACTTCACCTCTCATCTGGTAACGTAGAGTTGATGATATTTGCAAGCCATTTTAAATTTTGCCAGTGAGAAGCCTGTAAAGTGCTAACCCGTATTAACTGCTGTGGATGTCTGCAGAGTAATTCCTTTGCCTCTGTAATCGCTGATTTGAGTTTCAAAAGAAATAACTGGCTGCTGGATAAAGATACGAACAGGACCGAGAAAGAAAGAGCCATTGCGCTGCAGGCATTTGTAAAACATTAAGGGACACGATTTCAATGGATTGCGGAGGGCTTTTCACCACATAACTCCTTTGATTGCAATGGGAACTGACTACTTTTGAAGGCTGAGTTGTGTCGGCATAGCACAATGATGAGGTTTTCATCTCAGTCTTTTGCATGCAATGATTTGTTCCTTCCATCAAGTCTTCTAAATTATGCAAAAGCTGAATAATAGACTGCAATAAAAATATACCCAGGGGCATAATACATACTTTTCAGTAAGCAGGCAATGAAAAAAGGCATGTGTGTTAACTTTGCAGACAAAAATCACTTCCCAACAGCCTGACTCTCAAGGATGGGAATGTAATAAATTGTCATGTCATAGATGATGACTCTGTAAAACCTCCTGCTGCCTCATATTTGAGAAGAAAATATTATTACATTGACAATCAGCCCTAATTATTAGACTGCAGAGAAAGTAGAAGTTAATTGTATTTTCAGATCCATTCTTCTTAGGCACAAAACCAGTCAGTCAATTTCTGATGCAAGGGAAGAGGAAGAAGCGCCTATCAGAGTAAGATACTGTGGAATAGCTGGCATTTCAGAAGTTCAGTGGAAGTAAAAGCCCCGGAACCACACCAAGATACATGTGCTCTTCAAAATGATCCACTCCCAGTATGTCTTAGGACTGAGGGTTTGGCTGCAGTACTGTAATGTAACTTGATGCCACTGAGTGCTCAGTCCCTTCGGATTTGTATGCAGCAGGTGCATACAGCACAATACTTTGTCAAAAAACATTGGCTTTCTGTGAAAACGTAGGCTTTAAACAGCTAAAATTAGGATGCTGGTGGTCAGTCTGACCTTATGTAGAAAATCCCACAGGTCTGCATCACTGTTCTTGAAAGAGCACTTTGGCTTTGTTGTTTAACTCTTGCTCTGGGGATAGGTGGGACCTGGCTGCTGATTGGATTTTTATTCCTGGGTGTGTGGTAGAGTCAGTGCACAATTGTAATCAAATTACTTCCCTTCAATTTTAATTTGAGCGTATTTCTCTCTGATGATATTTCTTTTGTCTGCCATGTGTTTAGACAGTAACACCGTGGGGACAGAAACTCTTCTTGCTCTGTGCAGTGCTCTGACTAATAGAGCTCTCTGATCACAGAACATGGAGGTATTGAGGCCATAGAAATATACATAGATATCTATATATCTATATGTAGATATATAGATACCTCTTTAATATAGGTAAAGTTACACTGCTATAAAAATAGTATGAATAATGGAGCACCCGAAGAACTTCTTCTTTCCTTTAATAAAATCTAATTTTTACAGGGAGGAAAGCACAAGCTGGAAATAACTGATTCCGAGCAAAAGTTATCATGGCATTATTTACTGCTAACCATTTATTTTGGACTGTTCTGGTGGGTTTGGTGCATCCTTTCAACAGGTCTGGCTCACTATCACAACAGGTACTAGTTGTTAACTGCATTATTACACCATAAAATTTGGGGATGACTCTTGAAAATGACAAAGCAGGAAGCTGGGGGCAAATTCAAAGACAAAACTATAAAACTAACATCAATTAAGAAACATTCAGTCTGTCTTTTCCACATTTTCAAATTCGGACCCTACTGATTTTTCTCTTTTTTTTTTTTTTTTTTTTTTCGGGAGAATGGACAAATGTATTAATTGTATTACGTAAGCAATCACAGAATGCTTATGTAGCTTACTGTCTGAATATTCCATGTCGCTTTGTGCGTGGGAATGGCCTTTACAGAGTTCATTACATTAATTATTTTCTCATCACTATAATTGGTTCCTTACAAATTTGTGATTTCTGCGTGAAAGCCAGTTTATTATTTTATTTGTAATTAAGTTTCAAAATAATTTATGTTGTGGCTCAGGATAACAGCTGGCAGTCAATTTCCTACTGGTCAGTTCCATTTTTATGATTTCAGTCCTTTGATCAGAATTCATTTATATTGTATTTTAAAATTTGCATTCAGTTACTTTTCTGTTAGGCAAAAGGTGGCTGCTAATATTATAAAATATTGCCTTATTTTTTAAAAATCTCAATTTTTTACCATCATCTTTGCTGTGCTTAAAGTTTTGTCGAAAGCAATATTCCAAACTCTTCAGCATCCTCTTAAATTTGGAAACTGGCATGTTCTCTCCAATGCTATGGAGGTCCTCCAGCACTCTTCCAGAATATGTAATGTATCTATTCTCAGCTAAGAGGATTTACAGTGTGGTCTGTCTCCAGTATGGTGTGATTGTTAACTAGAGGCGGTAGATATAATCCACTGACTTTATTAGTGACCTTGATAATGAAGTCAGTGGAATATATCCCTAATTTATGGACATTAACACTGAAGATGGTGCTATGCTGATTTTCACCAACTGACCTGATACAATGGTTTTCCACTGATGTGAAGCTGCTTTGTGATCATAATCAGGCTCGTAGCATATTTAAAAGCAGACCCAGGTCTTCAGGTGTGGAATCTGTAGAGTACATGTTACTGTGGGAGTGCCCCATGAATTTGGACTGTGTACGAAAAGAAACTCATGTTGTTTGTCTTTTAAGTGAATTTTGTATGGACTTGACAGCACTATTTATCCATAGAAGATGAACAGCAAGGCATTGAGAAGACAAACTCTTTCTCCCAACATGGTCACACTCTGCCACTTCAGTCCATCTTCACTTCTACCAATATATTTCCCAAAGAAAGAATTCTGCCTGGAGGCCTGATAGTCAGGAAGAAAAGATCACATGCCAGAAACTCCATGTTTTGCTCCTGCTTCTTAATCTTGAGGCTTTCATCTGTACCAGCACTAGACCTTTTCTATGTGGGACTCACTGATAAGAAAACGTCTTTAATTTGTTGTTATCCCAAATCAATAGCCCTAAGTACAACATAAGTAACTATAGAATAGGAGTCCCAGAGCATTAGAGCTCTACTCCTAGCTATCTAGACATTGAGAACTCCATCTATTAATCGATGTCTTCAGTCATTGCTGGTCCAAACCCTCACTCTTAATCCAAACTGTATTCAGTGTTGGTGCAGCCTCACCTTGAATCCTATGTGCAGTTCTGGGCCCCACAATTTAAGAAGGATTTTAAGGTCCTTGAATGTGTCCAGACGAGGGCAACAAAGCTGGTGAAAGGTCTGGAAGGAATGTCCTATGAGGAGCAGCTAAGGACTTTGGGCTTGTCTAGTTTGGAGAAAAGGAGGAGGCTGAGGGGCACCCTCATTGCTCTCTACAGCTTCCTGAGGAAGGGAAGTGGAGAGGGAGGTGCTGAGCTCTTCTCCTTGGTATCCAGTGACAGGACACATGGGAATGGTTCAAAGCTGCACCAGGGGAAGTTTAGAGTGCACATTAGGAAGCAGTTCTTTACCAAGAGGGTGATCAAACACTGGAACAGACTTMCTAGAGAGGTGGTCGATGCCCCAGGCATGTCAGTGTTTAAGAGGCATTTGGACAATGCCCTTAATAACATGCTTTAACTTGGTCAGCCCTGAATTGGTCAGGCAGTTGGACTAGATGATCGTTGTAGGTCCCTTCCAACTGAAATTGTCTATTCTATTCTGTTCTGACTAGACTATCATCAAATGACTGAAATCTGCTACATAAAATAGTAAAAACCATTCCCCCTGGCAGCACTAGTATTCATCTTACCTTTTCAACCTTTCAGGTCCAGTGACTGGCTCTTAAGCCTTTGTTGTCCTTAACCCTAACTTAAGCCCTAACCCTATCTTTAAGAATAGCCCAAAAGCTCATAGTCACTTCAGGAATCAAAATAAGTAATTAGCTCCATAGATGCCATCATGTCAACCTTGTTCCCTTAGTAATCTGAGCAAAAGAAGCTTGTTTTTTGTTCCTGTAGTCCCAAATTGTAAGTCTAGCTCTAACCCTAACCTTAGACCAGTGGTGATGACCTCTTTGATGTTTAGTGACAAATTTATTTAAAAAATGTTTTAGCTCATTGTAAACACTCTTAGCTCATTGTTAAGAGCTTTAATCTCCATTCATGCTAAACTTAGCATCTGTGCCAATGATTAATCATTCCTTGTCTAAAAAGACCATAGATGGTGGGGAACAGAGCTGAGAAAAGTAGGGCATCAGAAACAGGACTAGAAACTGTCTTCTGTTATTCCTACTCTGAGGCACAAAGTCAGAGCCCATCACTGCTCATCAGGACACATAACTGCAGCTCAGGTTGAACAGCATTTTGGCAGAGTAATTGCCCTCTGGACCTGAGCAAGACTTGGTAGGAGGCTTGGCTATTCATTTGGACAGTAACATTTCAAGTGATATTAGCTAGTCAAAGAGTTTCAAGGAATATCGTATCTCCTTCTCAGAGGTGCATGCTGATCCTCAGAGACAGATGGAGTTTAACTGCCCTTCCCTCATTCCCAGTCATGTACAGTCCTGTACAACTGGCTATGACCAAGACTTTTCTGCCTTCTTCTGAAGCATTGGGCGTATGCCACAGCTGAGTGTGGAATTCAGGGCCAGATGGGCCAGTGACCTTCCTCACTGTGGCCAACTGCTGTTTATAAAAGACGAGTGGCAGTAATGGCAATGGGCAGACAGACTGTCAGCCTGGCATGTGGCTGTCCTGTTCTGATGGTACACTCTCCAGCCACGGGACTGCAGTGTAAATCAGCATTGGAAGAATGCTGAAGTTTTGAAGTGAATGTTAGGAAGGGTTGTTCCAAGATAAAATTTTACTAGAATATTGACATCTGGAAGTTTCCAATCCACCATTTAAACAAGAACAAAACAAGGCAAAATCAAAAGCCAGCCAGTTTAGCTTGGAGGGAAGCATTCAAAGCAGAAATTAAAGTAACCACAAGACAGAGAATTGCCAGTATTCAAAAAGAGAAAAAAGGAGAAGGAAATGAGATACTGCACTAGCAAAAGAAAGTGTCCAAATGTTGTACAGCAGAGAGTGCTGTTATTTTTCAAGTCTCTTTTCCAGAGTAAGATGGTCAGATCTAATGGCTTGCTTTACCAAATTTGGATTATTTGGATTCCAGTACTAAAATTAGTTATAGTTAGGAACTTTTGTATCAGTGTGTAGGATATATACTGAACAGCTTGAAGAGAAATAGGAACACGGACTTGAACAGATAGTACATATTATTTGCAGAAAGGTGCTACTTTAGATGCTATGACTGCTGTTGCTTTGAACTTGCAAAGGCCACTAAATGTAATAAGTGCAGATGTGCTGTAGTGTTGATTTCTCTCATTTTGCATATGTTTTAGAATGTGCCCGCCTGTCATTATATCCAACCATTAAGGGCAAAATTATGTTTCTATTAAAGTTAATGAGGGATATTCTATGAATTCAGTGTATCATGACTCTACTCTGAACAGTGAAGCAGCTGAAGAATTTACTGGAATAGTTAACTTTCCACTATGAAGAAGGGGGTGATTTCACACATCTCTCTGAGCTGTTTTTTATGAATTCTCAGACAGACACCTCTTTTCAGGGTACCTTTTCAGAGTATATATCCAGCTGTGAAAGATAAGATCTATTTAAAATGAAACCATAGGAAAATATCATGCCACAAGAGAAGATTCATTATGATGTGGAACATGTTGTTGCCTCAATCTAGTCTCAGTCTTGTCAGTTGCCAATGGGACAGTCTACAGCTACGCCAAAACCTGTCTCTGTTCATGAAGGACCAATGCTTTTATAGGCAGCCATAACCACAATGCTAAAGTATTCCACAATTGCAGTCTTAAGTAGAATAAGTAAGTAAGTCCGGTGTACAGTGAGGTCCCAATCTCAGGACTAGCAGGACAGAATAATTCAGTCAAAGTGACTCCCATAAAAAGAGAGATGACTGTCTGGGTATATGATATATTCACTGAGTGGCTAACAGTAATTGAATTCCAGTTAAGGGAGTCTTGATTTTTAACCCATGGGTTTCCCTTGTTAGGTTTTTGGTCTGGATGTTACTACCCTCAAGCCTGTGTTCTTTACAGTGGTCAATTCTATAGATTATGCTACTAGTAGCCACAGTGTGCTTGTCAATGTAACTGTGATTATTTTATGTTTCTTGGAATAACAATAAAAATAGAATTGCCAAATTAAAATGACAGGACACAAAGAAACACAAATTGATTTCATATTTTCCTCATTTGTTTTGGAAAAACGTTTTGCAAGGTTGCCCCAAAACTAGAAGGGATTTCACTGCTTCACACTTTACAATGTTAATAAGTGCATTAAAAAAGATGTGCTTTTTACATCTCAGTAGCTCTTCCAAGTTGAAAACACAATGCAGACAAGACACTTGTGGTTTTAGTACAAGGTACTCATAAAAGTCAGACTTTTCTTTGAAGGAACTAATGTTCTTTTTTTTCATGGTGCTTTTAGAGCAGATAGCTGATGATTATTCATAAACACCACTTTTTATCACTGAATTCAGTAAAGGGAAGCCAAAACCACCCTCATCCCTGCTCAACACTCAGTACAGCTGAAAGGATAGGAGAAAACACGATTCTTTCTACCATAAGGTGGCAGAGGGACCATAATTCAGCAATGAAAATGGAGAATTAGAGCTCGAGCAAACCGTAGATAGCCAGTTTTGACTTCTGCTCAGCTTTGTGCAACTTGGGCGTAGAACTTGTGGCTTAGTTGTCTGTTCAAGTACTTACATGACTCCAGTTGCCTGTATCTGCTTTATATGTTTTCAATAAAGCATGCTATGGTTTAGATCTTTCTTAATTTTACAGATGATGTTGGGAAGCAGAAACAGAGAGGAATAACTTTTTATAAGTAACTAGAATTTTGGCTGGCTTCCTGGGTAGTTCTGATTAGAGATGTCTGTTTAGGGACTGATTTTCTAAGGATCAATGCTAGTTACCTCCTGAAAAGAGTATTTTAGCTGCTTTAAGATAATTTTCCCACAGAACTGAAGGATTGGTACTTCTGAAAATGTAGGCCTAAGTGACTTCCCAAGGTCACATGGAGTTTGCAGCAGCAGTAAACAAATGTGCTTCACAGGCCCCCAGATCAAACTCGCCCTCTTTGTCATTTTGTAAAATGGGATAATAATTCCTGCCCATGTGAAGTCTCAGAACTCTGACAGTATGTCTTTGCACCCAGATCAGAAGGTCCTAAAGAACGGCAAAGCATTAATTTTCAAGTTCGTGTGCGCAGGAGGAACAGAAGAACTTTGGCTTTAAGTTTGGGTATAAATTTATTATAATGGGTGACTTCAAATTCCAGCAAAAAAGAGTTGTCAAAACCGTGGTGTTAGTATCAAAAGTGGAAAAGACACTTCTATTAGAGACCACTGGAATAGGAGCATTTCAGAGTCCATTTTACTGAACCGATTTGGTCTTGCTTAGCTGTATTTCAGGGAATTAAGTGATTAAATACATGCATGCATGGGTGCTATCTTTGTCATATAATTTACTTTTTGAGGGCCTATAAAAATCCATTTTCTTTTTCCTGCCTCTGTGACAGGAAGTGCCAGAAGAATAGCAAGCTCTGAAATGCCATCTGGGAAATTTTAACTATAAACAATTGTGCATATTTTCTCCCAAATTGGAAAGAATTTRATGTTGTTTATATTTCATTTAGAATCTGTAGTCTTTTGTTATTGTTTTGTTTTAATAAACATTTCGAGGGAGGGTCCTTCCACATTTTTTTATTTCTTCCCCCCAAAAAACCTCCCAGGAGGCAAAGGACTGGGCAAAAAGAAAAAAAAGAAAAAAAGAAGTGAGATTTTCTGTTAAGCTACGAAATATTTTAAAACTAACAGCATGGTCCTTCTACGTTCACTTTGGCTGCAATGAGTGGTCCTTCACAGCAATATGCCTAGGGATATTAGCTTGACAGGAACATCACATTCTCCCAGAAGCACTGAGCCTGAAATTATGATGCCCTGTTGGTGGTATATTGTTTAGGGAGCTTTCATTTGTTGAGGTGCATTAAGTTAAATTTGTTGTGATGCGCTGAAATGGAATGGGTGCCTGGTAAGTCTAGACAGTGACAGTGCAGGTCTTTTACAAAATAACAACCTCATTCCTTTTTTCAGTATGTGTAAAGGGCTTCGTGTGCTGACGTAGCTAATCCATGCATCAGGTTTTCAAAGGCCACTGGGAACCATGTGCACCCTAACATGGCACAGGAAGAATCAACAAAGTTCTGTGACTGCAGCTTTTTTGTTGTTATTATTTGTTTATAATGGGAAGAGCTTTAGATGCATCCAGACAAGCCAGGGATGGGTTTGCAAAAATCCCGGAGGGAGGGAAAAGACACAGAGAGGTCTCCACTCTGCACATTGAGTTGTGTATTGATTGTGCAGCACTGGTAGTGAAGAGTGGCAGCGTTCAGAAGTCGAGTGGCAGGATAAGAGGAGAAAACATACATGCCCTGGCCGGGAGTTTACTGATAGACACAGAACAGCAGGGAACGGATAGTTGCATGTGTATTTCATTGTCCTTCTCCTTCTACAGGAATCTGCCCTTCTACAGATTAGCCATATGCCAAGTCCAGGCTTGTTAGACTGTGTAAACTAGAGGAGACTCTTATTTTTGAGCTGGAGCAATCAGGTTTCATCTTCTGCTCTTGCAACCACAGTGTCTGTGCTTCCACGGCCAACTGTGTATCTTTCATCACTTTCTTATATTGGTTTGGGTCCAGTAGAGATGAACCCAGACCAAAACCAAAGAGGCAGAACCTCTGCAGCAAGCTTGCAACCCAGGGTCCTGGCCCAGCTGCTGCTGCAGGCTCAGCCCTAACACTGGAACTGTGATGAGGCTTAGATCCTCAGCCAATCCCAAATCCAGGGCTGTATGGTTTTACCTCAGCTACCCTTTTAAAACAAGGAATTCTTCTGAACTAGCTGATCTCAGTAGCTGTACTATCTGACCAACATAGAGTCTCTCGTGCTTTCATTCCCAGCAGCCCTGGAGGACAGAACAGTACTATTATCTCAATTTCATTACTGGGGAAACTGAGGCATAAAGTAAACTTAGGCATGTCTGTGCATGCCGGAAAGCAAGGAATTTCCTAGCTCTTGATCACCCATTGTTGTTTCTAGTGGAATTCATGCTTTGCAACTTTTAAATGCATGTGTAATGATACCAGAATGCATGTAGCAAGCTGAGAGTGTTTTAAAGTTTGAAACGGAACTGTGTGCTATATAACCACAGTGAATAAGAGCTGCCTGAATGAGCAACTGTCTGACTCAGGAGGGCTCAGGGAGGCTGCAGAGATCAACTCTCATAGCCCATTTTTGCCCATTTGCAGTGAACGTATATTTAAACTAAGTTACTGATACCAATTCAATTCACAGTTAGAATTATCTGAAAGCTCATACCATCACCTGAYGGTTTGTCTTTGTCTATTTTTTCTTTCTTTTCTTTTTCAAACGTGATTTGGTGCAACTAGGCAAACCAAACAAACGGCAATTTCTTGTGATTGTCATAAATCTCACAGTAAGTTTTTTGCTTTTCGGTCCTGCAAAAATCTCACTTCTTCTTACTTCTTGGGTACAAAGAGAAGCTGGAAAATAGCTCAGAAAGCAGAAACTTGGATTTGTCCAAGATCTTCCCGAAACTGACCCTTTGTGTGGGAATGGCAGCAGGCGCACAACTGGGAGTGCTCAGCTTGTGTGCCAGCCGCCATCTGTAGCAGGAACTCAGTGCATGCGGGTAGAAAGTAGAGACAGACACGTTAGGATACGTTGAGAGGGTACTGTACTCTAGTGTTGCCTTGCCTTCTTGTGTCAGTCATCAAACAGAGCAGCTCACATTCTTGCAGCTTACCTTGGGGCTGAAATGAGAAAGAAGAAAACAATAATGAGGCAGCAAAAAGGCACATGAGAAAGCCTAGCAGAATACAGTCTAGTCCTTACATTTYAAGAATTTTTATTATAAAAGATTTAGGATCAAAACATCTCTTGGAAACATGTGGCATTGACTGCTGTTAGAGAAACCCTATTGGACCAGTTTGACCTCAGGCTGCTCCAGTGTGTCAGTGCCAGTGCTCACTTGAAAAAACAGAGAAAGAAATTTGAAGATGGGAGAAAGGCATCATTTGAGATAGTGCTGGGGAAGGGCACTGGACCGGATGTCAGGAGATAGTTCTGCTATTCACCTTCCTGACCTCACACAAACTTCTTTGGTACAAGGATTCTTGTTATGTGTCTGTGCAATTCTTAGTATTACTGGGCTCCCATATCATTTGGCAATACCATAAACTAATACATTTTTATTTCAACCTGGCATTGGCTCTTCTCGGGCCAATTTCAAGCTCTTTTTATTGCTTTCAGTTAAGAAATTAGAGAATAAAACTTAAACCAAAAAGTGATGATGTAGCTCCAAGAACAACTTACAAGATTTCATAAAAATGTTTATCCTGTAATCAAAATTCAAGTAACAAAACAATCTTCTTGCTATCCGTATCACCAGATCTTATAATAATAATAATAATAATTCAGTTATTTAAAAAAATACCCAAAACCTTCTGGGCTCACATATTTTGGCTCTCTGCCAGAAAGGAAACTACAGAATTTTATTTAAAAAAAACCCAAAAACCCACTACAATGATATCAAAACTTTCTCTCTTTATTTTCATCCAGAGCCACAGAAAATTTGTGGAAAATTTACAGGGCCATTTTCTGCTATGGTCAACAGTTTTTATGTGGTCACATATTATGGGATGTTTGAAATATCATTTTTGACTAAGTAGCCTGTTATTTTCCATTTGCGGTACTGTTTACTCATACCAAACTGGATGAGGAAGGGAGTATTGTAATGTAAAAGCCAAAACTGCAGCATCCTGTTATAGACTCAGAAAGAAATAGTAGACCAGGGCGAGGACCTATCTTACAGAATATTTCTTCCATTTTCTAGAATATTTTTTCTCCTTTTTCTGGCTCTTGTTTCCCAATTCCTTGCTCAGGATTAAGTGTTAGCCCTACTTAAGGCACTGAGTTATGACATAGATGCCGGGGGCAATGATTTCACCACAACACTCCTATGCAGAAGAGCAAAAGTCTGGCACATGGAAACATATTCACATTTTCATTAATATGAAAATACAGGTAAATATTCAAGATATTCCCAGAATATACTGAGAAGCTGCAATGAAAGTAGGCGTAATATATGTACTATTATGACTGCTAAAGCAAAATTAGGCAAAACCATGACAGGTTGTAATTTGGCTTCATCATAACAATTATTTTAAACAGAAAGCAATCTTTTTGAGCAGGTGTGACATCTCATTAGCTGCCAGTGGAACACTGGACTAGGGCCATAAATGCCAATTTCAAAAATGAACAATTGCAAGATACTGTCTTAGATGTGCAAGTACGGAATTGAAAACCAAGAGGATCTCATATACAATAATGTCATGTCTGACATTGATTTCCAGTGGACAAGTCATCTAATGGACAAATTATTCATCAGTTCAGTAGGCAAACAGTCATCAAATCAAACATTTTTCCCCTAATTCCCTACAATAAAAGACAGAAAATAACTACTGACAAGGATTTTCTTGTAAAACTGTCAGAGACTGACCAGCAGCCCAGAGCTCTGATTTAAATAGGATCTTTACCTACCCTAAATGACACAGTGACTGTTCCAATTCACGTTAGCTGAGAAATTGAGATCAAGATTTTTTATGCTAGCAAAGTCTAGAGACATGTGGATTCTATTTGCCCAGCAATTGTGAATAATAAATAAACTAAGTCACAATTTGTTGGTAGAGCATTTATGGACAAGAAAAGAAGAGTCAGATTTGCCAAAACTATTATTCTCACAATTTAAATCCACAGATTGTTTAGTTGCTATTTCCTAGCTTTTCTGTGATGCTTTAGGCCAGCAATTCCTAAACTGTGGTTTATGGACCAGTGGTGGTCCGTAAAACAATGATAAATGGGTCTGTAGCTGGTTTCTGTAACTACATCACCTTTGTTGTGTTTCCAATGAAAACTTGGATGGGAAGGGTGGGGCAGAGAGAAATTCTGAGGGTTGACAGTGACAAAAATTGTGGAGTTCACTATACTGGAAAGTGTAATGTAACCTTTTACAAGACTGAGATATATTTGTTTCAAAGGTTACATGTGTTGCGAACAGTATTCAGGTTTCAAGTGTGTTCTGGGCTGAGCTGTTTTCCAACCTCCACAGGTCCTGCCGGTGCATTGTCTTAGTTAGTGTCACGCTGGAAAGTCTCAACTGCAGAAACCGCACATTCTGAAGAAATTGGGTCTAGTGTTTCTGGCACTGACTGGTGCCCACCACTGGAGAAAGAACTGGATGACAGTTAATGTAGAAGGCTAATTGTTCAAAACTTTATGAGGTGGGAGAGGGGGAAAGAGAAAGAATCCTATTTTGGCAAGTAATCCGTGGCAGATATATCCCACAGACAGACAGTTTATGCCCTGAAGCTTGGTCTGATTAGTGCAATCATTATCTCCGCCTAGCATGGCTAAAGATGTGAATGGTCATAAAATGATCCAAGCCTTTCATTAGGACCCAGCCACAGTTAATCTCACTCTGTGACCTTCTAGGGTGGTGAGTTTTAACAGGTCAGTTCCATGCTGTTCAGAAATATTTCCATTTMTTGCTTCTAAAATTTCCTGCCCTTTAGTGTCAGCAACTGTCTTCATGTTTGGAATTAAAAGGGAGGATCGGTCTGCTGGGAAGCAATTGTTTTCAAAATGCAAACCACTAATATTTAGAAGAGTGCAACTGCTGATTCTCAGTGTTGCTGAAGATACAGAACATCTTCACTGCAGTATTTGATAATAAAGCACTGTTTAATAATAATAAAGGTGCCGCTTGGCTCTCACAAAGCTCTGTCCATTGAGCTATGGAACTCTTTTGCTACTTGTTTTCTAGGTACTGCACATTTACGTTTATAAGACTGCTGCTTTGTTTAAAGAGCCAACACAGTATGTTTCAAAGGTGACATGCTGTCTTCTTAGAGACTGTGTTTTTCCTTACTGCTTCTATTAATCTAAAGGAAAATAGAGTAGCACTGAAAAAAATACATAGTTGTTTCCTGTATTTGGATGAAAAAAGATGAGAAAAACATTCTTTAAGGACATTCTCCTACAATTTAGTCTATCTGTTCATGAATAGCATGGGGGTGGGGGTGGAAATAGTATGTATTTTGAGTGGTACAGATCAGTTGTCTAATGTATTCACCACATTTTTAACTAGAAAGACAAGAGGTGGGATAGAAGGCCATTACTGTGACAAGAYTGTAGAAACTATTTAGCCTGGAAACCAAGGCAAAATGGAATTACATTGTCTGAGAAGAACGTGTATAACACCACGTCTCTGGTGATAGCTGTTAGCAGCAGTGACTGACCTCAAAATTTTGGTACTAAAAAATCCTAAGAGCCTTGCTGAGCTGAAAGACCCAGATTTTTTCAAACACTCATCAGCTTCTATGTATGGCACTGAAGGGACAGAGTACATACACTGCTGCAGCCGCGTGTACCATTTAACATATGAAGAGTACTGTTGGATAACACAGCTTTCCACAACTTAACTGGTCTTGTCCCCTCTAGAATCCAACATAGGAGAAAATGGGATAAGTATCATTCCACTAGGATTTTGTGTAGGTTTGCACATGGGAAGGAAGGAAGGGAGGAAGTCCTTGCTCATGGACTTCTCTTGAAAGTCCCTGCAGGAGTAGAATTTATCCCTGTGACCTACTGTCTTCTCTAAGTTACTTCATTATCGCCTGTTGCCATTTATCGCTTAGTTCTTAGACATTTGGAATCTGCAGGGCTTATAAACATAAAATTAGACTGCGTAATACTGATGTTATTTTGAACTCTGTATTTTACTGCTAGATCCTTTAAGAATGGCAGATAAAATCAGTAACTTATGTTGTCAGTTTCCAAAACTCTTTAAAATTGGAAGCCACCTCTGACTTATGATCAAGTGCAGCAGAAGAATGACACTGTACAAAAAAGAGGAGAGGGAGATACACTGAATTAATGATTATTCACTGTTATAGTACCTATATGTGTCCATCATAGACGAGGCCTCCCTTGTGCCAAGAGCAGTAAAATCACAAAAAAGGACAGCGTCTCTTTCTTAAAATTCATAGTTTAAAATTTGTCTACATGGAATCATTTCTGAATAAGATGTAAATTTAAAGTTCAGTAGCTACTGCAGAAAAATTTCCATGTGGAATTCCTTTTTCTGAATGCAGATAGATCATTCATATAAATTTGGTTCTTATTATGTTATCAGATGGGCGGGAAAAAGTCCCAGCTATTTTCCTTTTCTCTAGCTTGCTGCTCACATGTTAGTAGATCACAAAATTTTTCTCTTTCTCCACTTGTTTTTGTGGAGTGATTCTTCCAGTCATCTCCTTTTACATATTCTTTTCAGTTGCCTAATGGCATGTCAGCTGTTGCAAATGCTCTGGCTTCACTTACAACACGTCCTAGGTATTTCCATTTTCTTTGTAGAATAACTTAAGAAATAAAAGGTTGATGAACTCAGACTGATCTAAGAATTTGATTTAAATTCATTCCATTTAAGCCCTGGTACTTTCCTAGGGCATTTATTTTCAAAGGCGTTTAGACATCTGTCAGTACTTTTGGTAGTTTCCAGCTGTTACATCCATATAAGAAGATAGAAATTACATAGTTTTGTAATTGAATTATAGATTTGGGATAGCCAAATTTTGTTTAAATTATGAAGTTGATGCCTTGTCATCTTTGACTTTAATCTCTTAGAGGTATTTCATGGTTTAAGTGTTACTGTCAGTGCATGTTAACTGACTCTCTTTTTCTTTCTCCTCTTCATTCCCTCTTTCCCTCAGTAGAGAACCCAGGAAGCCTTTGCCTCCAAAAATTATTTGAAATGGCTGTGTGTCCACAAAAAGCTCAACATATTTTCAAAATGGTGTTTGTCAAAAATTCCCCAGAGATCCCTGATTTTCTACACAGTCTCAAGAACTAGCATGTATTCCTCCCATTATTTGATTTAAGGAAAGCTGAGGAAAAGAAGCTGAGGGCAATTACAAAAAATTGTGAGGACTGGCTATGTTGTACAGAAATGCAGGGGTTCACAGGGAGTCAATGAGGCAATACTGGTCAATAATTTAGACAATGGTCTCAGTATATCARCTGGCTAGCTTTTGTAGAGATTCTTACAAGCAACCACAGATGACCCAACTGCAAACTGATATCTGGTCATTCAGACTAATGATTCAAAGACAGAGTACTGTCAGCTACATCATTTCTTTGTGCACCATTGGATGTGGAAACAGTGGTATTTTAATCCCATTAGCTGATTAAATTGTCTAGGCTTGGAGCAAACTTAACACGCTTTCTGATCATGTCAGGTATATGAAAATGTTTGAAAATTTAATTGACCATTGTATTAGTAATTTGACTCTTGTCTAAGAACTGCATCAGTAACTTTTGGCCACAGTTTACAATTTCCTCTGATGCACAACTTCTCTAGCAGTAGAGTAATAGTACTAAGTAGAATCAGAAGGAAAAAGTCATGGTTTGGATCCCAGGTGGACTTGGAGGTCTCCTTTTCCATTATAAAGCAGCTTAATCCCATTTAGTTTCTGAAATTAGGTACAGTCTCATTTTCAGTGTAAATTTGGATAGGTGAGACTTTGATAACATTGCAAGTCCTATTATAGAATCAGCACACGAATACCTTTTCACTAGTCTTTTGCAAGCATTTTTCAATGGTGAACCTGCCATTGATTACGATGGCAGCAGCTATCACTTGTGCTAGGTCTGTTACTATCTTTGAACACCTTCAGAGCAAAAGTTACCAGGCGCATACGCACCCATCTTTTACTCCAAAGAGGATTTTGTGAAGACAGCTCGGAAGACTGTAAGACAACTGTAGTTTGGGCTGGGCACACTCTATGTATTTTTGAGCAAACATGCCAGATGTATGAGGGAGCATTTTTTCAGCATCGTTTACAGCTAGCATATTATATTAGTGGTCTGCAGCTTGTGCTGAATCTCTATTTCTTAGAATATTTGTGGGGCTGGTACTGATCAGTTATGCCTTTAAATGGGTAAGCCTAGGCAATGTGAAAAAATTCTTATACCATAAGGGATGAGGCACTATGTCTTAAGGAAAACATTTTGCAAGGCATTAAAACAGGAAGACGACTGGCAGTGCCTTTCCAAGATTCCATACACTTATCTGTTTATCCACCTTTGAGTGGGGGAGCAGGAAAGGAATGAAGACATAAAGATCATTCTCTGATTATATGCTGACCAGATCCTTAACTACTGTAAGTCATGTCACTTTGAATATTAGAATAATTTGGGAATTTGAAACTGTATATTGCAGATTAGATGGTAAAGTGGAATTAGTAGAGTTTGAGTGTATGCAGAATACAATACGGAACTTCAGATGAATTTAGGGTTACAGGTCACCTTGGTTCAAATTCCAGTCTGAAATGCTCTTCAGCCTGCTGAAAAAGCTGGCCACATTAAAATAAAATGTAAAATAGTGCATTGAATTTGTGACTTCCAAGTTTTCCTCCAGTTTTCCATAATTTGTGGTACTGTGATATGCACAAAAACAACAGAGCAGCCTCAGAATGAGAAGCTTACTCTGTGCTTCTGCCTTTGCCTGTCTGAAAAATTCTTGGATTTTCATCTGGGTTCTGATAGCAGTAATTTGAAAGTTCATACCATTTGTGGCGAGATGAAAGCCATTCTTTATGCTTTGCTTGATAACTCTTCAAACTACAAATTCTAGTTCATTTGGTATATTTCTGAAGGGTTCAGGTTTGAAAAATAAACTCAGGAGAACTTGCCTATTGCATGAGAAAGCAAAATGCAAAGCTTGAAATTGCTCTTCCTACTCCCATTTGAGTTGATAAAAATTAACTCATTGGAGTTACATGGTGGTGTCAAACTTACTTGTAGGGGTTAGGGTTGGGGGTGTAGTGGAAGGAATAGCTGCTTCTGCTCTTCCTAATCATTGCATCAGTGAGGTGCAGGGGCAGTAGTTTTGCTTTTATGAATATAAAAAGAGCAGAGCAAGCATGAGGTAAACATTACCTTTTTCAATCATCCCAGCTTCCAGTCATCAGGAGTTTAAGGATCTCCTGCGTGAAAGATTGCACCCAGGCTGACATGTTTATTGCCTGATATGTGATCTATCTTACATTAATGTGTATATATTTTTTCAGACTCAGTAGTGCTCCTGACCTCCATAGATCCTGCAGTAGTATGTTTCACTACTGAATTATRTACTATGTAGTACTATGTATGTACTATGTATGTCCTTAAACATAGATGTAGATAAGTCCTCAAAAGATGTGTAATTTAATTGGGGGGCTCTAATTTTTATGCTATAAAAGAATATGAATCTCCTGTTTGTCTTTTCCACATTATTCATAATTATACAGACTTCTAGCATCTCTCTCCTCAGTCATAACTTTTCCAACCTGAAGAGTCCTAATCTATTTATTCTCTTCTTCCCTGGAAGCTGTGTGATACCTCTCACCATCTTTGTCAACCTCTCTGGGCCTATTATTGATGTACTCTCCTCTAATCCCTTCGTAGGTCATCCACCATTGGCATGTCTTAAAGCTTTAAGCCTGGATCCTAGAATTCTCAAAAAGAGCCCAGGAAGTGTTGTGAAGGACTTAACAACAATTTTTTTACTTAACTATGTAGATTGGTTATCAGAGATCCAGATCCTTAGTAGTATTAAAATGGGCAGTCTTACCAAACGATCTTATCCTGACCTTTGTGGGAATGTAGCATGACTCTCTTGGGGGATCTGGGTTGTCATACTAAAAAGAACTCCACAGCTTATATTATGTCAACTTTTAAAGCTATGTAGGGTGGAAAATGAATTTAGCTATGTGCATGTTTGCTGAAATTTTTGTGTTGCTAACCACTTGCTTCTGCTTCATATTCATGGATTTTCTTTCTTATCCTAAAAAAAATTCTCTCTTGTTTAAACACATATGTTGTTTCAAATATATTGAACCCCTTGGCTTTCAGCACTTTCAGAAGATATTATTTTCCTCCTTGTGTTTTATTGCCTGAATTCAGCCCTTGTTAATATTAAAACAAATATCTTGGCACTCTCCTGCAGTCTCCCTGATCCCTGTTTTTTGTTAGCCACTGTTTGAAAACCTTGTTAGCTTAGTGTCGGGCACTCATTAAACTTTCAACTTACACAAGCTGCCTCCCAGCTCTGACAGACTGTGCTGCAGTGAGTATATGCGTGAGCATGTGTTTGTGTGCCTGTGTTCAAGTGTGTGACTTACTGACCTGTGTGCAAGGCCAATAAAACTGTAAAAGAAATGCATACTCCCCTCCCTCCCCAAATCCAGGGTGTAATTCCTCCCTTCCATCTGTGGTGTACAGAATCCAGCAGTGATCCCATACAGGGCTCCATTCTGCTCTCAAACAATGGGCTGCTGTTCAGTCCATATTATCATGTATTACCTTAGCTGTGGAAACTCCTCATTACTAAGTTAATAAAATATTTTTCTTCCTTCCCCCAAAATTTTTCACAACAAAAAGATGCATGTCTTTGCATTCAGAATGATCAATATCTCTACTTACGTAGACAGGTGGTCACATGTTCTTTGTTTTATTTTGTTTTGATTTTTTGTAGGTTTTTTTAGCAGGGCTGCAGGCAGCACAGGAGATGAGGGGGATTCTGTTTTTCCAAACGTTGGGTATGCCAATGATTGCCTGGCTGGCATATGTGGAAAAACACCGTCAAACAGCACAGCGGCTCTTTATTTTTTAATTGCTACGTGACATTTTAATGTTTTACTTTAATTACATATCCCTTCTCCCAACACTTGCCTGCTGTTCTGAAAAAAAAAAAGAAAAAGAAAAAGAAAAAAGGGAAGTCCTTAGAGAGTAATAAAACAAATAGAGACACTTCTGTACAATGCATCAGAACAAAAGGGAGAGCTTAAAATGCTATCCACCATCTCTGTTCTCCATGATCCTGTAACYGAACAGATTGGATTCTAGCAAAAGGAAAGCATCAGGAATTTGAAATATGTACATACAGGTCCTCCGTTTCAGTGTAAATCAGCAGTGATGTCAGTGCTGACATGCTGATTTACTCCAGCTGGGAACGTTACCCGTTGCTTTGGTGGGGTTGTACTGGTGTACACCTGCTGAGGAGGCAGGCTGTGAGACATCCAGAATATTAGTTCAGGCTTAGAGCACTGTTCTGATTCTGCTGTATCTGTTATGAATTAGGAATTAGTCCCATGAAATTAAAGGAGCTTGTAACAATATAAGGGAGGGTTAAATCAGGCCCCTTCAATGTCTACTAACTTGCTTGGCCTCTGAATTTGTTCCCCTTGCTATTTGTCTCTCAATAGCTACTTGTACTGCAAAATACAAATATTTACTTGGGGATGTGTTGCCTTTAAGTCCAATGGCTGATTAATTTTTGTGGTTTGTGCTTGAGCTGAGATTCAAGGTAATGCGGGCTTCTCCCTCCCTCTTACTTACTCACCTCCTCCTCATGATGAGGAGGTTCAGATGGTTTCAGTTGCAAAAAAAAACAATCAGCTTTTGATGGATAAGTTTAAGAAGATTTTGGCAATAGTTTATGAAATACACAGGACTCGGTCTGTCCTTTCCAAGGTAACTCTGTCTCCAAAATAATCCTAGTTCTGGCCTTCCAGAAAACATTTCAAACCAGTGGCAGGAAGGTGGCAGATCAACAAGCTCTGCCCAGACTGTGGCCAGCCAGGCTATGAGGCCTGAGCATCAGTAGGGATTTCCTTTGACTGAGGACCACCACCACAGCGTATGGCAGGTCAGGCCCCCAGATCCACAGTGGAAGTTGGAGGCCTCAGGATCTGAATGGTTATAGGCCCTAAGCGGCAATCCCTGGTCATGTGGAAAGTCTAGCTCAGGGCAGGGAATTGAATACAATTGCTACCACTTGMAATCCTGCTGGTTCAAGTCATACTTTGACCCCTGTAGTTCCTTCAGCCCTTTTTTTCGGCCCACTTCTTTTTGTGCATTGCCTTCTTTTTTCACTCTGTGTGCATCTCATATTTGGAGATGGGAATCTCTGTAGAGTTGGATCCCTGTCTTGCTGTTTGTACGTGCAGAGCCTAGCACAGTAGAGTCCAAGCCTACTTAGGAGTTCCAAGTAACACCTACATGTTACTAGCAGTACCTCTGAGCATTAAGTATGGGATGGCGGTAGTACACGAAACGGGAAGAACAGCAGCAAGAATGCAAGAAGTCTGAGGCAGCTGCTTTTCCCTGGGTCTCTTTCTGGGCGTACCACCAAAATGTGGACCTTCCTGACCCCTATGAGGTGTGAGAATCTGTTGCTTCAGACTGATTGAACGGGCTCACATGGTGGACATGGCTCCCATGCCACTGCCTAGCGTCAATATCTTTTAAAACCAGCCTTGTGTTTTGCCACTCCGTATGTGTGCTGGCTCACCTGGTTGTTGGAACCCGGTACTTTAATTCTGAGGTCACCTAAATTAATTGCTGTGTTAAGGATGACACAGATCAATAACAAGACCATACTTTTTAAATTTTGTTTCATAAACTTGACTAAGCAGTTGTTCCAGGAAAGCATTAATGAGTGAGGATGAGGCCAGATCTTACATGAATGAAATTCTCTTTCCGTATGCTGACATGGCTGCATATTTAGCTACCACAATTTTTAAGAGAGACAGGCATCCAGATGGGTAAAATCTTCTTAAATCCCCTAGTAAAAACAATGGATGTACACTCTATTTAAAGTGAAGGATACACTGCTTTTTTTCCTGAGGGGCATTATTTTTGTTCTTTATAGCTTTTTTATTTAATTAATATAAAACAAAGCTTATACGGGCTGATCTTGCACAGCTCTCTGGATGCATCTTATTTCTGTGGAATTGAATAGCTTCATTATTTCTTTTCATGTTTGTCAAGGTGTCTTTCTTTAGCTCCCACAGTCATATGAAATTTCATCTCTAGTTATTTTAAATAACATCCTGCTTTTCTGGGTGCAAAACAATGTATAACACAGCCTGACACCATTGAACCCTGATAGCTCAAAGCTCAAAATCAAATTAATTAAGAACGATTTTTGCATTTAATCTCATTTTTTAAGACTCTCAGAATTCAGTTTTAGGGTTACAAGTTCCTGACTCATGATTTTAGCACGCTTGATTTGCCAGCAATAAAGCTGGCTCTGAAATTGAATTTTAGTTCTGGGAAATAATTTTGAGTCTTCAGAAACTATTGTCCCAAATTAACAGGAAACTTTCAGAGATTGGGAATAAAGCTGTTTATACAGAATATTTTATTTTGACTAAATCAGCAAGCTCAGAGGAAAACCGCTTTGCTGGAGTACTTTTGGTGAGTTCTACTTTGCGATATTACTCTTGACTTGAAATCCATCACTTTCTGGAACATCAGACACTTTTGGAAAAATCTCTCTTTGTGCCTTCTTCATTAATCTTCCCACTTTTGGAAGATGCTGCTTCTCCTTCTTGTGAATCTTACTGTCTGTAGAGTGGAGTAAAGAGGATGTTTGCCTCGCCAGCTGAGATCCACATTGCTGCCACAGAAATTCAAGGGGAGCATTGCCATTGATGTCAGTGATACCTGGTTGCAAATGAATAAGTTCACTGTCCTCACTATCTGCTTTCTGCATTTGTTATGCTAGCAGAAATGATTCCATTGCATGTCACCAGCAGGATTAAATTAGTTTTTATAAACCCTTTGCAAGTTAGACTGTTTTCCAAACAGGGGAGAGAGATCGGAAAATGAGGTAAGAGGAAAAAAGGGATGGGGCAGGGATTTCCTCTTTCCTGTTTTAGAACATAACAGAATGACATAGAACAAAACAGAATCCATCATCACTGCACCTCAGGTGCAAATATTTGTTGTCACAGGAGAACAATGAATGTAGGGGGTGACACCTGTGACCTGACCTGAACTGGTGGTAGCACCCTGTGTCACAGGAATGGGGCAYGCATATTGAATACCCTGGTACTAGTGAAAGTTTGTTAACGTAACAAACAACCTACACAAGTTGCCTCAGAGAAACTAAGATGGGGACTTTCGGAAGAGGTCTTTGTGGTGTCTGTTTGTATGCCTGCAAATTGGCATTCCTGTGTCTTATTTTTAGTGGTGTGGAGGAGATTGCAGAGTCTTTCTAACTCAAATGGAAAATGCTCTCAGAACTCTCAACATGGATTTTATCGCCTTTTGTCCACATTGTAGCAAATTATTGTACAGTAGTAATACAAGTATAGAGAAATACCATACACATCCCAGTCAAGGAAGTTCACACCTTGGAGACTATATCAGAGGTTTGTGTAGTTCTGTGTTAGTATAGAGGTGAGTTAGATAACTCAGTAAGTTTTCCTATCTCCAATTTCTATTTTTTCTTTCCAGAAATTCTGTAACAGTGCTGGAAGATGTCCCTCTTATTCGAGCCCAGAGCAAATTCTGTGTCCTATCCTTGGGTTTCAGAAAGGAACACTAAGAAGGAGAAAACATCTTTGTGTTTCGCTGTTTGTCTTGTGACATACCTAAGACTAATTTAAGATAGTAAATTGCTGTCGATACAGAAGTTGCAGCATCAGTTTACAAAAAAAAGAGTCTGATTTTCTCTCTCTCTTTCTCTTTAATGCCTCCCAACATTGGCTTACTGTCCTCTGTCTTTCCTGTTGGAAACTGAAGAGGTAAAAGCTAACTAAGTATGGACTTTGCCCTGATTGCAGCAGTTCAGTGCTTTTGTCTCATGGGATTTAGCTTGAAGTACTTTGTTGCATCTCTTTTCCCTGCTCATGCTGGTTCAATATCCTGTCTGTTTTTAAATAAATAAATAAATAAATAAAAAGCCAGATGTTTTTGAGACTGAAGAGGGGATTTTTAGTGGAGTTTGAGCAGAGGAGTTTCTGTCATCCCCCACAGTGGTAGTAAAGACAAATAAATAACCAGAACATCAGAGTGCAGAAGGACCAGGCATTTTTAGTCCTCTAACTTCCAGCAACATTGCCTTAAACACTTCTCAGCTTGTTCCTTTGCTTCATCTGCTGTCACATTAGCTGGACTGGCAGGCCCACCTTCTGCAAGAGCACATCATCTGCAACAGCACATTGTTGCACATGCTGTTGGCGGTGACAGTTGACCAAAGGAGAATGTAAGATATTGCTTCCTTGGATAGCACAGCTTGTTTCCCTCTTGTAGCCAGAAAGCCCGGATAGAGGGGCCCAATCTCCTTCCTTCTTTTGAAAGATGTGAATCTCCAGGTGTGCACAGGTAAAATCGCCACTGAGCTCTGTCAGTTCCAGGGACTATCCTTGCCCTCAAATAGGAGATGAAGGAATAGGATATATCCCCTTGCGTCTCTTGCTTTCCTCTTGCTCTTGCTTTCTTCATGTTTCAAGCCCTTCTCAGGTGCAGGTATTTTCAGGTGCACCTGCAGTGTAAGCCTTTACCTTCCAAGATATGTCCCAACAGTAACATCTCTTGCTTACAGAGTCAGCTGAAAAAGGCAAGYTTATTTTGTGTGAGAACCTGAAAGTGAGAAAAATGCTTCTGTTTAATTTTCAAATAGCTGACATTTGTATTCTTAAAAAAAAAATCTAAGTAAGAATGTGTTAGAGTGAAGTAATTGCTCTTTTTCCTCTCTTTCAATGGGAGAAATGTAAGCAAGAAAATCATAAAATATTAAATGAAAAATGTTGACCACAACTTAAGTTCGATGGAGAAAATATATATTCAAACGAAGTAATTTTCCATCTGTAAAAACTTTGAAACCAAATGTGTCAGCTAACCTTTACAGCACATTCCCCTTTCCAGCAGTCATCCAACTGAGGGCAACATGATTGCAGGCCATGGGGAGGGTGGGCGTCAGCCCAGTGCCTCAGCCTGCATAACCATTTTTCAAACAACATTTAATTATTAGAAGCAGCTCTTATGAGATCATTTGATGAAACCTGATGTCCTGTCTGACCTTCCCAGAACATAGCACTTTGGTAATTGTACTATTGTTTTATTTTATTGAATAAGGAAATTGTTGTTTGTAGTTCACAAATATGTTATCATCTTGACCTTTTCATCTGCCACTCATATACTCCCTCGAGTGGTCTACATTATGAATTGCATTTACTCACTGGGGCTGTTCAGCTTGTCTGAATATAATTTAGCTGGTATTTTGAAGCACCACGATACAGCCTAAATCAGCAGTTTTGCTTTGAAATATTGAATGTTGAAGTTGTCTTTAGCTGAAAAGTTGCTGTGTAGAAACAGCAGGAATGAAGAGGACTGTCACCTTGTTTCAGTGTCCCTGGAATTGCTGTCTTGATTACATGTCACTCGTGGGTTGGATTATGTGACACCTCCTAACCAGCATTGCGTAACAAGGTGATATAATTTCCATAACTCTATCATTTGAGGTTAAAACTGAGGTAAAATATTTCATTTTTAGAGGTTGGTGCCAATTCCATTTAGAACTCTGAATTTCTGTACTTATAATCATACGTTAATTACCAAATTATCAGCATGACAACTGTGAGGATACCCTCTCTGCTCCTTTAAAGCTGCAGTGGGAAGTAAGTCAACAAGGTTTGGGAGTATTCTTGGCTGACTTTCCTACAGGGAAAGACACAGAGGAACATTCCAGCCATGATTGCTTTTCTTTTTCAAAGCGCAAAAAGTACTAAATATTTGTGGAGTGCTGTTCACTGATGGAAATGTCTTAAGTATTGCTCTTCTGGACATCTATGACAAGTATCACATTTTGTTTCTCCTTTTCATATTCTTTCTAATGCCATTTTAAGGGACCAGTATTGGGAGAACCGCCTTCTTCTGTCCCAGATATTCATGCCATTAGTGAATAATGTTTAAAGTAGTGATTTTTGTGGGTATGATCCTGTATTCTTCTGAATCAGCTGGATGCCTGATTTTCTAGCTTCCACCAGGTTGTCCAATTGTAGGAGGAAGTTTGAAAGTGTCATTGTCTGAATCTGACCCTCAAGACCATGTTATTGGCCACAGGTGTCTTGATGAAGGGCACTAGCTGCTTGGTTTTCACTAAATAACTGCTGACAGATGACCACTGTTATTGTTATTATTTGTACTGCAGTAGCATTTAGAGCTATTAATCATGAAGTAGTGTGCAGTACTCTACAGAACAAAAAGATTTCAGCTCCAAGAGCTTAAAACCTATGAGTATCCTCCTGTAGTCAAAGGTGTGACTGCAACTTGCATGAACACAGGTAAGTTAGCTTTCAACTAACAGTTTGTTATCTGTGTAGCTCTTAATGCAGCAGTTGAAGCATAGAGAGAGGGAGTGACATCTCCAAGATTATTTTATTATCTCCAAGCCTCAGAGTCTAGGAAAAAAACCCAAACTGCTGAGTTTCTCTATAATGCTCTGCCTACCAGGCTGCATACATACTGTCTGCTAATTCTACTAGGGTCAGATGCTTCAGTGATAAACACATAAGCCCAACTGCATTTGATTTATACTACAGCTTTTGACAGGGGTATTTCCCATATGTGGCATCCAAAGAATAGAAAATCCTAGTAGGCAGACACCATTAGCACCGGGGGAGTTGTTGATCTGCAATCAACAGGCTTCTAGCATAATGAATTCCTGATAGTTGGCCCATGTCTGGAAGTGGCAAGACATACTAATATTCACAAGAACCAAAGGGAATGATGGATATTGTGGACCTTCTATCAGTCAATAATATCCTCATTGCTTCATGTGTCAGAAGAAGACAAAGGCTTGGTCTTCCCTGGGGTTTCTCACATGGCAGAGGGAATGCCTGGAAGTTTTACATGGACTTAGTTATTCAGCAGTGGAAGCCGTGATCATGAACTGGCTTCATCTGGTTTCAATCACCCGCTTCTCTCTCTCTCTGTGCTGAATGTTCCTATGTTCATGGAATATTTTTCCAACTGCCAAATGTGTTCCTTTGGTATTACCTTTTCAGCCCGCAGCAGAAGGATTGCAGGAAAAAAAGAAGTGGCTTCATCAAAGTAGCTGTTTGAATCAGTAAGGCGTTATCAACATTATGGGTAGCTTTTTCGGCTGCCCTGGCAGCAAACTTGTTCTACTTTTCTTGCAGGGAAGTGCATCTTAACCTTTCCCAGCTCTAGCCTCAGTGAAATTTAAAACAATCTGATCAGTATCTTCAGAGTCCTTAGCTAGCTAATATGATTCTATCTTGCTGGTGTGGAGTTAAAGGGTGTTTGAACAAAGAATGGAGTAGTGTTCTTCCAAGATATCACATTATAACTTTGCTTCAGGGAAGATTTTTTTAAGCAAGTAACAATTGTGGTGGAAAATAACCTCTCCTTTATCTTTCTTATACTTCTGTCACCAAGAATTTAAGCAAATCTGTTCTTCATCCCATCCAGATAAAGTCACAAGCAGATTTCAGAATCACTGCATGTGTCAATAATCAAACAATATAGAGGCCAGGGGGCTGGTTTAACTTTAGCAATTTTGTGCTGGAATTATTAAAATGCATGGTGATGTGTTTCACGAATGGGAATATCAAAGCTCCCTCTTTTATGTGGAGGAAGCAATGGCACATGTGAGAACACTCTAACCAAAAACTGCATTTTAAATAGAAACATTTCCAATATAAAGGCAGTTTAATCTGTATGTGTCTGCTGCGGGGTCCCTTACTGACTCCAGGAAATAAATGTGCTAAGTGGGTCACTTTTAACTTAGAAACAGAAGAGCAAGATGATGTCAGTGTCTTCTGGCAGATCCAAAAAGAAACCCATAGTTATTTCAAGGAAATTAAATGAGGACCTGGGTACCCAAGTATGTGTACGTCTATTCCTTTAGGTGAGGGAGGACTACTTTTATTCCTTTGAAGAAATGGCATTCAAGAGCTGTTCCATGTGGACTGATCACTAGAGAGGGCCAAAGACTTGCATTGTATTAATGGGGTTCCACCAGCAAGATGCAAAGGGACTTCTAATTGAATTGGGTCATTTTCCACTGGAGGCCAGATGGACCACTGTATTGAGGAGGCTAAGTCAGCCCGAGGGAACAACAGCAAAATACCTTCTATCTCAGTGATTTTAACAAAAGCTTTCTTGGTCTGGGTGGATTGTTTAGATCAGCTTTACAAGTATCTTTCATTACTTAAGACAGCCATGACATAGAATATTGTCTCGTTAAGGTGTAAGCACCTCAGACTAAGAGTTAGAGGGAAGCACTGTTAATTTTTGGTGGTTGCTATACTTGGCCAAAAGAAACTACACATACAACTGAATAAAATCCTAGCAAATTTGAGTACTGCAAACTAGATTAACAAAGACACTGGGCTTCAAAAGCACTGCACCCTGCAGAATGAAGAATCCCCAGATAAGAGCACCCTCAATTTGTAATCTCATGGGTATCTATTCAAACCTCATCACCAGTATTGAAAAGGATACAGCTAGAATAATTTTCAGTTGAGAGGCAAAATCACAAATTTTGCTCCAGGCCCTTGAATAGGGAGGTCTCTAAAGCTAAGTTAGAAGAAAGCAAAAAATACTGTAGAAGACAGTGGGAATAAAATGAATAGTTGGAAAGCTAAGATGGCAGTTAAAAGTAGTATCAGCTGCAAGTGCTGGCATGCAGCTGCACCCGAATAATGGCTGAGGAAGGCCTCTTCCTGACATCAAACAGCTGTGCAGCCTCACAGAGAACAGGGCCATATGGAGATCAGTGTCAGGTGGAATAAAACAGAACAGAAAGTGCTTTCCTTAAAACACAGGTGGCAAAAGCATCATTCAGAGCTTGCTGAGCACAAGGCAAAAGCCTACTTTGTTCTATGGAACAGATATTTCAGCTTATCAAGGCTTTGTTGAAAATGCATGTACAGACACTTGCACCAACTGGAGTATGTCATTGCTACAGAGTTAGTTTGGATGATTAGCATCCCTGTCATGTCTCTAGCAGTGAGCAACAGCTATTTTGCAAAGCCATACCTACAGAACTGTTTCTTCTTCCCTTACTTACTTCCTTGCTTTCATACTCCCTGTTGTGCTTGCAAGTTTTCCGGGAATGTCTTACGGTTCTTGGTGTGTCAGTAAGCTGAACATGTATATGATTCTTTCTGCTTGAGGCCTTCAGATAGTTTTCTGTGAGCAGGTTACAACTGAGGATGAACATGCTGTCTGGTCCTATAACCTGGGGGAGCCAGCTATCCCAGTTAGAAGACATCATCAATGTAAAAGAGAGGGTTTTGGGGTTGTTTATAGCCAAAATCTAAAAATCATGGATCACAGGAGAAATGAGAAATACTGTGGATTTATATGATATATAAGATTTGGTTGTCTCCTGCACAGGAGCTAAATTATGTTTGCAGTACATTGCGGTCAGCTGGACTAGGGCACAGGCCAGAGCTGAACAGCCTCCTCAGTCCACACCACCTAGATATGGAGTGCCTATAGCTGTGGATTTGCCAGTGCTCCCATGGGAACACAGACTGAGTGCAAATACTGATCTTTTGTGAAAGACGGTTTTAAGTCTCCTTTAGGAACGATACTATGACACATTATCTGCTCACATTGGTTGAACAATAAGAACAGATATAGAATGGGGTTACTGTGCCTCCTCCCCACTGCACATGGGAGC
This sequence comes from Oceanodroma leucorhoa, assembly GCA_030449065.1. Lineage (NCBI taxonomy): Eukaryota > Metazoa > Chordata > Aves > Procellariiformes > Oceanodroma > Oceanodroma leucorhoa. The sequence goes on along the minus strand of JASVER010000014.1, from coordinate 321,450 downwards.
TTGCACAGTGAGGAAGTGTAGACCTGAGTTCTCTGTCAGAAAATATTTGTTCTCACAGAGGATGTAAGACAAGTTTGGGCTTGACCATAGTTTCAGTCCTGCTGTAGCAGCCTTAGCAATGTTCTGAGTGTTACTCTGTATGCAAAGAGTGTGGAGTGAGAAAGTCCCATCTTTCTTTCCCCCGTGCCTTGGCTTGTTTCGGAGGGTTCTCTTTATGTCGGAAAGGATAATATGTCTTTACGATCCTTTCTCCCTTTCCTCTTTCTGGAAAGATTTAATACAGAATGTTCCTTATGTGATGTAGGGAAGACTGGACTTTTTGAGGGCAAGTATGATGCTTCCTGCTCCAAATACTCTGCCAGTCTGATCTCTATGCTACTTAGGCCAATAAAGTCAGCCACTTTGCTCCTGTATATGTGCAGTTTTCCCATCCCAACAGCGTCTGCTGCTGCTTGTCTGGAGCATTTTAAACCTGCCTATGATTCCTGGGACTAAGCAAAAAAGCTTTAGTTTAGGTGAGAATCTAGCTCACGTACTGCTCACTAACCAAATATAAGGAGGTCTGTGGTCATCTGAGTATAACTTTGATAGCAGATAAGTATTTGGCCCAATATCTTCTCAGAGTATACATCTGTCACTGTTAAAAGGTATCATTCCTCCTTTTTACTTGCGTTCATGAATATCAGCTTGAGATCACATTCACTAGGGGCTTTTTAGGTAAMAAGGAAACAGAAACCTTGTAAAATACATCTAAGATTGCAGGGTTAATTTTTAACCTGCTGTAGAATAAAGCAATATAAAATCAATTTGACCAAAGCCTGCTTAAGTGGGTAATTAAGGTCACAATCAACCAAAATGGTTTCTGAAACCATTGCAGCTATAGATCATTACACTTCTCTCCCAGCACAATGCAAAAAGACAGGCCCCAGCTAATGCTTTCATCTGGCTATCAATCATCATTACATTGTAAACTGCCAGGGTGAGAGAGGGCAAAGCTTTGAATTCAGATCTGATGGAAATTCTATGACCTGGGGGCTTTCTTAAGCTAAAGGCTAATTAACCATAAAAGAGTCAAAGGTCTGCAAGTCTAACACATTAAACAATGTGCCTGCCTCTTTAGGTTCCATTGTATCAGTTAACATTAATTCCGTTAAGTGTGAACACGACTAAGGCAATCATTGCCTTCTCCCACCCCTCCTTTTGCCTCCTTAATTTTATATCTTGGGATTTTCTCTATCTATGTGAAATTAGGTGGAGCTTGGGAACCATGGTCCCGCTGGAGAAAGTTCTGAGCAATGCAGGCTACATCTGGAAGAGGAATTCCTGACATTCTTCTTTCCTAATCAGCTTGGCCAAGCTAATCACATTAGCTTCAGAGAGTGTATTTGGTCATCGTAGTCCAGAATAAGCAAGCTCATAGTCTAAACAAGTGTGTTTGAGATTTCATAGGCTGTGCGAGGCAGCTGTAAAACCACATGAATCTATATAATAAATCTATGGATAGCAGTATAAAATTGAGAGGTAAAGGTAAAAATTGAAATTTAAAGGTTGAAATAGCACAATATGGGACAATGAAAATAGCAATGGTTAGACAGATCTACATTCTGGAGAGTTTGAATGTTTTCTAAATAGTGTTTTGTTATTGCGCAGTTCCTGCTTTTGGGGCCTCATTCAAAGGCCATTGAACTCAATGGGAGTTTATCCATGAACTCCCAGGAAATGTTGGATCAGATGAAGTATGGTATCAAACAGTATACCAAAGCTCAGGAGATGTGTTTTTGCCATTATAATTATGTTGTTCAGGTATCCACCCCTCCCCACTTCATTGTAGCCCATCTGTCTCTTCCTGTGGTGTCATGCTCCAACCCTTCACTTACATCACAAGTTCGTGGAGCCACTCTATAAAGCAGAACTAAAATAGGATTAAAAGTTTTCATTTTAATCCGACACATTTCAGTGATGCAATTGGCAATGCTGGAGGGAGAGAAAAGAGTTAGCAGGTGCAGGGGAGGGCAGGAACTTCTTAAGTCAGATTTGGCATCAGAGAAAGTGTTTATCTAAGAACATCCTGAGTCTCTCATTGATTTGTCATTAGCGTTTAGCAAGTTCAAGTTCCTGAGGTTGCAGTTCCATTTTACAAATCCTTTCACAGCTGAGTGTAAGGGGTTCCTGTTCCTGTCCCTGCCAAGCCTGCCTACATCCGTCAGCTGCTTATTCTTGCCACCTGCTAGACATCACAGCTCTTTGGTCATACCAGTGAAATTGTTTGTGTAACTGTGATCTGAAGAGGTCTAAGAAATAACCTGTTTAAAAAAAGCACAACACGGAAAATCTCTGATCTTTCCCCACAAAAATGGGATAAAAGAACCTCATATCACTCCAGATATGTTGGCTCTGCTAGATTTTTCCCTGGTGAGAATGAGGGGGGAAAATACTTCATGAATGCTACTTAATAAAGGATCTTCACAATATGCAAGTAGAGAGTCCTTTACTCTTATCTGCCTTGGTCGCTTACCTAGGGCAGTTCAGAGTATTTTAGAGTATTTCACCCTGTAAAACCAATTTTGTGATTCTTACAGTGAATTTAAGAGTATTCTAAACAGCTACCTCTAGATGAGGGTGAATATATTATAGCTCAAACACACCATTTTTCCCATAATGCTGACTTTTTTTTTAATTGCAGAATATAGTGAGCATATGCATTAATTATCAATAAAGTTCAGCAGTATGCAAGCAGAGTATTATAGCAGAATGCAGGCTACATTAGTAATGTGATTGCAGTGATGACATAATGATACAACAGGCATAGTTTTCAGGGAGAAGTAATATCTTTTATTAATTTCAGAGAGCTGCAAAAAATGGAGAAATTTGGCATTCCGTTTTCATTATCAGGTCTCTGTATACCGGCAGTCATGCTAAGTTATCGTACAACAGTCTCACAAAGTAAGTGTAAAGGGTATTACCACTTGGTTTGAGGACTTGTTCGATAGGTCCTTCTTGTGCTGGGAAAAAATGTTGATGTGTTAGAGGCCAGAGCTTTATGGGCTTTGGGCTGCTACAAGTGACGTTTTTGGAGAAGCCCTAAAATTATATTCTGACCATTTAGCATCAATTAAAGATGCCATAATGCCATTTTCAGGAATGTTAGTGCTGTGGTTTTGCTTCAATTCCACTGTGGCTTACTACATTGTAGCTTTGATCAAAAAAATTATTCCTTTTTACTTCTCCGAAAGTGTATCTTTGCTGGCACTGAATGAGACTGTATCCAGGCTATATAGTGTTGTTGGATGGGTATTTAACAAATCTTGGAAAACTGATGAATTCCAGAGAACTGGCGGTTTGCCAGTGTAACTCCATTATTTAAAAGTGATTAAGAGGAAACTTAGAAAATTACAAAACAGTTTAGCCTCATGTCAGTTGTACTTAATGTAATGGCTTGGTTAATTTGGAACTCTACCAACAACAAACTGAAAAATAGAATTCATGCCTGTAATATGGCTTCATGTAAAGCATGACATGTTAAGTCAACCTATTATCTCTTTCTGATGGGATTGTTGATCTATTTGATAGGAGGAATGTTCTGATACAGCCAGCATACATGGCTTTCTCCAAGGCTTTTGACTTAGTACTGATAGGCTTTGGCTGCGTTGCAGGGTAGGTGTTCTTGTAATGTCCCATCACCTGGCCCCATCTAGTCCTAATCCTCTGATCATCAAATCAGAGCACCTAGTGGAGTGCATGGAAGTTCCCTCCCTGCTCACACATCTTTCCTTCCACAAGACGCAGATGGAGACCAGGGCTGAAGGGTCCTTTTGCACAGATTGGTATTGTTCGGAATTAAAAGGATGTATTAAAAGGTGTATCACCAACACATCTCATTTATTTGTTAAGAGATGCTAGGAACTAAGACTGCTCTTTGCTCCAATACCATTTAATATTTTCTTCAACAAACTAAATAGTAAAATAGAGTTTTGAATGATAGTTTTGTAATAAAGATTAATGAAATAGTAAATAATGAAGAAGGCAAGTTTCTATCATGGAGTGATCGGAATGATCTGGGCATGCGCTCTTCCAACAAACTGAGTTTAAGACTGCTGACTAAGAAGGCAAGGTATTCAAGGTATTATCCATGCTTGGAAATATGTCTATTTCCAAGACAATTTCTGTCTTGGAAATTCAGAGGAGTGAGATGTTGTTATAAATAACCGTCCCACCGAGAGCTCTTAGTGCACTGCTGAAAGTAAGAGGGACAATGTGATCTTGTAAGAGGGTAGAAAGGCCATGAAATGGAAATATCAAACAGTCATAGAGAAGTCATTTTGCTTCTGTACATGGAAGAAGTATTCCCTATTTCCCTAGTTCCCTATTTCCAAGAAGAATGTATAAGAAAGAGATTATTGGGAGGCAAGCTTAGATGTGAGGTTTGAGAGTTGCCATGCTCAGACATGTAAGGAAAGTTGCCAGGTCCTCGGCCTGTTTTCCAGAGATGTCCCTAAAATGTCAGGTTAGATGATCCAATGGCTTCTTAAGGACTCAGGTCATGTGAACCTGTGAAACAACTGCTACTTCCCTTCACGTCACCATTTATATATGCAAAATTGGACTAGTCGCATTCTAACTCCAGCGTGATGGCACTGCAACTCAACTGACTTCGGAAGAGTCACACTGGTGTCAGCCTGGAGTAGTGCAGTGGCAGGCTATACAGTTTGTACAGAATTTTTGGGATACCTCAGGATAAAAGGCGCTATTTAAATGTAGGTCACTTTTATTAAATGCCTTGCAAATCATTTATAATGCCTTTAAATATCAGAACAGCCATACCACATCAATAACCCCTGCACATGTGTTTACTTTATTTTAGAGTTTGTCACAGTTCACAATAAATGGCTTAGATATGTTCAGTAATTCAGTTATAATGAAATGTGCAAGCCTTCAATAAACGTATGTGTTACAACTGGCCTCTGATGTAAATGCTTTGCCAATTATATGTACATTAGTGATGACTGTAGCAGGCTTATAAATACTCTTTGTAATTCTTTGGCCTCTATTCTCCCCTCCCTTACATAAGTTTTATAGTGGTGTGTAATTCTAGATTCACAGCTTTTAAGGCCAGGAGGGACCATTAGATCATCTAGCTTGACTATCGGTGTAACAGGCCAGAGAATCTCATCTGGTTACTTAAGCAATGAGTCCAAGACCCTTTTTACTTGACTAAAGTATATCTTGCAGTCTGCATGTCTGCAAGTCTTCAGTTGAAGACCGTGAGTCGTGAAAAATCAATTAGTGGCCTCAGAAGTTTGCTCCAGTTGTTAACGATCCTCACAGTGTGTCTTGTCTTCTTCCCCTACTATATCCTACATTACTTCTTTGAACACAGCAGAAGATCGAGTGAGGAAAGCATCACCTTAGTTTTGAGCCTCAGCCCAGATCTTTTCAGACTCTAACCTACATGAAGTTTGGGGGCAAAAAAAAGCTTGAATTAATTCTTGGTAACCTTTTTTCAACAGACTTCCAGACCTTCTTTCCATTTTCTTTCCCATAATGGATAAATCCTTTGCAGAGAAGCTGTGTGAGAGCCATATGCCATTTCAAATTCATTTTCAGCCTTTGAGCACATTACTGAAAGAACTCCTCTCAGAATTTTAAGGCTTATACATCCAGAAAAGACGCCAGATATTCAAGGGCCAGGCACCTCTGTAGGTATATACATAAAATCAACAGTGTTGAGTTTTTCCAAGAATCTGTGTGTGTAAAGGTTGGTAAATAGGAGCTGAAGACCTTTTCACTTTGTGTGGATGTATCTTGTGGAAAATACAGCTCTATTCTTATTCATGTGATGCTTGGCAATTCTTTGTACAGACTCACTGGAAAGGAGTAAATGTTCCCTCTTTCTGCCCACCACCATACAGGTTTCTCACAATCATTGTGTGCACTTCTCTGGACACTTTACCTGATTGCTGGCACGAGTCTCTTTACTATTCCGTGGTGTATTCAGCACTGTCAGAAAGTCTGCAAGTTTCTAACAGGATGGTTTTATTATCTGCCAAATGTGCAGACACTTTCATTGTATGGGGGTGGAGGAGGAAGAAGATGGAGAGTCTGGATCTAAATGTGGTTTCATGTTTTGGGAGATCTTATTTTACTCAGATTGATTCTGCAGTCTGTTACAGCATATACATTAGAGGCAGGCAGAGGAACAAGTGGCAGGCAGGAGTTCAGCTGGTAGATGGTTCCTTGGAGTTTTGTGCCAGAGCAAGGCACAGTATTGGGGAATGTCAGTCTGATACTTTAAGCAGAAACTGGTCATGCCAGAGAACCCATAATAGTTAATTATTATGTTAATGAAAGCACAAAGGCAGAAGAGGTCTGTATTTTCCTGACAGATAGTGAAGTGCAGATCAGACCTGAATCCACAGGAAAACATTGAAATCTCTTTAGAATAAAAATGCAAAGTTGAGATAGTGTGCATTTTTAATTGCTCTATTAGCACAAAATAAAAATGCACATAAACTTTAGTGCTTTTAATATTACACTTAGGACTGTTTACTTGCTGAAGGTAAAGTGCTTTGAGAAGGAAAGCATACTTCCTCACAGGGGCTGCTTCCCATAATTAGTTGGAGTATGACTGTTTAAATTGTAGCTCAGCAGAAATGTTTTGATTCTGTGGGGCACCAGCAGCTCAGCAACAGTGCTGCCTTTCACATCCACTTCTTAAGCGTAACAGATCATTTAGACCCTGGGTTGGCTAGGCTCACATAAACCAGGTTTACAAAGAGTTATAAAAGCTTGGCTTTCCTCCTCCCTTTTCCCCCACATTCCAATTTTTCCCCTTATAATTTYACCACAAGGCAATGCAGTCAAGCTTTTCTTGGATCATATGAATCTAGATCAATAAATATCAGTTGCAGAATGGGAATCTATGCACAGGCATGTGCTAGAAGGATGAAATGTTTGTGTTAGTTTAAAGGAACCTCAAAGTTTGTTTTGTTCTCTGTTTGCAGGGCCCAATGCCTATGTCATATAGGTACCAAGCTGAAGCTGGAGCGGAATAAGAAAGTCCCTTCTGAAAAAGCAGCAATGCTGGAATGTGCTGTGGAGGCTCAGGTTGTTTTTCAGCTCTAGAGGCATGTATGGTAAGCAAAATGATGTTATCTCTGGCTGGATAAGGGTACTGCACATCATGGAATAACCTGCATTTCAGCTGTGATTAGATAGTTATTGTCTATAGATAAATGGAAAACATCTTATGGGAACAAGATGTTTGGTTCAACAACAGGCTGTCAAAATCATTAAGGCAATTTTTTTTCTGCCGGTGCTTAGACCATGAGTCAGCCTCTACCAGGGACCTCGTCTTCTCCTCCCCTTACATCCCGCTTGCTAGAGATAAATGACTTTATTAGCTCCAAAGTGAGATTCAGAGTTAAATTCAACCATTTGCAGAACAACACTACAAAGGTTAAGCATTGTTTAGCAGAGATCCTGTGGGACCCAAATGGTGCACAATACTTTTGCTAGCCCTGAGCCATTTTCATCTGCCTACCTTATCTCAGACACAGGAACTAAGTTCAGTGAGTTTTAGATCAAGTCTGTGCTCTGTGTAGTGCATGAAGCAACTGGGCTCAAGTCATGATTCTGCCACTAAACTGAGCATCACTGTATTCCAGAACAGTATTCCTAATCAGAATTTCACTTTCTCTAAAATTGGTTTGGATCTTTGCATGGAAGTTGCTATGGAAGTGTAATTAGTTGTCCTCTTGACTGTATAATGATACAGGAATTGCCACAATGAGACCAAAGGCAGAGGATACAGTCAAAGGCATTACACTTTTCCAATTACAGTTAACTCCTGTGAAGATACAGTCTTTCTGATTATAACTAATACAAAAAGTTGAACTGGAATTGTATAGAAGTATGCTGAATCAGCAATGATGATGGCAGCCTCTGAAACTTGCTAAACGGAGAAAATCAAGCGTACGACTTCGCATGAGCTGTTGTAAAGGCAGTTGTTTTCTGTGTGAAAAAGTGTTAATTCTGTCATGTTTTGCTTTGAAGAAAACAAGGTGCAAGATTTATAAGAGAGGAGTCATGACAACGAGATTTTACTTAGCCATCTTCTGCAGGCCTGTTGCATGATTCTAAGCAGTCACTTCCCTTCTTTGTGTGGCCATCTCCTAATTTAAAAACTGAGAATTACTGATTCCTAGGGTGGTTTTTTTTTTGAAGTTAGAAGGGATCATTATATTTATCTCACCCAACTTCCTGCATAAAGCAACCATAGAATTCCAGCTAGGACTTATCACTCTCTTATAAAGTACTGTGCAATCCCTGGCCAGAAGCAGCTGTATTCATGATGAAGTGAGTGGGCTGCACACTGATACAGCTTCTTTTCATTCATATGGCAAGGAGAAACATACCACATATGCTTAGAGAGAAAGGGTTGAGTAGTTTTTTTTAGCTTCCCTGATACATCTTTCCCACAAAGTATGACACACAAAAGTAATTGTATAATTTTTCATACAGAAAAGCAGTATCTCATTTGTCAGGAATAACTTTTTCATGAAAAAGCTCTTCTTTTCATTAATTAACAAGCTTTAGTCATATAAAAATACCATCAAAAAGTATTTTCTCTCTTCTTTATTAGCTTCACTGGGAGTAAGAGTACTTTTGCTTAAACTTAAGATAAATAATACATATATAGTAACGTAAGATTTATATTTGTATGCACACATTCATAGCTTTCTATGTGCATAATCATATATATCTGTATCAGACTACCAGATCATGTCAATCAGAGATAAGTGTCTCTCAGTCTGTCTCGCACACACATTTTCAAAAACTGAGAGTTTTGCACTGCACAATAAAACTGAGTAAAGCAGACCTCATCCTAACCAAGGCCAGATTAGATCTTTAGAACCCAACTCTGATGATTTGTGTGAGGCCTTCCACATGCAGATACCAGAACGTGTGTGTGTAAATTAGCACTTAGATGCGCAGCCAGAGTAGGTGCCTTCAATAAAGCTGCTAGTTCTATCATGGTAATAGTGATGTTAGTATGTTAATAATACGTTAATATCAGGTTCCCCACATTCTGGGACACAGTACCTTGATAAAGCAGAATTGAGAAATTGTGTGCTGCAGCAGTAGAGCACATCTGGCTTTCAGCTCCATAGGCATATGACAATATGTTGTTAATAGAGAAGTCAACAGCTAGATGTTGCTAAATCTCATATGGGGGTACCTTGCTTTTTAATTAAGTCCAAAAGATGCCTTTGGTTTGAAAAGCTTCCAACTGAGCATAATTTGCATTTCATTGTCTATTAGCAAAGGGGTTTAAGTGTTTTTATTCTTCTGATATCATGTGAAAATACCAGAACTTGAATAAAGGATTACAGAAAAAAAAAGGGCTTAAATTAATTTCAAAACTAGATTAACATCTATCTCCTTCACTCTATGTTTTGCTTATGCAACAGAGGAGGAACACAGTCCTTATTACTATTTTCAGTCAGTGTGGGGAAGTCCTCATCATGCATGGGCCCAGTGCAAACCCTCCTGCACCTCATTTCTTTGGTCCCCACTGCAGAGGATGTAGCAACAGTGAGGAGGCTCACACCCAGTACAGAGGAGTCTGAGCAACAGAAATGGAGCTTGCTGGAGACCAGCAAATGCATGTCATAGCAGCTAGTAGGCTGGTTTGTCTTGAATGTGGTCCAAACACAGGTTGGTAGATCCCAGCTGTACCCAGTTAGAAGCATCAAATTTGCTTATAAATCAGGGACCTCTGTACTGGCTCTTCTACAGCCTTGCCAGAATCCAACAGCAGCAGTATGAGAGGTGTTCCCTCAGTCTCTGAGCCAGCCTTTGAGTAACTCCTTAGTTTTTCTCTAGCTGCATCTGTGAAAGGCAAGTGCCTGTTCTCTCCATCAGATAAAAATAACAGTACCAAGAGAATGGGATTAAAGTATCCTATTCCTCAGTTCTGTCAGGCAAGGTATACTTGGTAAAAGACGTGGAAGAAATAAGACACCATAAACAAGAAGAGCATGTTCAAGTCTGACAGTGTAAGTGCCAGAATACAGGGGAATTTGTGCAAAGAACAGTCTGTTTATACAAGTTAGTAACTAGAAGAGCCATGGTAGGGAAAGTTGCAAGGAGCAGTTCTGACTCTAGGCAAAACAAATGTAGTTGCTTTGCCTTGTTCACATCTGACTTGACATTCAGTGGGAAGAATGATCTGTGCACAGTTCTGTTTTGAGACTTCTCAGGAACTTCTACCAGCTGAGATCAATGTAAGAAACCAGGGCAAAGATAAGTCAAGAGAGCACAGACAGGTCAAAGGTTGAAAACTCACATTTTTGCCCTTTGTAATCCTGCACTGTTGTTACTGATAGAACCTGTAGTTGCTACAATTACAAGCTCATAGATGGCAGCAGCACAAATTGAGGGCGCTTCATGTTTTCAGAAGACAATCTTTAGAAACATCATTGCCCTATGTCAGGCTTTCCTGTCATTTTGTTGCAAGAAGTGTGTATGTTTATACCAACACGCAAATAGACACTTCTGCAATCCCTGAAGATGACATTTTGCTGGATAAAGTCCACATTAAATATAAATTAATTTAGTTCCATTGACCAATTTATAGCAAGTAAGGCTCTGATTAAGATTGATCCAAAGAAAAACCTGATCCACCTGATCAAGATAGGCCATTTTTAACAGTCTAGTGTAGCTGAATCAGAGGTTTGGGGATTACTGCGGACATCACTAAGTGGAATGGCTGGCTTGTGATATGAGTCTATGGATTTAAGGTTTCTGGTTTATATTTAGTAAAATATGATAATTTGGCAAGTGCATTTATGTCAGAAAACGTAACCCAAACAGAGGTTTCGGTATTTTTTACTCAGAATTATCAATGAATATTCTTTCAGCAGTGTGCATTTCACAGGTAAATATATGATCAGCAAATTCAGAAACAGGGATATAGCCACATTTTCCTGTTTTAATTCACTGAGTAGCACTTTCTGAGTCAATTCTGCTGCATGTACTGCCATAAATTAAAAACCAACGAATTTTAAGAATGGGGAATCTAAAAACTGGATGAGGGTAAGCTGGGACCCAGGAGCAGGGAAATGACTTAATTTGAACTACATGCCAGTTCACTGGCTGGCATAAAAGCCAATGATCAAACTGTTGGGATACTGTGGCTTTCTGTTTTCATCTCTTAATACATCTATATTTCTATGCAGATGTGATGCTATATTAAAGTAGCACTGTGGGAGCCACAGTTAAAACTCAGACCCTAATGATAAGAAGTATTTTAGAAAAAGAAAATTATAAAACCAGTCCATGCTCTGCAGAGTTTACTGTCTATAATCCCAGTTGTACAGCCTGTGGTAACCTCCAACACTCCACTGACATCACTGGGAAAATTAAAAACGTGCTAGCTCTCATTGCAGTCCGTCTTACCTAACCCCTTATGTAAATTCAACAGAGGGGCCACGTATTTTGCTGAGTAGAGACAGCAGGCTGAATTAGGACCCCAGAGATGGTTACATGGATCACTTGTTCAGGATTGTACCAAGCCCTTTTCCTGCCCCATCATGATCAAGTAACGTTCTTGTGGCAACCACAATAATTCCCTGCAGGGGGCAGGGATATTGAGAAAGTATGTTTAGAGTTTCTTAATGTAATTTAGCAGCAGGAAACTAGGAAGGAGTGCCAGAATCATGTGAATAGCCAGTTCTGTGTGCGGCACTTGCAAATGCTCCACCTAGGCCACAACAGGGCAATTGCTGCTTTATTTGAATTTATTGCTAAGAAGTGTTTGTCTACAAGTATGTTCCACACCCGATTTAAGGCTTTTCATTTACATGTGACTTACGTAATAGTAAATTTACAGTTTAAGTGTGGTTAATGAAAATTAGTATTTTATTAACTGGAAACTCTTGTTGGACTTTCCAATTATTTGTATATTTAAGCTCTGTAACAATTCCAAGCCAAAAATGTTTCTCTCCTAAGGCCAAGTAAGTCTGCTAGGTGACAGTATTGTCAACACCTCTTAGTGCTGAATGTAGTATGTAGCAGGTTTTGCACCTGAATACTGTGGAAGTGTCCTCATTATAGTTCTGTGGTAAACCAGCCATAAAAATATTTCATTGTAATAAACATTCACTTAGACAAAGTCAGTAAGCATAGAACTCTAATAACTACTTAGGCATAGTGAAGAGATGGTTATCTGTATTGAAGAGCTTGTATTAAGGAAATGATCTAAGCTGGGGATATCCAAAGGCACAGAGCAAAAGTGACTTGTCTCAGGTCATGCCATTATTCAGCGGCTGGTTCACTCCTTAGTGATAGTAACTCAGCCATTTAATCGTGTTGTTTCCATTCTCTATCGTATCAGTTACATGAATATAATAACAATATTTAGTTACAGGAGATTAATGAAGTAGTTTAGGTAGCAAGTACCAAATGACTGCATGGTTAAAAAAAAAACAAAACCAAAACAACAACAAAAACCCCAGTCCTCACTTGTGTCCTTAAAAAACAGTTAAAAATATCAAGATAAATTTATCCCTCTGTTGCCCTCAAAGAAAAGACATCAGGGATGAATTTGGCCCCATTTTATTCAATTTGTCCTCAATTTGCTAAGCTCATTAATTTTCTCTTGTTTTACTCTCTGTTAATTGAGAAACAGCAGCCCCTTTGCAATAGGCATTAGAAGCAGGAAATCTCAGGGTATGTTTCTAATTGCCAGACTTTCTTTCCCTCTTTCTGCTGTTCCTGTTCTTAAGAAAGCATGAGGGGGTGGTGTGAGCATGAGGTGCCACTAGGGAAACAGAAAAGAGTATCAAGGTCAGGGTGAAAACCACACAAGAAGCAGGAAGAGATGCTTGCAGTTAGGTTCATGACCTTTGTATTTTTTTCTGATTGTCCAGGAGAGGGAGGAAGGGGGGTACAGAAGGAGAGATAGGAAGTTAACATTAGAGCAGATGTGTGCATAACCCCTGCTAGAAAACATCAGAGAGTTATGAAGGTTGCATTGAAGCTGCTAAAAATTGTAGGGTTCTTACTGCTGAACATCTGGGAAAATCAGAGGTGCGTCTGGTCTTTGTTCCCAGGCAGCTGAGATAGTTCCAACAGGTAAAGGTCAAAGCCTGGGTTTCAAAAGGAGAGCTGAACCATAGAAAAGACTTGAAAAATGATTGGTTATTCAGAAAAACATTAAAAGTATTTTAAAAGCAAAACAATACCATTCATAATTGGTAAAACTAAAGTTCTTGCCAAATATAGTCATTTAAGATGTTCATAAAAACTGGCAGGTACTAGCCTTAGTGAGGTCTTCAAATTCTCATTAAGATAGTTGCTTTCTTCATCAGTTCTCTCTGTATTCTGACTTGGATGTAGTAACGTATGTGTCCTGCTCCACAAGTACGCAAATGGAAAACTGTGACCAGGTCAGACTGCCAGTTAATTTTGTCTGGGCTTGCTGAGGTCTCAAACATTTCAGTTTAGGCACATTCCTGAAGAAGATAAAATCTTTCTTTCCAGTGCCTTGGGGAACAGTTTTAGTGCATCACCACAAACTGAGAGGGTAAAAATCTGTTACAAAATTCAATCACAATCTTTGCACGACTTCATTACATATGGAACTGCATAACATTTTTTAATACTCTTGTCTTGAGACAAGACTATAAAACTCAGTGGCTCTGAGGCAGTGAGTGATGGATCACTGCAATCGAAAGATGCTTGGTAGAATGAATACTCTATAAAACCTCTGATGGTTTTCTACGAGGTTGGAAAGAATGACAAATCTTTTGGAGTGGTGCACCAGTTAATAAAAGGTGGTACACTACACGTGTACGTGATCTTCTCCACCTCCGTGTAACACTGCCCCATTACATTGTCACCTGCATTATACTCTGAGCCACACTTCCTGTTTCAGTAAAAAATGCTCAGCAGCTACAAAGCCGTCTTCAGCCAAGTATAAAACCAATTCTGGAAATCGGAGTGACTTATTTTTTCCAACCACAATTAACAGAATATGTGTGTAAAATGATGAGTAGAAAGAATAGTTAAAATATTGATGTTCTGACTATGAGTAGCTGTTCGCCTACCAGTTTATTCTAAGTCAAGATACTCCAGAACTTAAATGGCTTTTCAGATTCTATGTGTGATATCCTCTGGTGTTTCACACACACACACGAGCCGAGAGGTCTGTTTCCAAGACTTTGTACCTTGTGATATCCAAGCTGATGACTCTTCTGTGTGTCAGGGAGCTCACAATAGTCATCTATGGATAGAGAGAAGAAACTAAGTTCTTGGGGATTCCAGGTTATGTCTGGATGGGACCCTGCCACCATCTCTGGGGAGTCAGTCAATTAGACCAGGCTTCATTTGCCTTTCTCTTGTGTGACATTGGAGGCATATTAGTGAAGATTAGTTCAGTTTCATGTATACGAATAATAAGGCATTATTGTCTCTACTGGATGATTAGAAAACATGAGAATATCACCAAACGTGCCTGCAATGAATGGTTACCAGGACTAATTGAAGTTTGGTGTGATTGGATGCTGAAAACAGGGAAAAATTGTTTTATTGAATTGAAATAAAATAAAATGGAAAAAATAGTTTTATTTTTGGTAAGCATTCATGAGGGTAATGATTCTGTTTGGGATATTGCACAATGCTGAGCTTTCTGGGGAGAACTAGTGTCAGGACACCTTTTGTAAACCAAGCAGAGGATGTCCAGGTGTTTTCTGGTTGACATCAGAGAAGCCAGCAGCCTAGCTGATGGATTTCTGTGAGCTCCCCATTCAGTCATCAAGGCAATAATTGCTGCAGCTGGGCTTGCAGAACAAATTATGAAGCACTCACCAAAATAGGAGTTCGCCTGAATTCTGGTCTTTACCAGCTCTGAGATCAAAATATCATCTGCAAGCAGAGGGGAGTGAACCAGAAATTGTAGTGTATTGTCATATTAGATACTCACTTAGAGAAGGGCTAAGATTAAGACAATTGCAGGAGGAACTGTCTTTCACTGTGAGAGCCTTGCTTGATAGCTACAGATATTGATGGTACATTATTTCTTCCTTTGCAAGCTTATTCTTTGCCCATTTTCCAGCCCAACAATGTTCTTTATTTATGCAGCTGGCTTAGTGCTTCCGTTTGCTGTACACCTTTGAATATTTTTAATTTTGTTCCAGTGCAGAATATAAATAAATTCGTGAAATATCGGAAGTGATCTCAAAATGGGATTTTTGTTGCCTCATTAAAAGTCTATTTTCATGCTTCCTGTTCTAATCTGCTGCCTTCAGCTTCTCATCAATGTTCATATAGATTCAGGGAAGAATATGTCAGCTTAAAAATTAAGTCTTGTAATTATCAGTTGAGAGGGGGTTAATTCATTTTTAATGATAAAGGATCAGGATCTGTAAACAGAGAGAAGTTACCTCTGATCACCTGCATAAAGCTGGTAAGTCCTGAAACAAAGACACAGGGGTGGGGATAAAGACCTAGTTGTTTCTTTTGACCCTAGCCTGAAAATGATTATATTCTTGAGAATCAGAGGAGGAAATGATATCTCCTAGAAATCTCTGTTAACAGTAAAGGGAACATTTTCAAGTACTCAGGAGCCATGTCTACAGTTGGAAAACTTTCACGCATTGCCATTTTTGCTAATGGTGCCTGAGCCCAGCAAAGCTAGCAATAAAAAGTGTCCCCATAGGCTTCATCTACTAGTAAAGTAAACAGTGCCAGGAAGCATTCCTCAGCACAGTTCTCTGTGCTATTAGATTGTTGGAAAAGTTCTTGGCACAGCTGCATTTCCATTACCTGGAAATCTCCTACACAATTCATGGACATGGTTCAGGAGTTAGCAGTTTGCAATAAACAGTTAGGATGTGGCCACACTGTTACAGGGTAAGTGAAACTAATAACATGGGAGAGGACTGTTTCATGCTAGTTGACATTAGTACCAAAGAACATGCTCGGGTACATATTAGCCCTCTTAGATAAGTTGCACGCTAGCTTAAATCAATCTCAACAGAAGCAAATCGTAGCTTGTTTACCTGAATGCTTCTGGGGAAATTAATTGTGCTTACAGTTCTAGAGACCAGACTGGCAAAGAAGCATTAAAAAAGAGGACCATGATCTGAGTCATTGTGAGGTCCCCACTGACAGCTTTCACTGGCTTGCTGCCTGACCTTGCCTACGTCCTTCAGGGCTTGTAAGATAATTTTCTTGTGATGATAACACTGCTGAGATATTCTGGATTCACATTCCTAAAGATGAACGTTCTTGTTTACCCACAGAGCACTTACAGTATAGGAAATGCCAGTGTTCTCTCTGCAGAGCCTTGCCAACATGACTTAGTCTTAAACTGGAGTTACTGCTTCTAGAGTAATAAAGCCTAATTTAGTTCCCATGACTAATTTACTGGCAGGCATTTTGATGGAGAACTGTCAGCTATGCTACCTAAAATGATGATGGTTTTTCAGGCAGTTGGAAACTCAGCATCTGGTGCAGAATGTCTTCTAAGATAAGGATACCTACAGCCAGAACCCGATCCTGGCTTATGATCACCCTTAGTCAGGACTGAACTCTGTTCCATTGCCAGTCTTGTAAGTCATCATGTCACTCAAAGTGTTGGAATTTGACATAAAATGAAAGTCCATAGCATCCTTTCTGGCACTGTAACAAATCATTAGATCAAGTGGAAGAAAGAGATAACACAGTATCTTCTCCTATACTCAATATCACAAAGCAGGTACTTGGGAGGGAGCTCACTTACCCTCGGCCCACCATCAGAGGAGGGCACAGCAATGTCGTCAACTATTGCCACAGAGAGTCAGGAGGCAGTGTGTAGGGGGGAAAGGAATTAAAGTTTTGACATTCAAAATGTACAGTTAGAAATGTGTGGGCATGGGATTCACTGAAGAAGAGAGAGGGTGTTGGTCAGCCGTTAGCAGCTCAAAGCCAAGAAAGTCCTTGCTGCCCTGTTGGGATTCCCCTGGAGTGAATGGCAACCCTGGAAGATAGGCAAAGTGCCAACTGGGAAGGAAAATAAGGGACAAAGATTCCAATATGAAGGAGACAGAGAGCAAGTGAGCTTGCTGGGGAGGATAAAACAGCATTGGGATTGCTTTGAAAGACCCCCTGATTCAAAGTAGGATGGAGGGGTGATTGGTGGAGGTAGATGAACAAAGAGCRGACAGGGAATGGTGACTAATAGAATAACTAGGAATGGCAATTGCTTGAATGACCCGTACGGTAAAGACCAGTAATGACATGCCTTACGCTCTCAAGAGTAGTTGTCAGTAGCACCCGGTAGAAAATGGTGCTAAACGAACTGTTAACTTCCGGCTAGGGACAAGTGCTCCGACTCCAGACGGCCTGAAGCTTGCCCTGGCAAAGGGCGCTGATTGGCTCCCAGGCTGCTGCTGTCAGTAAGGAGGCCAAGGGCCGAACGCTCCTTTCCCTCTTGGGGTGGTCTCGCCGGTCTGCGTGAGCTGTGTGTGTGGCAGAGACCCTCTCCCTGCCACTGCTTGTCTTGTACCTATTCTGCAGACAGAAGGCCTCTGTCTGCAGACTTGTTAAACTGGCATCTTCTATCAGCGGTAGATTCACTAAAAGAAACATGCTGGAAGGGAGAGTTTATTTTGCCGATGCTCTTTATTTTAATCATACAAAGAAAATGACAATTTTTATATAGAAGCCATTAGGGATGCAAGAGGCGTCGATTCCTAGCTCTGGGGTTCTTTCTTTTAACCAGACTGTGGCAATGCAAATACAGCCCATCATGATATTTATATCTTTAATTCTTGCATTCACCACATTACTAACACACTGATGGGCCCCTTGTTCTTCATTTGTCTATTTCCTTAAACTTTCTGCCCCCTTTTTTATTATTATTATTTTTTCTGTCATGTGTGCAGTTCTTGAAGGTCAATCAGACGTCACGGATAGAGCCATTCTGTTCAGGGGCTCGCAAGCAGCTTGTTTATGAATGAAGAAGGCTTTGTGAACTTCCAGGGACCTGCTGARCTTTTTTATAAAACTACCAGTGGGACAAGGAGCTTGGGAAAGTAAAGGCCTCTTACGGAAACAGAAAACGGAGGCACACTGCCAAAAAACCTGGGCTGACATTCCGGTTTGTCAGAATCATGTCCAAGCAACAAGTTTCTAGAAAACAGATCGGGTATCTACATACCCAGGGTTCGAGCCTACCATACGTGAGCACAGGGCAGTGTGTATGCTGGGAGACAGCCACAGCAAGTGCTTAAGTCAAAATTTGACCATAAAGGTGTCATAAAATGAACAAACCAGAAAGACCAGAGCTTTGTGGAACAGAAAACAAAAGGATAAACACAGCTTAAAGAAAAACTATTAAGGGACTATGTCTGCAATGCAGGCAATAGCAGATGCATATTGATCTAATACTGATTGTTACAACTTCTTAACCAAGTTTTTCCTATCTTAAAATCAGTGTTTTGTGCAAATGAAAAGACATTATTTAGTTAGAGGCATGCACAAACACTTCTTAAAAAATGAAAAATGTAGAAATCACAAAGTAAACACAGGTAAAGACAAACAAACAATTTTGACTCCAGTGTAGTATCTAGCTCATGCAGATAATTTTGAGGTGAATATTTTCTTCACCTGATATCCTGAATATCCTGTGGAGTTATTAAACACTTGTCTAGCTTTTATATATACATCATATATAATATTCATATTATATACGAATATTTTCTTCACCTGATATCCTGAATATCCTGTGGAGTTATTAAACACTTGTCTAGCTTTTATATATACATTTAGTAGGTTCAATGGAAATCTACACTGAGATTTTCATAGTTTTGATGAGATCTTTTCAGCTGCTATCATCTCTATAGAACTTCATAATTTTCAAAACACCCAAGAAGCTCAAAGTTTAGTTTGAGAAACGAACAGAGAGTTTTGGGTAAGTGAAGATCAGTGTCAGGCAGGTGAAGACTGGGGGAAGGATCAGAAGTTAAGGAATTATAAGATCGGTTACTCTGTGCATTCTTATTTTTTTACTGTTATTACTGTTGCAAAATTAGCAGCATCCCAATTGCCATTGTTGGGATGATAACAGCAGGGAACAGAGAAATCTAAAGGAAGTGGCTGAGCCCATTCACGTTTCTACATCTTTCATTTTTTTTGACTGGGCGTTGCATTGTTACAGTTTCCTAGGGGAGCGGGGTAGTACTGGATATGATACAGCCTGCTCTGTAATAACCCTTGGAAGTGTACTACTACTTTTGTCAAACCAAAGTGTGCAACTGATTCTTACATCTTTTAGGCATCAGTAGAAGAATTAGAAACTGGATTCTGTTTGAATCTCTTGGATTCTGTGGGCCTCTTGTGCGTGTAGCATCCCTACTGCATTTAGCTGGATAAAGAGTAGAGGAACTAGCAGAACCTTTTAATTGGCCTAAATTTCCTTTACTCTAATTTAAAATTTAGTTGCCAACACAGTGGAAGCCAGCTGAATGTCGTTTACTGGAACTTTCATTGTTGTGCTCATTGTTCCAGTTCCTTCAGGGAAATGCTGACATCCTCCATGAAAGCAGATTCAGGAGCACACAGCACACAGCAAAGTAACACAGAGATAGGCAAGCAGAGGTTTAAGCCAGGCTTCCCTGTTCTCCCCTGACATTTGGCTGTGCAACCCCTAGGTACTACATGTAATCTTTCTCTGAATGTCTTTGGTATTTTATTAAACAATGGTAACAAGGACAAAACCTGAGGAAAACAAACCAGTAGTCCCCAAAGCTCCATTGCGCCAAATAGCCAGTGCAATTTGAGAATGCTTGCTGACATCGAACGAATAGTGAGTTGTGGAAATCTGTGGTTACAAGTACTTCTTTCTTGTTTATCACTCCAAGAAAGATTTTCTCTGACTTTCTTTCCAACTCCTGCCTTCCCATCTCTGCATCATCTTCATTCCTTTTCTCCTTCTTGCTCCTGATCACCTTGCCGATATGCTCTTGTCTCCTGGGGTATTTCTAGTTCCATGCAGTCATGCTTTTCTCTTCTTACCTTTGAGTCAGGCTACTTTCACATCTAGATGTGGCACTTAGGGACATGGTTTAGTGGTGGACTTGGCAGTGTTAGGTTTACGGTTGGACTGGATGATCTTAAAGGTCTTTTCCAACCTAAATGATTCTATGATTCTGTGATTCTATGATTCTATGTCCTGTGACACCTGGGCACAATTAAGCCCTGCAGATAAAAGAGGAACATTTCCCTTAATCTCAGATTTGATGTTTTAGCCAGCAGACTGAAACAGCAATTGTGGTCAGCCCCTGAATCCCCCATTTGAAATATACTCACTGTAGAATTTAACTGTCAAGCTCTACCACACTATTGCATATATGCAAACATTCATTTTTGCCCCCAATGACTTAGGGTTTGGCCAACTTTGGATTGTTTTTAGTGGGGAAGACAAAAGGCTCATCTCTGACATAAGAGAAACTCATTTAAATTTCAAATCTCTTTTTCAGCAGAACCTTCTGAAAAAAAAGTTGTGACAATATATTCAACATGCACAAAACAACATCTCCCGCCTAATTTCATTGTTGGAAACAACCAACCTTTTTCAGCACAGTCTGCAAAATAAAATAATAACAATTCTCTGGCAGACAGTTAGCGTGTGAAATTTCAGTTCTAACAGCTAAGTCTTGTAAGTATCCTAAGTAAGTGGCAAAGGCTTGTAGGTATCCTAAAAAATGTAAGGCATTGATATGCCTAATGGCTGTAAGATGAATACTGGTCACCTTGTACAGCTTAGGGTGAAAAACCACTTTAAAAATATGGTCTTTGTTTTGATATTTCAGAATTCTTTAGAAATGCACATTAAATCTCCCATGCTCCAGCTGTACTCAGTGTGGGTGTGATTTCTCCTCTGTGTATTTATCCTGTATTATATCCAAAATTATGGGGTTAATATAGAGATGAACTATTTCCTCAGCTGGGATTGCAGGCCTTGCAAAAGTTGGAGATAAGAAACCCACTAATCAAAGTGAAAGCAAAGTTTAGAGTGACTGAAGAATTCCTGAGCGGGACTTTAAGAAGATCAATGGCTGTTTTCTTCAGAGAAGACAGCTGTACAACTGAGGAACAGAACCAGGAAGGAAGTTGCCTTCTGTATGGGTGTTAGGATGGAAGAAAGAAGACTGACTATTATATATTTAATACCTTGATTGGAATCCCCAAAATTGGCAAACCTAAAATGTTCTCGGMGATAAGATTAACACTGCAGAGGACATTGAGTGCTATTCCCAAGCAGGAAGAAGATGGGTTGGCGATCAGCTCAGAGGATCAGATCACCATGTGAATCACTTCATGGGTTTTGACTGACAAAGAAAGACTGAAGCGAAATTACAATGACTCCTGCAAACTTACCTTGAAGGGAACAAAATCCTGATCTATACGGCTACTGTGCTGAGTGGAAACATTCATCCTCTTTGCATAAATGAAGTCTCACTGACACCCATTTAGCAACTCCAGTTGGCCTTAAAGTGGGACCTGAACTGTGGAGTGACACTTTTGTATTCTGTGCCCCATCTGCTACCAAAGTTTCCCCCTGCTTGTGAGAGTGAACCTCTACTGCAAACGTCCAGCCTGATGACTCTGCTGCTAAGAATTCCTTCTGCACTGAAACTTGCCATATAAGGATTCAATAAAGAGAGCGGATTTTTATTTATGCCAAAATCTGTTTTGCTGTTTGGAAGGTATTTGAAAACGTTACGGTCACTAATTGATTCAATATTTTTTGACAAAACGTCGGCATGGTTGAGGCCTTGCTGTTTTTCATAGACAAAGTCAGCACCACAGTTTGTTTTCATTCTTTACAAAGGCTTTGCAGCACGTCATACAAACCCCTCCTTCCTCTGCTTATCTCCTGTGAGCTTAAAGTACAGATGGCAGAGTTTTCTTAGGCATGTGCATAGATTCAGAAGGGGCAGGCTCTAATAATCATGCAAGCCTCTCTTGCTTTCCACTTCTGTCAGCTCCCTCTCAGATCCTGGCTTTAAAACCCATTGACTGGTGAGCTGCTCAGTGCACTGCAATTGTCTCCATGTCTTGTAAGGRGCAGAAGGATGTTCAGCCCACTTTGCAGTAGCCAGCGCAGGAAGTACTCCTGCCAGCTATACTGCAACTAAAAGCCTTCAGTAGTGTAGCTAGGAGACCTGGGCTTTCCTTAGCTACAGACACCAGGTTTCTGGAAGTTTTAGGGCCACCCAGCTAGAGTAGCTGGTGGCAGTAGCAGTAATAAGGCTGGAGCAGTTCCTGTTACAGTAGGGTGAGCATGGAAGGGAGGCAGTGAGCCTCTGCAAATGTCTATATTGTAGCAGCCACAGTGAACACCCCTGCCTATGATTAAAATATTGGTCACTGAGCACTCACTGAATATCCCTTTGTTAGGCTGGAGAATAGTGATCTAGCCCTGAGGGCTGTGGGTCAGAGTCAAAGGAGGCTCTTAAGTGATGCCCATCTACAGAAAATGCCAGAGGTGATGCAGAATGGCATCCTGGTGCTGAGGGGAGGAAAGAGTCTGCTGGGACTTTGCAGAGGGCTTGGTAGAGGTAAGAACACAGTAGATTTCGTAAGCTAAATGTTTCCCAGTTCCAACTCAGAAACAGGTATTCTTTAAATCCACAAATAACTCTGTTCCACACTTGAGAAATGTCAAGACTCCATCAGAATGGTCCTGCTCTGCGTGTGTTCTCCAGCTCACCAAGTGATCTCACCTTGGTGCCGCAGTCTATATGTTGCTTCCCCTCTTGTTCCTTGCTTTGCTTATTACATTCTCTAAGTACTTCCCCTCACCACTATTTTTGTCCCTGCTGCTCCTAGAAATGGACCTGTCTTTAATTATTTGTTCAGAGCTCTTCCTCCTTTACCCTTTCCCAACCTCTCAGGTGTTCTTTGCACTTTCATCTGGTACTAGAATGGTGACAGGAACCTGCAAAAAGCTTTCCAGAAAGCATGTCCTGCTTTTTCTGCTCATCTCTTGTCCACGATGGTTCATGCTTTATTTACAGGTGATGGTTATTTAAATATATTTTTGGCAATAATTATTCTTATAAGGCAAGAGTCTCTTCTATATGTGGAGAGACTGAAACTATGTCTATAATGTCGTGCTAGCTTCGGGCAAGACTGTGACCCAGTTGTCCACATGAGCTATATTTTAGTTCTTATTCCAAGTCTGGGCTGGAGTGAAACCACTGACTGTAAATGAACTCAGTCATTGGACACAGACTGACACATGATTACTTTTTGTTCTGATGGACAATTCACACACAATAAACCAGACAAGGAGCTTCTGCAAACTCAAGCCCAGCTATCAGAGGCTGACTAGGTGTAGCTGTAAAGATCTCAGACTTGTAAACTTCAAGAAGCAATGAGCAAGGAAAGGCCTGGCAAAAGTTTAGGGAAGAAGTTAGTGAAAATATATTGGACACTTCTTTGAAAGCAGGGATCAAAAGGCAACACAGTAAAAATTACGTAGCAGATGATTGATCTCATCTCATTGAACTCATTGGCACAGATGTCATGGAGACTAAAAGTTTACTAGGTTTTCAGAAACAGTTAGATGAATGTGAACATCTAGGGCAAATTATGAGGAATATAAAATTCTTGTGCTTTGTAGAATAAGCCAACTGTAATAGAGAGTTCTCTTCAATTTACAATTGCCTTTTGCTGTTAAAGCAAAGCTGGTTACTTTCTGCTCTGATCATTCCTTTCCTGCATTCTTTCTTTTTGGCGTACAGTACTTCAAGCAAGACCTGAAATTCTGTGTGATTTCCATGGAGCCCCAGACGAGGCTTTAAGACAACTGTGACTTCTTGAGTAATGAAGCTATATAATCTTATCTGGAGAGTCCCATGTCAAGACCAGAACTTATTGTATATAACATATTTTTTCCCGGCATTATCAAATGTTTCAGTATTTTTTTTATACCAAACCAATGTTTCAAAGAGCTCCTCAGTATAAGTACTTGATATTCTTACATAGTGGTAACTGAAAGCACAGTAACCTTTGCTCTTAAAAAAAAAAATATTACTGGAAAATTTCCAGAATGTCGATCTTATTCCAATAGGAGAATTTATTGAATGGATCATGCCATCCTGCAGTTTTGTGCCCTCTACTTTTGCAAAATTTGCATGAATTTAAAATAAATCTTGCTTTGGAAGTCTAATCAAATGTAAAAACTGTCATCAAGATCATTCTTGAGGAAATTGGTGGCCTCTGGGGAAGCAGAATGAAAGCCAAGACTTACTTCTTAAAGTTTTTACCAGTGTAGGTCTTGATGTCTTCAGACATGGCATGCTTATTCTGCTCCTTGGTTGCAACAATAATGTAGATTGCACTTTTTTCTCCTAAAAAGGTGTGATTGAACAGCTGCTCTTATGGGACCACTGTGACCTAGCAAGAACACACCTGTTGAGCTACAGATAAGATACTGATCTTCACAAAAGCCATTCAGAAATGCAGACAGACTCAAAATAGTTTCCACCCTGACTCTTCAATGAAAGCACACCAAAACCAATCTATTTGAATGGAACATAAAGGACTCTTGCTATTTCACTCCAGATTTCCACCTCTGGATGAGTCAGAGGCCCCATTATGCCAGGTGTCCTATGACATTTCCATACCTACACATTATCACTGGGGCTTAGGTGATCTAGAAGCATAGACGGTGCTGCTAGCTTGGCTACAGAAACAAGAGTGAATTAAAACATTCTGTCATATTGATGCAAAATTATGCACTGTATTAAACTTTGCAGGTGACAATACCAATTATGTCTTAATGGAGATCTGAAACAGAGCCAAGGATTTGCGTGCAGTTTCTGAGAAATTCTCAAGAGCAAAGGTCTTATTTCTATAGCAGTAATATTTTAACATGTGGGATAAGGCATGATGGGTAAAACAAACTATCCAAAAGTGTTGGAGGTGGGCATTTGCTATATCTGAAGTGAATATGAAGGTCTTTTTGTAGAGACCTTTGTCCTATTTAGCACTTCTTAGGCAGTTACAACTGTTATTGAGTTGCCATTAAGTTAATGGGAGCTTTGCTTAGTTTGAAAAGAGCATGGAATTTGGCCTATGAAAAACTCTGGGCTTGGTCCTTTCCTTGTATGCCCACTAAAATAAAATTATTTTCATCTATAACATATTGGGACTACACAACCTCGGAGCCCTGTTGTTGCATTTTGCTTGGGTTTTTGTTCTTAAATTTTCTTGGCTCTTTGTTCTTAAATTCTTAAATTAAGAATTGCTCCAGGCATTTGTATAGTGTATGATTAAAACTTACAGGATTCAGATGGCTATTGAGAGAAGCAGATGAAGGAAGCATCAAGAAATCATTCTTCATTTTCCAACACCCAAAATCAGAGCCCCTAGTTGGATGAAAAGTTCCCTTCTTATTGCCTACAAATAGTTTCTGTAATTGGTAAAATTGCCTGTTATTGTTTGAGTGTGTTTGGATCTCCTGCGGTAGGTTTTATATGTTTGAGAATTGACTGGAAAGAAAAGCAGTGGCTTTCCCAAGTCACTGTTTCATTCACACAGACTGAGCTGTAGGTATGAGATTAACAGGGTCTGACATGAATGGAGCTCCTTCTCTCTCAGGCCTATTGGAAAACAAAACACATACCGGCATACATTTGAGCAACTGTGAGTTGACTTTGGAGAGCACTGGTATTTTTACACGATAACAGTCCATTGGATTCCCTTGTAAGTCTTTCAGTTCTTCATTACATAAGGACTTTTCCTGAACTGCAGGGCAGAAAGCAGCATGTATGTAATCCCTGTTTCACACTAATGCATCACATGTGCTTTGGATTTCAAACATCAATATTTGCAGGAACATACAGTAG
Organism: Oceanodroma leucorhoa; assembly: GCA_030449065.1. Classification (NCBI taxonomy): domain Eukaryota; kingdom Metazoa; phylum Chordata; class Aves; order Procellariiformes; genus Oceanodroma; species Oceanodroma leucorhoa. The sequence goes on along the minus strand of JASVER010000014.1, from coordinate 295,543 downwards.
GGCTCTTTCTATGAGCAGGGATTGGATTCTCACACTTACCACCCTTCACAGACTCTCCATAATTCACTAAGCATGGGCTTTGCTTTTCTTTAGTTAAATTTTTGTACTTTAAAATTGCCCCTTTATATTTAAGTACCGTAGAACCCTCCAGTAACAATCCAGAGAACTACAACATGACATTTACAAGAAGAGGGTTTCTTGTAGGTGAAGATTGCTGTACAGTCTTTATTTCTCTCCTAAGATAATTGTTTTAATTGATCTTACTGGCCAGGTTTTCATCAGGTGTAAATCAGCCCATCTGCACCAATTTCGTTGGTAACATTGATTTATAGCAGCCAAAGGATTAGTGTAATCTGATTCCTGTCATACCTGTAGACAGAGAAATGTATAACAATATTTTTAGGAATGCCCCTTTATTAACAACTGGTTAATTTGTCTGGAATAGTTTTTGTGGACTGATCCTGTAACGTTACAGAGGAAAGTAATAAAAAACCACTGGTCTCATTGGTTATAGGAGGTCAAGGCGCAGAAAGAATTCCCAGGCTTGCACGCCCAAAGGAAGGGTGTTGTAATCCTTAAGTGTAAGTGCCAAGTCCCCTTAGTGGAATCCAGAATTTAGGGTTAAGTGCCAAGGCTCCTGGTACAATAGGTAGGCCAAGGTAGGTGTCTCAGAATGGGAATCAAAGCAACCAGTGCTGGGAGCAGGAGGTCATGTAGAGTAACCAGTTGGAAGTGTTAAGCACGGAGCCCTGTCTGAAACAGAGGTTCATATTCTAAAGAGCACACAGGTTCTTCCATCCATTCAAGATCCAGTGCCATGAGTCATCTCCTCAATGTATGCACCTACAAGTCTTTTTCCAGAGAACTGAGCAGGGCTCCTTGTTTTCTTTTAAAACACAACTGCAAGCAAAGCAGGACATGCCTTTTATGTAACAACAGAGTAGCTAGTAATTTCACCCAGAAAGGAGGAGAGCAGAGTTCTGTGCCTCCCTACACCCTGCTGAAGTCTAAGGGGGTTCAGCATATCAGTTCATAGTGAGGCTACATACTAGTGTGAGGGGGAGTCACTTTTGACCCCTGTGGAAGCTTTCCCATTGCATTCAGGCTTCACCAAACATCTAAATGTGATCAATTAAGCTATAAAAGAACTATATTCTTCTTTTAGTAACACCATGGCAAAACTAATCATATTAGTACAATTGCACAGCAGATGTTGGCCTTGTATGTCTCAATTATTTCACCTGCTTGGGTTGCAGGCTTCAAAGATCTCAACAGAAGAAAGTGTCCTGTTTCTAAATATGCTGTTTGCATTTATCCATAATTAATCTGTAAAGAAATAATGAAAACCTAGAAAGTAGCATTCTCAGAGAGAATTGCACTCATTTTCTTTTGCGTGCTCACAATGAAATGCTTGTGAGTGCTCATAACAGCAGACGGCTTCTGTTAGCTGCCTTTCGCCTGCTGAGTTAAACAGAAAGAAAAATGTTAATGGTCAGAGCTTGTCAGCAGTACATTGCCATTCACGTTTAGTCACACTTCGCTATTGTTTTGTGTAGTTGTTAGGATACAGATATTTCTAGGGTCAGAAAGGGAGTGGATTCATCCCTGTGGAAACTTTAATAAAGTTTCAGCTCATGTAAGCCCTGCAATACCCACGAAAACCAGTTCACTGACTTCTAAAAAGGTGAATCAATGGGCAATGTGATAAATGCTTATAATTGAATTATCGGCATGTAATATTTTCTACTCCTTTTATAAATGTATGTTTCCACTGTAGCATAAGTAAGAATACATTCTATTTTGTTATTTTTTTCATCAAATTGCTTTAGAAATACTGATAAATGTGAAGGAAAAGATGCAAATAGACCTGAAAGCAGATAAAGCTCAGTCATAGGATTCAATAGATCTGAGTTTGATTCCATTCCTTCAGTGACAATAGATAATTCACTTGGTCTTCCTGTGCCTAGATGTAAAATGAAGTGAATGCTTTCCTCTGTGCATCTTGTGTATTTGTACTGCAGGATCTTGGAAGCAGAGACAATCTCTTGCTTTGTCTTCAGAAGGTAACTTGGTGGGACTGGGTGTTTTGTCTGATTTTTTATTTGTTATTTGGAGGATATAGTGATCACTCAGAACTGAGTGAATACCATTCTGTAAGTCTAACTCACAATCTTACATTCTTTAGGTGAGGACAAAATTTGCTTTCCTCTATAAATCCAGTTTTTACTGGCATCTCTGCTAAAGCACTTTCATTCTTCCTCTGTTGAGTTTCAAATTTGGCATGTGTGGGCTGTGGGCAGTTGGTAATTTGACCAAATTTGAAGTTATTTGAACAAGCTGTTTCAAAGTTGCAGAACTTGGTGAGGGGGAGACAAAAGTATTTTATCAAATTTCTTCAGTTTTTTTTTTTTTACCCTTTGCCCTGACCTACCAATCAAACAGACTCAGCTAGAGATGTTAGAGTGCTATGTAAAATCTGGTAGGCTATGCTATATGGACCCTAACAGGCTGTTGAACCAAATAGAGTCTTCAGGCTGTTGAAAAGAATGTTTGGAAAGTGATTGAGTTAGGAATTTTGGAATAGCATGCCAGAATCCAGCATATTCCCAGGGGGGCAACCTATTCTGGTGTTTCCTTGCAAGTTCATTAGGCAGCTGGTTCAGCCAAAGAGGTTACAAGCAGCACAGTCAGGGGTGTAGCAGAGAGCATACAATGACAGGGATCGTGAGGATGACCTCTCTAAGGCATACAGAGGTTCAACAAGGAAAAGGAATCTTTACTTGAGTGCATTTTCCCATTCCTTACTAGGAAAATATATATAGTGTTGTCAAATCCCCAAATCAGAAATGAAACCCCAAAAAATCAGGAAATTGGCTTTTCATGACAACTAAAAGAACTATAGGGCTTCTGAGCACAAGGAGTTTGAAGCTTATTTTCTTCACATCTCAGACTTCTGAAAGTAATGTTTTTTCCTCCTGCAAGAGTTAGAAACAAACACTGAGACTTGTAAGTCCTGTGATATATGTGCTTTTGCTGTTCTTGTTTTTGTTTTATGGCCCAATATGAGATGCAGCAATCAATGACATTCACCTGAAATTGCAGTGTGCTTTTAAAGGCACCTCATATTATTACCACTGCTACTTTGAAATAAAAAAGGCTTTTGGAGGCTAAATTGCTCCTGATGTTAGTTAGGCAGGTACGCCACAGAGGAAGCCATCTCCCAGTTTCTCTTGTCATCAGCGGGAGAGGTGAGGTGTGCATTAGCATGATGTAAGAGCTTAGCTCCAGTGTGGGTTCTGTGTCTTTTTACAAAGGAAGAAAAAGAGATGAGGACTGGATTTTAGACCCAAACTTTTATATACAGAAAGGCAGCATGAATGCAAATACTAAAAAGATGCTGTTTGCATAAGCCTTTGCCTCACAGTGGCTAGTACTACGGGAATGGTAAAACATAGCTTTTCCTATCTCAGAGTAACTAGAGTCTTAAATTGTAATTTTCCCTGTATATCTGAATCAAAATCATTTCAATATGTGGGAAATAACTTTAATATCAGCAACAGCTGTTTATTATTTGATAGTTCTTTGAACTTCAGGAATGCATTAAGTTGTAGGGGGTGAGATACTCTAATTACTTGTCCAGTTTTGAGATTTACCCATCAAATGAAGAGTCAGTGAGCTGGTACTTCACTGAGCTGCATTAATCTTAACTATAAGCCAAAAAAGGCACATTTAATAAAGAGTGTGTGCGAACAGAAGCAGGGTGCCTCCATCTCCAGACTACCGTGTACAAAGCTTCTGCACAGCACTCGGTATAGTGGGCTGCTTGGCACTTCAGGCAGGTTTACCCTGGCCATGACACTCTCTGGCCTCTGTTCTGCACCTCCTGCCCGTAAGCCATTTCATAAGCCATGTGAAAAGGGCTTAAGTTTTCCTGACAACCTAAGTGTGAGTGAGCCAGTGTGGGAATGATAAGATTCCTCTCCATTCTTTCTGGGGAAGATGTGGATCCACTGATTTAGCGCATAAACAGTGCATTTGATTTTTAGAAAGAAACATAAAAAGGACATTTTTCTTGAGAAAACCTTTGCAGTTGAAAGAGTTGTTTTAAACTTTGTGTTTTAAATCTCTGCTTGCTGTCAGAATATAGTCACAGGAATGGCAAATTGGCAAGTAGGATAAGGGAAGTTCGTTACTTCTGTTTATAAACCTCAGAAACCTTCACTGAAATATCTGTGACTGATCAGTAAATAAGAATTCCGGTTTTTAAAAATAGGTAAGATATTTCAAATTCTGTTTTTGTGGTGCATTGCCATGCAAATGAAACATTCCAAAATAGCCGTGAAAAAAACCTTACCAAGGACTTGTGAGACCCAAGTTCACATCCTTGATGTGTTTGTCCTAGAGGAGAAGCTTCAGTGTCATTTTTCTTTATGCGTGTGATTGCCCCGTTACAGACCGTTGCCTGGGCTAAAGGCTGCTTTCGTGGTTTGATCAGAAATTCCATCCCAAACCTGAACTTCCTGCTTGAAGTTTCACCTCAGCCACTGCACTGCGTGAGGGTGAATCAGTAACTCCCAGCAAAACATTTCTAGTTGAAAAAAATATAAATTTATTGACCAGCTCAAAGTGTGACTAGTGCTTGTACTGATTCGTTCAAGGATATTGTGCCTCTTTTTCCAGTCCTTTACAGTTTGAAAAGAATGATTGAAAGTCTCAAATACCTGCCTTAGAGCGAAAGGCTTAAGAAGCTCAAAATATTAATCTTATCTAAGTTAAAACAAAACACCCACAAGATGGAGAGATTTCTGGTTTAATCTGTTAGTAAAAAAAATATTTTAAAAGTTTATATAACAGAATATAATTCACTAATGCAATAACTTGCCAGAAGTGTGGTGGATTCTCTATCACTGGCAGGTATTTGGAGAGACACCCATGATAACTTTAAAAGGTACCTACAGATTAACCATGTGCTATAACAGTGTTGCATAAATCATTGTGTGGATTTGTATAGATGATCATAGTGGTCCTGTATGGTTTTAAAGTTTGCCTGTGTAAGAACCAAAATATGCCTTGGATAATGCAAAATTACATATCCTGCAGCACCCTGTCTACATGTTTATCCCATATCTTGGAACTTACCTGGGAAATGCTGTTCATGAGATTAATTATTTGAGATTATTCCTACTTTGCATTTTTGTTCTGCCAGCTATACAGCCGGGGGTGTCATGCCAGAGCGTGTAACGTACCTTGCTACAGCTCTGCCTGGAGCGGATTCCAGATATACTGCTGTTTTGTATGTCACTGGCCACACGAATCATGTGCCCTGAACCACTTATGGAACAGAAAGCTTAAAGGTGGACTTTCTTCCACTATTAATATAACAGGTCACTTGATAAATATGGAGTCTCAGGTAGGCTTTGGATTTAATGGCCCCAAAATTCATGTATGCTAGGAGCAGGGGTTTGGTGTGGATTTCCTTAGGGGTTTTGCCTCTCTTTTTCTGTTGTTGTTTTATGTGCTCATTGGAGACTCTCCTGTATGAGTGAGCTGGGATGACCAAGCATCTAGAAACTCTGTTTTATGATTTCTGGTACTTACTACCCCTGTTAATTGACAGTCTGCTTTCTTCTGCCTTTCTGGTACCATGTAGTTCTGCCAAGACACATTAACTCAGCCTTACATCTCCTGGCCTGTGCCTCCCCTGGGGCGTGGAGCTACGTGTTCAGCTCCCAACACTGACAGATGAAGGTAAACACTTCAGGATAAGCAAGTCTAATGCTCCTTATTTGCACACCTAGGAAAAAATCAAAGTCAGCCATTCATCTCTCCTGTTCAGTAAACACAGAAGCTAACTAGGCTGCAGTGCACGTGGTTCCCCAGGGGGTTGTTTTCATAAGACTTCATGTGAGGATTTTTGTTGCTGATTTTGAAAACATTTTGAGGTTGGATTGAAAATATGATGTCCTCATTTACAGCCTTTCCTGAACCATAAATCAAGGGATATGTAATTAAATGAAACAGATAGTCAAAACCTTGACTAAGCTGTTTATTGAGCCTGGAAGGGAAAGGGATTCTATGGTTTCACAAAGATCTAATATAAAGATCCACTTATAAAATGCAGTTGTCAGTGTTCAGGTATGGCAGCATTAATGCATGATAGCAGCTAGCACTGTATGCTGCCTACTAAAGGAACCCATTTGCCTGGTCAAAAAACTGGACTGTAGGACATTTTGCAATAAGAAATGAGAGCTGTTCAACTCAAATAATTTGCTTAGGCCTGTGAATTACTTGTTTGGGGTTTTTTCCATGAACCAAAACCAAAATATGTTTCCCCCCCCGCACATTTTTTCTAACATTACTTGTAGAAGGGGAGATTAATTTTTTTTTAAAATCAAATGATGTGTTGCATCTTCTAAGGTGCTTTAAAACTTAATTTTATGAAATAAAATTGCCTTTCAAGTAAAGTGCTGTTTCTAGTTGAAAAAGGTTCTGAATGGGAGGAGAAGAAAAATGTCAATCTTCTTGCTGGAAAAAATTTCCAAATACATGTTTGTGAAATGTTTCAGTTGGAACAATGCTGCACTTTGAGATCTTGACAAAAAGTTTCTATGAAAAAAATCATCATCATATCCAAGGACCAAAAAGTAGATGAGATTCTTGTTTTTCATTTCTTATTTATGAGTTAGTTTATATGAACTGGATAAGTTCCCCTTCCTTCCCTCCATCTACCCCTCCCCCCGTAACATAATTTGGGCAACCCAATTTGGGTAATGATGGTCACTATTACAATGGTTTGAGTTGTTTTTTTAATGGCTTATTCTATGATGGTGGAGTTTGAAACACAAAGTGAGAGGTCAGGATGTTGCCATCCTCCATGATTCAACTGATGGGGCACTTTGCTGGGTCTCTGCATTGTAGCACATTGCTCTCTGGAGGAGTGAGTGCCACTGTAAGTCCTGGGAGTGCTGGGGCTGACTTTCTCAGTTGTTCTAGCTGCTGGAAACATCCCACGGCAGACAGACTGATGGGCCCAGAGGGTACACAGGGAGTCAGCAAGAACCACGTTAGAAGACAAGTCTGGACACTCTTTTGCATCTTTTACCATGTTATCTGCTGATACTTGATCAACTGTGTAGTGCACTTGAATGCCACTTCACTGTTTTCACCATACATTTATATACCTATGTAGGTATATGTATACATGTTTGGTATATTTGTCATACAACTATTCATGTAAATAAATAGGGTTTCCTGTGCTTATTCTTAGTTCTTCCTTAGAGTACTTTTTAACTTTAACCAATCCAGCTTCGTCAAGTCCAAATTGTGTTTTTCACCTCCTTTGCAGATATATTGTGAGCAAAATTCCTTAAAATCATGGCAGTGCATCCCAGGATGGGTATCCTTCCCTTTCTTTGGTCCCCTTACACTCTTGGACCAGTCACACCTCATTATTGTTTGCTGGAATCTGCATGTAAGCAGTAAGTCACTACTGGTTTCTTCACCACTGCCTTCTATTTGCCACTTCTTCCCTGGCAAATGAAAAAATCCTTAAAGGACCACACATAGCAGCTGATGCATGCTGGATTGCCCCTGCTGGGGACATTTCCCCATGTCCTGGCCATCTGACAGTATTGTCAGCTGTGAATATTTGAAAAATCAAAGTAACGCTAGTGTCAGGGGGTGTGCTCTCTTTTGCATCTCAGGAAATCCACACTTTCATAGCTCCTGGTTCCACTGAGCTCCACTTTTCTATAGCTGCTCAAGCCTCTCCATAGCTATGGATCTACGGATCACTTCAAGATTGTGGAGAAATTTTGAACAGCTGCAACTTTTACTGAAGTGACTAATCCAAAGTCCTATATGGATTTGGGATTATTTATTTATTCATTTGTTTATTTATTATTTTCAGTTGCAAGAATTTCCAAATGCAAGATTGAACCTGAAATGGTACCTCTCAAGGTCAGGGATCTGATCCCTCAAGGTTAGTTTTTCCAGAAATCACTGCAGGGATGTAGTTGGTGCTGGGCGTAGGAAGATGGGATGTGTGCGCATGGTGATTCCTCTCCTAAAGAGATGACAGCAACAAAGGCAAACTCTTGCTCAGTGTCTCCAGGAGGGTCAGGATTCAACACTTGCTACTATCAATGAACTCAAGGTATGTTTGGAGAGGTTATATTTTATCATTGGTTCCCTCCACGAACAGTGATATGTGGTTGAAGGGTGAATGGAAGTTGTCAGGATTGAGATTATATGGGAGGGTGTGGGAGAGCTGGGAGCTGAGCATGGAAATGGCAGCAGTGAGTTGAAAGGACAAACTGTTCATGAAACTTTCCACTGGCATTAAAGTTATTTCAATCTGATTTTTAAATTTGCAATGGATTATAAAACACACATTTGAAAAGAGAGAGCGCTTAAACCATCTTCCTAATGATCAATAGGATCTTTTAAACTTTATCTGATTATTAATGGAAGTTACCAGTTCTGTCTCTTCAGAACTCCAGCCTGAGAAGCATGTAAGAATCATAAAGTTAAAATTCCACACACAAAATGTGTCTAGTTGGTAGCAACCAGAATTATGCATGACTTAAGACTTGGGGCAGAGGTGTTTTCTAAGTACTGATTAAAGATGAGACATTGTCAGCAACTTTTTTCTAAAACTGAGTGCAGCAAAAAGCTCCTTCCAATATGGAGATTTTGCAGTGATTCTATCCTTCTTATCTCTTGGTCTGTCATTAATTAGGATCTACTAGGCTACATGCTACCTGACAGAGTACACTGTTTATCTGTGCATACAAACAGAATTATAGACCAGATAATAACTGATGTTTAAAATACAGATAATATTATTGGAACTGATTAAATGGTTTTATTTGTAAGTTTAACTTATTCGAGATTCAGGCTTAGATAATGAGATACTTAGGTTGCTAGAACCCACGGGTCTTCATGGGAATTATACATGCAAATTATTTCTTAGGAATGATGGAACTTAATTTTCATTTCCCYAAGGGCGCAATTTTATACAAGAATGAAACTGTGTATACACAATCTTTTTCATATACAAGTGACAAAGGCTAAAATAAAATCTGAGTGCGACACAAAAGGCTGGCTTGAGGCTCTTTCTTCCCATTCCAGAAAATCATATTGAAATATATTTTGAGTTCACCTTTCTAAGGAAAACAATATGACTGCAAATCGGTAGGACTGCTTGCTCAAAGAATGCAAGCAAGGCTTTCCTAGGAGGAAAAATAATTTCAAGCTGTGCATCATGCAAAATTGAGACACCAGTAAGCCCCCAGGCCCCATACTTCATCAGGTACCAGATATCAAACCATGCACTTCACAGAACTCTATGTAGATGTCTGGCTGGGAGTGACTTGTTTCACTTCATGCATTTGCAATGTGTGTGTGGTACTACAAAGTGTCAGAGGCTTAACGCTCTTGCTGTGATGCCGACAGATAGGTAGGCAAAAGGGCAGCATTCACTGGCTGTGCCTCAGTTGGCGCTGAAAATCCAGCTAAGACTAAAAGAAGAACTGGTACACAAAGCTCTACAAGGGTATGTTCTGACTTGCTGCTTCTTTTTAAATGTTGCCTTAAATCTAGATGGCACAGCTGATGTTTATCTCTTGTGGAGGGCTGGAGTATTAACAGTAAAGCTCTGGTGTGAAATGAATCACCCTGAATAACCAGGAACTGCACTAGAAATGCCCATATCACAGAGACTGTACAAACAGTACAGGAGGCAGGCCCCATTCCAGCAGTCCTTTTCTGCTCTGCAGAGGTTTTGAGTGAATACTTACAATTAAGCATATGTTGACATGTTTTGCTGAACAGAGGTTGATTTAAGTAATGCATGTAAATGTTCTGTGAAGCTTGAACCTCTGTTCCAGGGTGCGCATGATCAAAATAACAATAATTTTAAAAAATACACTGAGAAGCTGGCTTTAAAGAATATTGTGAAGGGTGAGAGAAGGGCATCTACAGGTAGAAATTCTCGCTGATCTGGGGAGGAATTATTATACCATGTAAATATGTAAATATCTTAGAAACCGAGTGAAGGTTGGGATTACTGGCCTCTAAATGTCAGTAGGGTGTCAGCTGCCAAATGAGAGAGCGCAGACTTGGATTAGAAAGGAAGAGCTATTTGGCTATATAGCAGTCCTTTGAAAAAGGTCAGGAAGGTTTCATTGTGTGAGGCTTCTTCAGGTGTTTTACAGGGGAAGCTAAATGAAGTATCTAGTGCATCATCTTTGTCTCCTGAGTTCTCTGACATTTGTCAGACTGGAACACCTCTGGCTAGTGATTTGTTATCTTTGAACAGCATCTTAATAATGTAGGTAACTGCTAGGAAACTGTGTACAGCCTGCCCAGCTTTTCTGTTTTCTTTTAGCTAACAGGAGAGGAGGAGTCAGGCTGCTCAAAACCATAAGTGCATCATTGTACTTGACCAGCTGCCTATGTCTAGTGTCCCTGGAGCTGGTTCTTGGACTCCACTGAAGTCACTCTGGATTTACACCAGCCTGAGATGTGAATCAGGCTGTACAGCCCAGTAATTAGTCATTTCAACTTGGGTCTGTCCTTTTTGTTTCATAATTCTGCCCAAAGCAACTAAGCCAAAAAGCTGTTAGAAAAATACGTGATCAACCAAATTTATTTTGTATTAATTTTGTGCATGTGGGGGATTCTGTGGTTTACCTTTTTTGTAGGTGGCAAGAAGCAGGGAGCACATGGATTTCTGGCTCCATGTTCACATCAAGGGAGTGAAATGCCGTAGACTGAGGGAGCAGGTCAGGAAGGGTGGGGAGAGAAGCAAACCACATTCTGAACATCCTCTGCCCAGAGGCCATGCAGTAAAGTGGTGCAAATAATATTTGTTTGCTTGAAATGTCTTAATTTGGCTGCAAGTATGTAACCCTTAAGGTCATTTTGAAAAGGGACACTTTCAAAAGTGAAAAATAAGAAAACTATTTTTTTTTTTAATCAAATCCAAAATGTTTCAAATGTCTTGATATTTTTTTCATCTATACCTATTTCAGACTAAACATATTGCTGAGTTTAAATTGTCAAATTTGGTCTTGTTAACAGAAGTTCCTTCACATATCTCTTTGTAGTAGTTAATAGAATCCCTGACCTAAAATTTGCATGTGATTCCAGTTCATCACAGAACATAGCATAACATCTTTGGACCCTCCTGACCTCTAAGAAAACCACACGATAAACACGAGATTTCTGGTTTAGCTTTATTTCCCCCTGCAGAGTCTAACCATTTTTACTGATAGCTATTATCATTAGCTGTCAGTAAATAGCTTACTTATTGAATCCTTTAAGATCAATGTCAAGGCCTTTAAGTGGGTCCATGTTGCCAATGTATAGCAAGAAGCCCCAGTGCAATGTGTTGTCATCTGTCTTTCCCTTACTATGAAAGAGGCAAGTTGCTATGTGTTGTTGATTCAGCTGGAGCTCCTGGGTGGCCCATGTGCGGTTGGTCACAGGTAGATGTATTGCAGCAGTGCAGACAAAATCCTGSATTATTGTGCTATGACTGGTTCCAGGAAGAAAGGTATATCCTACCAGCCAGCTTGTGATATATAAAAAGTATTCTTGGCCATTGGTACTGTTTTGGCACCCAGAAACACGAGACGAGACCAAGAGGATGCTGAAGTGGCAATACTTCAACGAAAAGAGGAATGTCTCTCCAGCTATTCCCCAAGTCTTCTTCTATTTTGCTTCTATCCTGGCTTGATCCCACTGCTTTTTATCCAAGAGTTGATTTTTATCAATTGATGATATCACAGTTTAGTAGCATCAAATGTGCTACACATGAATGGACCAGGATAGGGCTATCGTTCTTAACATACTGCTTGCAGCAAAATCCACTGGCCTCTGATTTTATGCATACAATATATGTAGATAGTGGATAAAGGCCAATCCCCACATGTCTGGTGAGTAAGGCACATCATTCACTTTGCTTTTCTGGTACCTAATCTACTCTAGTTCACCAAAGAAGCCCCTATCACTATTGGACTTTAGGTTTTCATCACAGTACTATGTAAAAAACCTTGCTAAATTGAGGTCCTCAGACATTTTCAAAAGGTATCTGAGCTGGAACAATCTCAGGCTGGGTCAAGAACCAGATGCAGCACTGTAAATTGCGAACTTTCTACCTGGCATAATCTCTGAAAGCAATTTCCAGGGTATACCCAAACACTTGTGGGCAGTAGGTAACACCTTGTCCTTCAGTTTATCAGTGGAAGCATCGATTCACGTGTTATTTTTCCTTCACCGTGTCTGAAATGAACAGATACCACCTCTATAGAGACTTAGGTCATGCATTCCCAAACGTGCACAATGATACATGTTTGTGGATCTCTGTGGCCACATGGTATGCTGGATACCTACATATTCTTTAGGCTGAGTGCCATCCTTCAGAGCTTAGCTTCTGGCATTTTCCTGTAAGGAAAGGAGAGGGACCCCTCATCTCTACAGCATCCTACTTTAGGAAGTCCAGGATACAGGTGGACTGTCTAATCTCACTGACTGCAAGCTCACTGTCCAATACTGAAGATAAGTTTTAAAACATTCTTTGAAAGGAATGGCAAGATATTTTGTTTTACATTTACCACAAGAGACTTTTCCACTTTGGTTATTTCTCCAGCTGAAGAAGTAAGGAATCCAAATACGACAAGTACATCAGAGAAACAGAAGATAAAGGATCCCACATAGAACTTTGACACTGGAAGCATTTCCTTTCTTTTATATATTGCAGTTCACTCACCTTGTTGCTTTTGTGGATCAAATGCAATGCACCAAGGAGGAGCTCCTTGAAAGCCCTTTCTGTGTCACCCTCTTTCTGCTTTCTTACATTGCTAGGGATGTTAGTAGATCGCAGTCCTAAGAGCAAAACAAAGTTCATTTGGCCAAACATGTGGCCTTTAAGTTAAAGGGTGATCAGCTGGGGAAGTATGCTGCTATAGTAGCGGTGATCTCTGAGCTGCCTGTGTGCAGCTCAGGTTACATAACCTCCCTTCCTATATAACTATAAAATGTTTGTGCTTGCAACATATTTAGATTTCTTTGCAGCTTTCCGCAAAGCACAGGTCCTTGTCTGCAGAAAGACATCCCATGGTCAGGAAAACACCTGCAGAACCTGGTCTCATTGTGTAGCACGGTCTCATTGTGTAGCTGTTCCATCCTTTAGAGGTGATGAACACCTCTAGATTGATATCTGACAGCTGGTATCTAGAATATCAGGCACTTGGATGTTACAGGATTCATTTGCAGGGTAGAGCATTAAGAGAGGAAAACACTTTTTCTTACTCCGTTGTCTCACTGTGTGTATTTGTACTGGTAAAAGTGTAAGGATTTAATATTCAACAGAAATCAGTGCTTAATAACAGCCTATGGATACTAATAGTCCAGATAGTCTACAACAATAGAATGATTCAGCTGTCAAAGGGAATAATTGATGTACTTCATTCTGAAAATGCTCCTCTGTATCTACCAAGATAGGAATCCCAACCTCCTCTCTCCTCCTTAGTCGGTAAAACAGCTCCCTCTACTGCAGCTACGTCAGAAGTCTCGCCTATAACAACCTGTGCTTCAGGTTCTTTGCCAACAGCATATTTATGAGCTACTTTCAAAGAGCAAAATAGGTGTTTTCAAGGCCAGGTGAGATGGTGAACAGGTAAGCAGAGGACTTTTTGTCTTTCCACTTGCACCATATCCCAGCTGTTGACAGGGGTGGCACAAGTCACCATGATCATTCTCTTATACAAGCAAGTCTCAGTATCTCAATGCTTTAACTATTTAACAATAGTTAGCAAAAAGCAGACAAATGTTTTCATCTACATACGGAAGAGATTTCTAAATTTTATTTTTAAATGGGGGTAAAATATCTGAGATAAAGAATTTTGGAAGCTGAAACCCATTCAAAATAGAAAGGAAAGAATTATGAATGGAGTCTGGCATTGCATTCCAGAGAACAGAAATCCAATTTCTGACCATAGTCTGGTTGCTTCACGTCTCTGGGATGGGTTCAGTATTCCCTTGGCAAACAGGGATAGTATGAGGATAAGTCCTAACGACTGTAGACTGCTCAGAAGCTTTTAGTGAATATGATTTTGAGAAAAAGCAGGCCCACAACAACCCAATCTGGTGCCTCAGTGGTAAAATGTTGATGACAAGTATTGGCTTACTCCATTAAAAAACCCAAACCCTAACCCTACTGTTACTTTAACATGATTGGATTTTCAAGAGCATTCACTGAAAAAATATGCAGACAGGAGTTTATACTTTACCTAATCGGCATAGTAATTCTCTGCAGTATAAAAATAGACATTAATTTTCAAACTGTCTTTAACCCATAATGTGAATCTTCTTGGTCGAATTTATAGGAGGACATAAAAACAAAAGAGAGAGGAAGTGTGTCCTGTGTCTGATTATTCCCTCCCTTTAGTCACAATGCTGTGTTATAAAAACTAGCTGAAAAGGTTATCATTTAATTGCATTGCAAAGTGAAATAAAAAGCTGAAAAAAAATACACTACATTGTGATAATTCTGAAAGAAATACTTGGAACTGTCATTGTTTCAATCAAAATGTTTCAGCATTTGGAAATGAAAACATTTCATGTTTTTCTCTGCCTGATCTTATCTGAAATACTTTGTTGAAATTACACAGAAAATGGGATCTGGGATAAAGAGATAGATATAACCATATGGCGGCAGATAAATGCTTTGAAATGTTTTGAGGCAGTCCAACAAGATGAAATAGTCTGTACTTTTTGCAGAACAAACTAAAAAAAATCATTTTAGTTTTCCTGACTCAAAGCTGATCATTTTTTAAAGATTTTCCAAAATGTTGTTACAGAATAGACCCTGTTTATGCTTTCTGGCTGGGTCTCTAGCAAGCAGAGAATCCAGATCACTCTCTCCCTGCTACCCCACCACAACTGCGATCAGTTGTAATACTAGGCTTACCATAGGCCTGTACTTGTGCAGACTGGCAGCTGACCCAGGGGAGCCTCAGCCTGTGGATGTGTTGGAGAGTGTTGAGAGAGCAGAGCCTTTGAAAAGAAGGGATGGAAAGCCTTAGATGAAATTCTCTGACTTCAATTGTTTTGTGGGGTGGGAGAGGTTCATGACAGAGACTGATAAAAGAGAAATAAACAAAAACCATGTGGCTGCCTTGCTATGTTTCTTTCCATCAGCAGAGGTTCTGTGGGGATTGAGAACTAAGCGTGATGTCAGCTCCTTGTGTCAGTTCTGGAAGGAGGTGAAAATAGGCATGTATCTAGAAGTTGGGACATCTTGTGTTCCTCACCTTTTAATCTGTCTAGGTGAAAAGTGTCGCATATACCTCTGGGCCTCTTTTACAAATAGTTCCAAATCAGTTTTGCAGGAAATGGCGCCTCAAATGCAGAGCATAGAAGGAGAAAGAGTGTAAGGAGGGCAGCTGTACTGGTTCCTCTTCCAGCGTGGCAACTGGTTGTTAGAGATCCCTTCCCAAACAACTTCTGAGGGAGGAAGAGTTTGGATACAGCAGCAGCTCCCCATCATTCAAGCAGGATCACTGGGCCCAGGGCAGAACAGACCCAGAATGAGGGGAGAAGCACAGAGATTTTACCAAGGATTCTTGGACAGAGCAAGACATCTATAATGAGTGTGTGAGAGGAAGAAGAAAAGATGGTTGCAACCTCAGCAACTAATGAGGCTTTGGAAAGAACAGATGTGAACTGTCAGTGCAGAGCTGGAGTGGGAAGAGAAGAAAAAGGCTGTTGCCAAAGAAGTTTAGGAGAGAAGACAGACAATGGGGAGGAGGGGAAAGTCTTTAAGTGGGAGGAAGGAAAAGGAGAAAAGACATAAAGACTCTGCATGGGAAGAAAAGGAATAGGGAGTCTGAGAGTTGAGAGAGAGAGATGAAAAGGGGATTCCTTGCAGAAAGAGCTGTGTGAATATGCAATGCAGTCTTCTGATTTGATCTCCAGAGCAACTGAGTTTCCATACCAGTTCCAACTAGCTGACTTAGTGCAAATTATGTGCAGCCAGCTGATCCCCTCTGGGACCTTCCTAATCAATCAGGGAGCCTCAGACCTGTTAGCTTAAGCTGATAACTCCACAACATTACTGTGCAGACACAAGTCCAGTGTGGGGCAACCGTGAATAGAAGTCTGAGTTAAGTCTACAGTGAAGATTTACTGTGTGCATTTACAGACCATTTACTGCAATGTGACAGTGATCTCAACTGGAACTATGGGCTCCTAATGTAGTACAGATAATATTTAAAGGAGAAAAGTTAATATGTTAGAGAGGGAGGAGGAATGAAGTTAGGCTTTTGTGGTCCTTGCAGCAAATAAATGGGTAATAAGCCTTGCACTTCTTGTGCTACTGGTTTTGACATGGAGAGTGGCTAATGAAGCCTTATTTTCTGCTTGAATGCAAGGAACAGACTTGCTGTTGGACTTGCAGAAGGTCATTCAGTGATGCTGGTGATTCATGGTAGCAGGACAGTGGTCTCCTGAGAGCAGTCATGAAATCTGAATTTGCTAACTGGAAATAATGATATTGTGGTGGAGGGCTCTCATCTGTTGCCAGAGACTCTTAGCGGAAGCTTGTTCCAAACCATGTTTACCACAGATGTCTCCTTTCCTTTCTCTCACCAAGATCCTTTCCTGGCACGTAAAGATGAGAAGGATCATGCAATTTGCCATGTCTCTTGTCCAAACAACAAAAATTTTGGAAATTCTGACTTTACCCAGAAGAGGCTTTAGGGGAAACAAATTAGCTCTGTTCACCTCAGTAGTGATTAAATGTCAATAAAAGTTTTATTTATGTGAAATAGAACTTACTGACAGCTAGACCCATATTTGAACCTCTCCAACCTCTGCTGGAGTCCATGAGAGTTGGACTCAAGCTCCTTGTTCCCACAGAGGCTGGGAGGTTGTGGGGACATTGTTTGTGACAGACTGTGGGGACAGATACAATTAGGGTCTTGGAGGGCAGTGCAGGAGGAATGTGAGACTGAACGACAGGCTTCTCTTCTCTACAACTTTTACAAGATGTTCTAGTGTTTTACTACATTTACTTACGCAGAAGCAAATTCATGGTGCAAAACCTTCAAATACTTTGAAATGGAAACTGCTCACAATGTCCCATTTAGCTTGTTTTGATCACGGTTGAAACCTAGCAAGAGGTTGCTGCCTCTGAAGTTCAAAGTGATTCAGAACAGAACCTGAGAAATATTCCAAATATTTGTTTTGTTTCTCTGATGCTTACTAATGCTTGCCATGGAAAAGCCTGCAAGTCTTGCTCTGACGTTGCATGTCAGCAGCTAGCATCTTTATGACAGTCCAGTCCTTATAAAAAATCACTTACTACTCTTATCTCCTTTAGCAGTTTTACTGGCTTAGAGAGATTTGTTTCTGTTGTGGTTTGTTTTTTTGTGTGTTTTTTTTTTGTTTTGTTTGTTTGTTTGTTTTGGTTTTGTTTGTTTTTGTTTGTTTTTTTCCCACGGGAAATGAGAAAGGCTGTTGGACAAAACTTATATTTTAAGGTCAATAGAAGGAAGTTGGCTTTGTAAAGCAATGAGTTGGTACCCAGAAGAGCAGATTTTGTGTCGCAGGTCTACCAGATCCTTCTTCTCAGTGACCTATAGCAAAGTACATGGTGTTCTGACTCATAGACACAGGCTACAGAGATTATCACCTGCTTCTGTCTGCTTCCCTTCTCTCCTTGGAGATTCCTTACCCCTTGGAGAGTCCTTACACCACTCTATGAGTAGCTTAGCTGATCCTGAAACATGTGCTGTATTGTTGCAAGTTAGTGTGATATACTGAGGAAACCCAAAATCTCTCTTGGTTTCCTTGATATACCAAGCTATAAGTTGTAGTGGTTCAGGATGCTCATTTCTATCAGCTTCGCTGTCCATGCAGTACATATGTCTGAGAAACAAATAATTTGCACAACTCTGGCTTTTATTTTAATCTGTCTGTATGTTTGTGAGTCAAGACCCTCAGCAGGAATGCTGCCATCTTTCTAGGGCTGATTGAAAGTCAATATTCTTCAGTCTATATTTGACTGAAGAATTTTTTTTTACTTAACTCTTCCACAAAAATACTTATTTTCAGGAATCCCACTGAAATCCAGGAGCAATTTTGCCTCTGCCGATGCAGAGTGTGCTACACTCGTTTTACTTCCATCTCCCTGTATGACAGTCTGATCTGCTGGTAGCTGAGAAACTGAGACTGAAGCCTTAGTCCTGTTTCCTTGTATCTCAGTAGGTAACAGGGATTAGCTGTATTTGTGTTCTCCCAAGTACAGAAATAACAGGAAATTTTGTTCTTCTATTCCACAAGAAAACTGGGTATTTCCTATTATTTTATCATCTTACTGGAACAAAAAAGTGAAATTTAGAAAATTGCTAGTGGAAATAGAAAAAAAATAAGATCGGGTTTCTTGAAATGTTGTTTCAGTAGTTTAAAAACATTGCTTTGCTTTGATCTTTTAAAATGCCTGCACTTTGAACATAGACATTAAATTTCAAAACAAAATTTCACATTGAGAAGAAAAATAAAATTAGAAAAAAGTTAGTCACACTTGCACGTATTTGGATGTTTCCGCCCTCCAAGCTCTGTTGTTTTCCACCAAAGTTGCTTCATGAAGATAATATGAACAACCTTTAGAACATCATACCTATCATAACCTAAGGATTGGAAGAGGATGCCAAGGCTGATCACAGTATATTCTTCTCCTGCTTTGTACATTAGTGTCTTCTCTTCAACTATGGCCCTGGAGAATCAGACCGAAGCCTACGTAAAGCATCTGGCAGAAGGCTGGGTGCTGTAGAGGGTGTGGTAGTCTGAAGGGTTCAGAAAATAATCAGCTCATGTCCTGAAGCATGAAATTTGATTATCCTCTTTTTCTCAGACCACATCACTGCGGTTATGTCTAGCCATTTAAAACCCCTGTCTCAGTGCTTAGCTGTGTGCCCCCTGCAGCAGTGAAYGCTGCCATATGACTATGCACTGCATACAATAATCTCTCTTTAGATTTATGTCACAAGCCATTGAATTTCATTGACAGCCCCAGTTCACATCTCATGAAATGGGGTGAAAGGATGGCAGGATGGCAGGTTAATTTTTTTCTCCTCTGTAACTTTGATTTTATTTTTTTTTTTAGCTTAATGCTCCCCTTTTCTAGAATAAATAAGCAGAACCATTCTTTTTCAGTTTTCATCCCATATATGGATGGGATTTACCAAACAGCAGCTTACAGGGAAAAGTGAAAAGGCAAGTGAGACATGGGAAAACAGCTATCAACTTCCTCTAGCTGGGTATGTATCAGTTCACTGAGGTCCGTGGAGCTGTTTATCTTTTACAAACAGAGGACCTACCCAGGACTTTGTAGAAGGCAACATGAAATTATGATAACCATGCTGCTTTGGAAAAAATCCAAGAGAACTTCATATAGGAGTAAGTCAGCATCTGAGTGACATTAGCAAAGACACGTCCAGTTCCCAGTTGGAGAAGAACATGTGTTAGCCATAGCTTAGAAAGAAAGAAATCCCAGATGCAAGTGAAGCAGATCAGCGCTTGCAAAACAAAGCTAGGAGTAAGGAGCATGAAGAAGGAAGCCATTTCAGGAGTGTGTTATACTCTACTACCTGAATGTCTGGCTGCCTTCAGTTACGCAAACCATTTGACAAGAACGGAAAGTGCTTTTGAACACCAGCGAAACAACAACCACAAAGATTTCCAGGCAGACGTTAATCAACTTTGTACTGAAAGCAGTAAACGGAAGTACTAGGAGATGTGGAGAAATGAAAAGCAGGGACACTGGAAAAACCATTCCCCCTTCTGCTCTGCCAGCATATACCTTACGTGCTGGTAAATCAGTAGTCATTTTTCAGTATGGTTGTCACATTTTGAAGCTATTTGTACAGCTCCATTCCCCTGCAGCATAGCCATCTCACAATTTTTAATGCCTTTGTTTTCACATGAAGTTAGGTAATACTATAATGCTATGTAATACTGTACAAATTCCCATTGTACAGAGAACTGATACAGTTTAAGCTGCATCCCAAGCATGAAGCAGCTAAGACTCAGTGTTACTATGTCTAACTTAGATGCCAGGTCATAAAATGGAATTACAATCCTGAATTAGGTGGTCAGACTCCCTACACAATGCAAATCGAGCTAGATGTCTAAAAATGTGTTTTCTGTTCTCCTGTCAGATACTCAGAACCTGTTAAGCTGCACAGTAACACAAAGGGAAGAGTAAGGTCAGAACTGTGCTTTCTAAAGAGAGTTAAACAGTTAAGTGTGAACTGGAGCGAGGCACCACTGGCATATTGGGCAGCCAGTATCCATCTGTTTCCTTACTGTGATACTCCACCACGCAGGTTGGAGAATGCCTAAGTGGTGAATCCTACAGTTGTGCCAGGTTGTGCAACAGTACCATAACAATATCCACTTTAATGAGAGAAAAGCTGTATCATGCTGTTTGAAAAGCTTGTTCAAATTCTAGTTCATACTTTCCACGTTATTTTTCTTAATTTTCCTAGCAACTTCCATTTTTTTACATTATTCATTTTTTAAAAAGTTCATTTAAAAATAGCTATGAAACTCTCAAATATACCTACCTCTATGTATTTTTTAATTTTCATTTTTAAAGATAGAAAAGGCTTCAAAAGCTGTCTTAGTACAATGTACATATCTGGATTCAGATTATTTAGGAGACTAATGAAAGCATTTCAACTGGGCTATAAGAGGTTCCATGATAGGTGGGTAGAGCTGGTCAGTACTTTATGACTGGCAAACTAACATCTAGTCAGTACCATCTTTCTTTGTGGCTGCATTACAGAATAAAAGATTAAGAGAAAGGTTAGGTTTGGGCTTCTCAAGGGATACACATTTATATTCTTTAGCAGCATTGAAAAGATTTGTATTTGCTCTTACTGGAGTGAGAGTTAAACATAAGTGGACTGTGTTGCCCTCAGAAAAGACAGACATCGTGTATCACTTCAGCACTACAGGAGAACAAATACCAAAAAATAATTCTCAAGTAGAAGCCAGAAGACTGGCAGAACATGTTGTTTGGTCCTCTCTGAAGATCTGAAAAACCTGAGCACTCTGCTACTGCTCTAGCCTTTGGCTGCAGTGGAGGTGATGGTTAATTTCAAATAGTTTGTATGTATTAGGAAATAGATTGGTCACAGAAATATTCCAGAATCCCTCCTAATTTATACCCTACTACTCTGATTCCATAGCCCACTGGCTATTCCTTCTTAATGATCTTTCTCTTCCTCCTCTTATCTGGTTTTAAATTTTCATACTCCACTAGCATGATATGAAAAATCAGGTCTTTGATATTTGGCATCTGGCATTTAAAAAAAAATAATTGAAAATCAAGGTTACCTTGCTATCGTTTAGATAGTTTTAACAAGTTACAGGGGGAAATAAAAGCCCTACTTACTGTGTTTCTATCCTCCATCCAGTGCTACGATGCTATTAGCATTTCTGAGGTCCTGCTTAAAATGTCTTGACATTTTTTCTTTATATGTTTCTGAGATAAGTAATAATTCTCTCTCCAGAGGAATCACACGAAATCTCTCCTTTATTGTTTCATTGTGGGGTCTGCAATCCTCATAGATTTTACAGGTTGTGCTTATTAGGAGTTATGCATAAAAGCCCAGTGACTCTGCTTTGTTTTTCAACACGTTTCTCTTGGCATAATATCCCCTAAAGATGGGTTATGTGTCTTCTTGTGCTCACAAGCCAAAACTATTTCTAGTCTATCCACTTGGACAGCTTGCTCATGGTCTGTGTTTTTCCTATGTGCAGATTTCCAAAAACACTTTTCAATACAAAAGAAGAGAAGGAATAATGTTTTTAAATAGATCAGCCCTCCTTTTCTATAGAGACTAGTGAAATTCCTGTGTTTTTAAACCATTTTACACATTGATCTCAGTGTAATGCTCAAGTTCATATACAGAGAGGTACAGGGCAAGTTAGTAAATACTAAGGAGATGCATAGCTCTTTCTTAAATTTATCTAGACAGCCACAGCAGGTGGGTTCTGTTACTATCCCCCCAGTATGTAAAAGGGATTGTGTGTGCTTCTGAAGCAAATCAAAATGATGCAAGAACAAAAGGTCCTGAAAGAGAAGTCAATTCCAGTTGGAAGTTTAAGTTTATTCTTATCAAACTAAAAGTGAAGCAAAGAGTTGGGGAGGTGTAAATTGGATTATATTCAGGCTGTGTACTGTAATGGGGCAGCATTGGCAAACTGTTCTCTCATTACGAGAGACTAACTGTATTGCATGAAACAGTATTGCTTGGAAAAAACAGTCTATCCGACAGTCCGGTTTCAGCAACAGAAGATTCTGGACATGGTGGTGTGTTGGGGAGAGTAAAAGCAGGCTTCAGCAGCAGCATGTGTGTGTTTAATGACAAAGAACAAACTTGAATGTGATGTTGTTCATCATGATCAGTAAACAAGAAATTTATTGTTAAGCAACTCCTTACCAGAACCTAAGCAGCACTATGTAACTTTCAAAGAAATCATTGGCCACACCAGCTTGACTTCGTCTAGGCTTTATGGGGTTAGGTTACAAGCATGGAAACTTTCATGCATTGAGTATGCAATGGGAGAACTTTCTTATTGTTCCTGGAACACAGCAGAAAAGCATGCTGAGAACTGGAAGAACAACTTAGCAATAAAATAGGTGAATACAACAAATAGTTCCCAGGGTATGAGCTTTCAGGCAATGCAAATTAATTCCTCATCCCATCTAGTCTGCAAGTAATGGGTGATCCTCTAAATAACCAGAGTTTGGTTAAGAATTCAAAAACTGGAATCTCCCTGCAGTCACGCTCGTATGACTCTGTGCTTTATCTCCAAAATGCCTATCCTCACTAAACCCRAGCAGCAGAGCCCTCATTAGTATGTTGTATTAGATTCATTCCTGAAACTAGAAGGACAACAATTACCACAAAAAAATTAGCACCATCTGCTACAGTTTCCAGGTTGTCTTTGAACATTTCCTCTAGCCTGCTGAACAAGGTCATGATGTTTGCTCATGAGGTCTGGTTAGACTCCATTCCAGCATGGAAGGCTGGCTTGGAGCAGGTATCACATTTAGACTTGATCCTGGAATTATATCAGAATGCATCACTGGCAGAAACTGTTTGCTGTGTGGAAGGTGGAAGGGCTAAGCAAAGAGATCCTGGCATAAACAAGTGAAAAATCAGTATTACTGACCAGAATTATGTTTATGAGTTAGCAGGCTGGAAAAGCCTGACATTTCTCTGGGCATGTCTAACTGGCATGTTTGCTGCAGATAACCCAAGCTGCCACTGACTTGGCCAGAAAACACAAGACTAGTATTTTCCTTTGTATAAACTGTTCCTGAGCCTTTTCCCCAAAGTATTGGAACATGTTTTTCATCAATATAGGTTGGCATGACTTCTTTTTCCATTTGTTTGGAGGAGGGGGGGGCAGGATGGAGTCGATATTTTCATTTCTAAAAATAAACATCGCAGTTACACAGCCAAAAAATTGGAAACCTTCACTCAACAATAGTATTTAGAGTTCCCATTTGCTTTGGCTTCCTCCTCTAGATTCCAGTGTTGCAGAAGAAAATTTGCTATATGAGCAGTACAGGTTTACGTGAATGAAAGCTTATCATGCCAATCCAGCCAGTCAGCAGAGTATGGCACCCCCTGATGAGAGTAAAATCCATTAGGTTAAAGAACAATGTGGGGTAGGAGGGGCTGCTCTTCTTAAGGCATCAAAAATCACAAGGTGGAGAATCCAAAGAGAAGCAGATCCTCAGGGTGGCCCTTGTAGGTCATCACAGATGTCTGCTCATTGCTTGTGCTTGCTTATTTCGTATAAAGGCTGCTGCTTTGGCAAGTGTATGGAATGGGATGATTGGTGGCACAATGACAATTGCAGTTGTGGGCGCTATCATCTGCCACCTACTGAACAGTAATTAATAAGGTCTGCAGCCTGAACAATACCGCTGGCTTGTCGAATGCTGACATATGCAACAAATTCTAAGGGGAAGAGACACTCGGTCTGGGGTCCCACCCATCCACTCCCCCTCCTCCTTCTCATCTTCTCACCCTACTTAGAAGCATTCTTTTTTTTTTTTTTTCCTTTTTTTTTTTCTTTCTTTTTTTTCACAGCAAAGGTTACTGTGTATAAAAAATGACTGCAAAACATTTTGTCTCTTTGGTCTATGTTTCCAACAATGTCATGGGCTTCATTGGTGTGGTATAATTAGAGCTCCATTCTGAATTCACAAAGAACAGGGTTTATTTGTTTATGTTGATGCTTTGCAGCTATGAGAGTTCTGTATGTTGCTGAAAATCACTGGTTGCTTCATTTTGTCCGTGCAGCTTTCTTTGCTCAGTAATCACCTCTGTATTTTGTC
Source organism: Oceanodroma leucorhoa (assembly GCA_030449065.1). Classification (NCBI taxonomy): domain Eukaryota; kingdom Metazoa; phylum Chordata; class Aves; order Procellariiformes; genus Oceanodroma; species Oceanodroma leucorhoa. Next base: position 271,110 of record JASVER010000014.1, on the reverse strand, counting down.
ACATAATTTTCAAGTTTCTTTTTATTACAGTTCTTCAAGAGACGTTATCAGCCAGAAATAAAGGAAAATATTTATTCTTTTTAATCTGAGGGAATCATTGTACTGCTGCTGGGTCAAAACATTCAGAGACACACTCTATTTTTAAGTAGCGATCCGTTAAATTGCTGTCACATTTTCGAGGTAACTGCTGTATGGCATTGCCAGATCTGCGTGCAATTTAATTAATGCTCATCACACAGTGGGGTAAACCAGGTGGAACTCCCCTGAGCTTGGTGTGGTTATCATTTTCAGAGAGCCTAAACTGATATTTCTACAACTGGACATGATATTCAAATTCTGAGTTCTGCTACAGCATATAAATCTAGATTAAATTAATCACTTAACGTCCCAAATAGACAAAGAATTTTATTGCTTTACAGATGTGAAACTCAGAGTGGCATTAAGCATGTATTTATCTTGCACAGTATTATGCTACAGTCCTATACAGATATCCCAAGCTAGCAACGTTTGAGCAGACTTCAGGGACTGGAAGCTATAAAGCCATGTAAAAGTGGCACTCAGTTAAACTAATGTCTTTCCAAGTGATAGTCTTCATAGCCAAAGTACAGTCCAATATCAGCCTATGTTAATGTAAGTATTACACTGCATCATTTAGAAGCACCAGCTTGCATGGTGGTAGCTGCATTTTATGGTGTAAACATCCCCAGGGTTATATACAGGCTACTGCTAGACTGCCTGACAAAATGCAGACAAGCAGGCATGTTAAAGCACAGCAAGCTCCTTGTCCTGATTATATTATATGCACCGCTAGGACCTAGAGTGCTTGTAGTTCAGCTCAGTGTGACATAGACACAAAGCAGGTAAACCCGGGTTGCCTTATCAAACACAGTGATGATGCTTTTCTAGGCAGAATATAGTGACTAACTTATCTATCTTCTTATTGTGAAGCATACTCGGACCCACACTGAGGATTAATGTAGTACTAAATTTGTTCTCCCATCATAGAGTAGCCTTACTACACGGATATGCCCAAACACTTTGAATTTAGGCTTTAATACAGGAAATTGTCCATATATCTATCTATAAAGGCAAAAATGAGTGTGACTGGAATGAAATTTACATCTATTCTTAGTCATGCTTCAATCATTGCTTTCCATTGATTTTATCAGATATATCAGGTGTAATTTTATCAGATGAGCCCCATGATATTGTAGACAATGTGCATTATGCCATGGCTGCTTTGTAGGATTTGGATACAGGTGCTATTGACCCATTTCTGTGGAATACAAAACTGGACAAGAAGTACATTTAGACAGGAATTAACTGTCCTGAATTTGGCCACTTTGAATAAAAGTCAGAAAGTGCAGAGYACGTTTTATATACATCCACACATATACATACATATATGTAGGTATATGTATGCACATTTTCTATTTTAGCAGTAGTGACTCATGACAACTGGAAACTTGGCACCTTTCCTTATCCCAGGTCTGGCATTGTGCCCACTCTGTATATAGAAGGAGTGAAAAGCTTTTTAATTTCTCCAATCCAATTAATTATGCAGCGGTGCACAAGTTGCCACGTGTGTGCTGTTAGGAAGTCTCAGCGCAGATGGAAATAGACCTTGTCACAAAATATAGGCATTCATCACTGGTGATGCTGAGCTTCCCCACTTGGAGAATGCTTAGCTATCTTGAAGTTCATTTACAGACTGATCAAAGCTGTGAAATGGGGCTAATGCCTGTTTTATCACTCATGCCATTTGAAACAAGTTGGAGGAAGACCAAAGGGTGAAGATTTTTGAATACCACAGGTAAGAAAGGCCTCCTACTCTGAGATTTGTAAATCCCCTTTTCACAAGAATAAAAAGCAACATTTTTACAATTACATTTTGGATCCACATGGTGTATGGATTCAGCATAGCAAAAAAGCCCCCCAAACCTGGGGTTAAATAATATATGATCAGGCACTGACTGTATAACACATGTGGGAAATCCTTAGAAGTGGATTATTTCTCATGATACGTAGAATGGTACAAATGGCTAGACTGGTTCTTTGTTTCTCTTTCTGATCTGGACAGTGCTAAGGACTTGCAACTTCTCTTGAGTTCACTGAGGTGCTAATGGAATATAGGCAGGATTGAAATCACTGGTTTGAACTTCTGGGGTTTGAGATTTATAATAATTCAGCTCTGAAGACTGTATGTTCGGGAGAATAGGGAACGAGGAAATTGAAACCTTCACAAAAAAGGGTTGCAGTGTCACTTGGAGTACTAACTGGCAATCTTTCTGTTAGCAACAAGAAGGGTTATGCTGAGTGAAGCCACCTCCTCAAATGTGAGTTAATATGTTTTTTCCTAGCTCTCTTTTGGTTTTGGTTGTTCTTAGAATCAAAGAAAATGGGAGATAATTTTACTATAAAATTAATCAATGTTTGGAACCAGGGTTTTGTTATCGGATGTTTCTCCAGTACAAACATCCATAAAACCAGATCTCTTATGGTGTTTCATATAATAATTTTAGAAGGCAGGGACTGCACAGCACCCATTACAAAAGTCCCAATCCTGATGGGAGACAATTTACACAATGCATTCAAATAATTGTTGTGATAGCAGACAGCATAATACGTACCGCAGAGAATTCCAGAAACCTTTTCATACTAAGAAGGTATCAGCGCCTTTCCCTATTTGATGGTGCCATGACACAGCAATATACCACCTGCCTGCATTTCACCCAAATGGATACGGACTCCAGTCTTTCCAGTTCTGTTCTGCTTGAAACAGTGTCTGCTCAAATGGATTCTGTGGCTCATCTTGGCAGCTTGGAAAAGCTTGGTTCAAAGGGCCTCTTTTTTGTTAACAGTGATTCTTTTTCATGGCTGTCTCTATGGCCCCTAGTTCCAGCTGGAGTCTGAAATGGAAGTACTGTGTTAATGCTCCACAGCACAGGCTGGGGTTTTCCAGCCCAGCCAGATGCTGGAAGTCCTGGAAATCTTGCAAAAGAGCCTGTATATGTCTGCCAGCTCAGTTGTTGCTTGGTTGTCTACAGCCGTGGAGGACTGGCTTTGATGGTCTGGATGCCCCCTACCAGTCCTGTGTTCACACATTCAGATTAAGATGGTTTGGTTGCGATCTAGACAGACAGACAACCTTTTTAGATACTTTCCCAATTTTTACCCTACCCTTTCCACATAAGATTAGTACTGGCAGGTTGCAGTGTATCTTGAGAATGGTATGGCACAAAGCTGTAAAGGCCAAGGCTGGAAACAGGTTGTTGTTTGAAGGGGAAACAGTGGCTGTGCATTCTTCTCTTTTATACTAAAATTGTATTAAACTTTACCAACCATTTTTTCTGTGTAGTTGGCTCCCCTCTTGTGCCAGATCCTTTACACTAGTCAATGTACTGAGGAGTCAGAACTCTTCATCTTTTCCGTGCCTTTTGCACTTGTAAGGAGAGGGCTAATGGTAACTCTGCGTTGAGAGTTCAAGGAACTTTAAGTGCTTTATCCCCACTGTTCTGAACAATTGTGTAGATCAGTATGCTGGCTCGTGATATTAGCTTGGTAGACAAAAAGCTACCCTTATTTCTTTATTCCAACATTTTTTGCATCTTTTATCCAGCAGCGTGTCAAGTGTCGGGCTGCTGCTGCCTATAAGGTGAAAAGAGTGTAACTGCTGATTTGTCAGATAAAACCAGAGATGATTGAGTATGGGCTAACAGCCATAGACATCAGTAGTGCTAAATTCTGTTACACATGTTAAATGTACAACTTAGAGAGGAAAAAAAGAAAGCAAATATCTTGCCACAACACAAGTCTAGGTGGGAACAGGGAAAAAATATATGTGCCAACCCTCCTCCTCTCTCCCCACTTTCCTCCCACCATTTCAGTACCAAATATAACCCAAACCTTTGGAGTGTCTCAGCTATTAGAATAAGATGTTGTTTCATGTCTGGTTTCCATCTGGGTCTGGAGGCAGAAATGCCATAATACCACAAGACAAGCCTCTTGCATGCTACTTCTGATCATGGACAGAAATCTGGCCTGCCCCCCAGACGGGCCTAGATGTGTTACAGGATTAGCAGGCATCCCCCAGAGCTCTGGGAAGTAATGCGGTGTCAGGCCGTCAGCCTCTTAGACTGTACTTTCTTGGTTACTGGGCACGCGCAAATTTTCCCAAGGAAATCTATGCAGCACATGAGGGCTTTCCAAACACAGAACCAGGCCAGGTCGCAGCAACTTCTGTGAGCAGATCATGAAAAGTATTGCCCAAAATGCTCAACAAAGGTGTGTAGATCTCGGCTGTTCTCAGCTGTCTTCCAATTTACAGCTCTCCCTGTACATTGTTGTTAAAGTCACAGACAAATATATCAATATATGGAAGAGGACTCTTGCATGAAAATAAAAATGGCATCTCTGAAAACATATGAAATCAGTGCAAGTTTCATGGAGTACGAAAATAAGAAGTAAGAATGTGTCATGACGTTGGTTACGTTTGTTAGTTTAAGAGCATTCTTTGGGCTTCTGTATACAGCAGCAAAATCCCTCAGTCTATCTTCCCTTACCCTGACAAAGCGCCCTCATTAAGGGATTAAAATGTTACTGCAATACTATTCATAATGTATACACTTTGCAGCCCCTCACATCTGTTTTCTGTACTATTTATCTAATCATCAAGACCCTTATTCATATTTGCCTTGGAGATAACAGGGCAGGATACCAAAGGATTCCTGGGCTGAGAGGAAATGACAGAGAGTTGGTGTAATGGACTAATTAAAGACTTCAAGGTCAGAGTAGAGAAATCCAGAATTCTGTGGTGTGGAGAGACTCACAGGATACGCAGCACTGCCCCATTTTTAACGGCACGGGCGTGATCAAATCCACCTGATCGTTACATCCCAAGGAACGTGCCTCTGCCAGATCACCTAGCTTCTGAGAAGTGGCTGATGTACTCAGCCACACGTTAAGAGAGATGACAGGCTTTACTTTGCATGTGAGGAATTACGAGGAAGCCAGGCAGCTTGTGAGAGCTGAGAGCTTGCTCTCAGTAAGGCACTGACAGGCCACATGTGAGTGAGTCAGACTCTGCTCTCTTCTTGCTGACCTGTCAGTTGTTTGACTGTCAAGGAGCTCTAATGGCAGGGTAAAATACAGTATGAAGATGCAGTCTGTATTCTTTTCAGTATGTACTTTCAGATATGCCTCCCCATATCACTTCTACTGCTAATATGTAGAGTAAAAGAATGTTCACGTATGTGATTTGTCACAGAACAGGGCTCAGGGGCTTAGGTCCTTGGGTGGCGCTTTGATTTCATTTAAAAAAATCAAAGAGAAAGAGAATTATAGAGAATTTCACTGCAGAACAATAGACATGCCTCGTAAGGCAACACTTAAATTATTTCATGTATCTGTTCACCCAGACATGTGTATGTGCTGCATAAAATGGATGAAATTAATACAAATGATCAAATCAAAACTCATTCATTTAAAAGTTGGAATTATGGGATAAGATTTTCCCCCCTGAATACTTTTCAGGTATTACTTACTTTGCTGAAGTCAGTAGATAACAATGAAACTCTTCCACTGGAAATGCTGCAAGTAGTTTTATATGGCATCTAAATATCACTTGTGAAGCAAGAGTTAAGTGAAACACACGGAAAGATGTACAAGGTGAGAGTTAAACAATAAGGATCTGTGTAATAAGCAGCAGTTACAGAGTGCTGGCTGTTTTCATGGCCAGTGTGACAGGCAATTTGATCATCAAAAATAAAAGCTTCTGAGCTGCTAGGCTTAATGAATTAGAGTCATACTCAGAAGGGATGGCTGTAGCAAACTCAGACTCTTTGTGAACTGACAGTGGGTTACTTAAAACAAGTGCGAGGACATTTCAGCTGTCTAAACATCGCCCAATGTTTTGTAGAGATCTCAATGGAAGAGAGTTTTAAAGAGACATTTGAAGAATTTTAAGGTCACATGCTTTGCTGCTTCATCTGGCTAATGTCACTAGCAAATCAATTCTAMACACATGACTCTTTAAGTGTGTATTTAAAGAATTGAGAAGACTTGCCAAAATCAAAGAGATCCAAAGTTTAGAACAAGATGGAGCTTCAGCCTGCAAGAGCAGTTTATCCAGCCTGCAGGCTACTGCAACTTCTCTTTTTCCTGGGCATGTCTCAGCTGTAGAGATAGTACTGGGACAGACTAAATTAATTGTTTTGGCAGTCAAGTGCTTTCTTCTATTACAGGCCAAAAGAATATCTTACAGAAGGGCATGCAAAGGGTCCCCTTGAAAGTCATGTCCCATAGCAGGGTAAGTCCTACTATGAGACTGGGGACTGAATGATATTGCAGGACCAGAAGTCTCACATGCTCTGCAATATTACTGACTGTGGTCATTTGGAGGATAATGGCCTCTGCTCGCTCAACGGACATAGTTGCAGTTACCCAACAGACCTTGCCTCCATCACTGGCTATGACGCTTGTCTGCTTGGAAAGTTCCTATCTCTGCTTTAGAGTGCTCATAACATAAATCCATTTAGGGCTTTTGCAAGCTTCTGTCACTGTATCAACAGCTCAGTCTGGTTCCGGATTTAGGGATCACGGTAACATGATCATAGACTCCTCTGACTTGGAAATATAGTAGAAACAACTGGAACTGGCTACACCCTAAAACTTCAATGGAAAATCCCTTTTGAGTTTACTCTAAAGTTCTGCCTTCTTTCAACTTCTCCCCACGCTGTATCATCTCCTTCATTTATAGTGGACTGAATCAAACATCCCTATTTGAACTCTGCTGAACTAACAGAAGTTTGATAGTACAGGTGAGAGCAGCTATTTAGACACATTCCTGTTTTCTGATCTGCGCACTAAGAAGTGTTTGCCACTGTTTTCCCTCAGAAAGTGAACTGGCATAGTGGCATGCTGAAAATTACCTTAAGGCCGGGGTATGGAATGAACTTATTTTAGCCAGAACTGGCTATTGTCCCAAACTAGAACCTCTGAATTTCAAGGGAGTGGATGAAAGAGACCCAGAGCCAGAACCCAGAGATGGGCTAGCAAACAGTCCCATTGCAGAGGTATTGCAGCTATTTATCTACTTCTAAATCTCCTGTATGCTTCCTGTCACACATGCACAGGACCTCTGGAGATGGTTTACTTATGATATCATTGTGGAAGAATATGTTACACTAATTCTAGTTCAATTTTGATTGTCACAAAAGTAAAGTGCACTGGGATTTGTACAGTTTTCAAAGTTCCAAATGGCAGGGCTAGTGGTTCAAAAGACCTGAATTCTGCACCTGCTTTTTTCCTGGCTTCCCAGGTGATCGTGAGAAGGTCAGTTTACGAATTTCCTCTTTTTTGCTTTTCCCACCACTGAAGTTGGATCTCCTTTGTAAAATACTTTAAAATCTGTGGATAAGAAATATAAGAAACTGGTTTACAGTGGTGAAAATGTGGAGTATTATATTATTAGCAAAGGAGGTGACTTTTGTGTAGGCTTCTGTATCTGAACTGAAGATTAGGACCTGATCAGAGATGTGATTAGTTAGGTTTTCACAGCCTGGCAAAGTCTCTGTCCATCACGCCCTGACAGAACCAAGGCATCATTAAAGGGCAGGAGGCAGCTTCCTTACGTTCTGTTACTATCTAGTGATCTGAGGAGAGACAGTGGCCGGCGTGAATGGCCATGATGAGCAGCACACCCTGCTGCCTGTCACGGTCACATGTTAATCAGGGTACAGTAATTTGTGAGAACATTAATAAATACAAATCACTCTTCAGGGGACTGCAATACATTATTTTACCTCTCAGCGATAACAGACCTTGTTATCTTGCAGGGAGAAGCTCCTGTCAGGGCAATCAAGGATGGCCACTTTTAATGAAGACAAATGATCTCATTCAAAGGAGCGGCGAGCCTTGATTTGGCTTAATGGCTCACTAGTACAAAGCATGGATTTAATCAGAGCTCCGGCTTCTGTCACGCATCGGCCTTGAAGTCAGGTAATTGGAGGCAGGTGCTAAATACAATTTAAATGAAATGTCTAGTTAATAAGGACAGTTTGAAACAAGCGATTTATACCCCTCCCCTAAGCCCTAGCCCTCTCTGGGACGTGAAGGCAGCCAGCTGTTCTCAGGAACCAAATAACTTAATTTCTCAGCGTTGCCTTTCTCACTCCCAACACTGTGCTGCTACTTTTTGCTTGCCAGATGTCCCAATTGGAGTGATCCTCTTTCAGATAAGATGGGCAACTGAGGGTCTGTCAGAGCTCAGGATGCTTTTTTTTGTGCCGGAGGAGGCAGCTGAGCCAAAATCTGGACAGAGACGTGGTCCATAAGATTCTGGCTTTTAAGCATCTMAAAGTCCAGGGAGGGAATGAGAAGGAACAGAGTAGCAGTGTTTCGCTAACATGTGTATCGTTGTTCACCCCTAAACTGTAGATCTGAATGAAGGGATTTGACTCTCCAGGCTGATTGTGCAGGTCATTTTAGATGGTCACAAAATTGGAGTATGTATGACCCACAATGCCTCTCAATCCACATTAAGGAACCTTCTGAAGAACACTGTGGCCCCTTTCCTACCTGCTAACCTGTTACGTTTCCTTCCAAGAACATGATCACAGTTCATATTTATATTTATATCTTTTTCCTTTTTGGTGGGGGTGGGGTGGAGAGGAGAGCAGATCCTCTGAACTTGTGGATGCCAGCAAGAAATATTCCTACGACCYGTGAGCTATGTACAGTTCCATTTGGAACCATGCAGGAATTGTCAGCATCACTAAGTGTTGTGCTTTAAAGGAAAGCCTTAAAACATTTGTGTTTTTTTTCCTTGATAACCCGGCTCATAGAGTTGTGTACTTATGAATTAAATAATGTTTGTGGCTGGGGAAGAAAATCTGAGCGTGTTATCTAAAACTACTGCAACACCAACCCAATACCTCACTGAAAAATAAATACTTATTTTTAAGTGACTCTTACAGTTYTGAAGAAAGGCCTCTCTTATTTTCAGGCATTTGATGCCAGCAATGCTGAACGTTATAGGGAATATAGGGAGTTATACGAAGTTCAGTGAATTATCACTAATACATTTGTCATATTCTAGATTTTCAGACATGAATCAACAGGAAACCAAACTGGGTTTTAAACCCTAATTATCAGTCTCTTAAAAGCAGGGTCTAACAGGCCAAAGCATAATAAGARCAGTACTACATGTACTACAGAATCTCCCTTGTCCCTTTTAAGTTTTTCTGCTATGCCTTGAAACTAACAGTTAAAAGGTAGTGCATTCACAACAAAACCAAGTTTTTACTTCTGAGGGAGAAAGTAATTAGCCACTGGGTGTGGAAGTATTTTCCATTAGCAATTTTTTAAACACAGGCTGGAATGCAACTATGCCTGTAGGGACTGCATGACTGGGAGAAACTACAAATCTTCATTATAGGGAGATTTCTATGATCAACTTCTGAGAGACTCATTTCTTAGTCAAGGAAGTACACACAGTCAAGCAAGGACCATTGATGCAATTAAGGAGCCAGATATCTATATGTGCTTTCTCAGGATGACATGTGCTGGTTTGCTTTGCAGTAGAGCCAGGCAACAGGTAGGGCTGCCTCTCTACAGCAGGACCAAAGTTACTAAACCTGATSCATGGCAGGTGCAACATATTTCTGGGAGCGTGACATGGCAGTGATGTTGGAGGTTGATTTCTATCCATTAATATTTTATTATAGCAGGACCGTTCAAGATTAGTTGCCCTCTAAGGAATCTTTTTTAGAGAAGAATTAAAGAAATCCCTGGCTCAAATTGCTTATTGAACTGCTTGGAAACAAGAATTCTTCCTGGGGGCCTCTGCAGTTTTGTCTAGATTTTGGGAAACCAAAGAGGTTTTGGCTTTTCAGATACATTTTGAAATTAATTGTTGATTTTTTTTTCATTCTTTTCCCTTCATGTGTTTTTTTTTTTATTGGGAAAAAAACGCCGAGCTATAATTAACAGATGAGAAATAGAACAATCTTGAGAAGGCAGAAGGATCAAGAAAAGAGTCAGAAGTAAAATACAGGCCTTTTAGATTAGAAGTTAGTGTTCAGCTGATCAGAGTCCTGCTACCCTTCTGCTTTATGGCTTGAATTCCTTCCAATAGCCCCGAAGGTGGAAAATTTCCCACTAGTGACAAAACAATTAACAGGCAAAATGTTCAGATGGCTTTTCAAATTTACAGCAACATTGTGGTCGTGGATGTGATTGCAACTCAGGTAGCTGCAGAAGAGCTGCCAGCTATTATGATTACTAAGTCTAGCTAAGTTGGGTACCAGAAGCAGTGGACATTCAATAGCACGGGCTGCACCACAAACCGAACAAGGCTGGCTGGTGTGTGAGCAAATGCACTGTGTCAGTTGTGATCATGTCTGTCTGTAGTGGAGGAGAGAAGCAGCGTTCTGTGAGTGGCAGAGGTTTGTGCTTCCAATCCCATAGTCAGTTCCTATTCATGTGTGTATAAGTAGGGTTTGTCATGGGCATGCATGATGATGGATGCTGATGGGAGGGAGAAAAGAAGGGTAATTTGATTCTGTACCGGAAGGGGAGAGGTTACAATCTGCCTTGCCTTTTAAATGTTGGGTGTTTCTGTGTACCTATCAAAGCAAGATGTTTATGGCAGGAAGAGAAACTATTATTCTGTCAGAAAATGAAGCATTAGAAATGCTATGATAGTGTATTTAGTCATTGGCCCAGCTGAGGAAAAAGAGAAGTTCCCAGAAGAAGAGAAGGAGTTTGTGATAAGTGTATAGATCACTTTTGTTGATGTAGGGAACAACAGTGGAGAGAAAGTCCAGGCTGGGATTGTAGTTCCCCTCTCCTCCTCAGGAAGCAGAATTGGGACCATGTAATCATGGAACAGTGAATGGTTTGTGTGTGTTCTGTCTGCAGTCTTGAACTATTTTAAAAAGATATACACAGCTCTTAGAGACAGCTTACACCTTAACAATGAGGATATTCCAATTCTAGATTGGAAGCTATTTTGATAGGCCAGGAGGAGAACGTAACACTGATAGCTGCAGTGGGGGGGAGACAAGACTTGGKTTACCTGCTGAGTCACAGAAATAATGCATAAGACTAACTCCTGAGCTGAATCACCCTGTGACTGTTGTCAGCTTGTCAGGGCACCGAAGAGTAAGGCCAAACTGTGTTTGTTCTACTGCATGCCCTTTGCTGCTGTGTACGCTGTAGGGAGCAATGTGCACTTTATTCCCAGCTATCCAGGACAAACGGGCTTTGCTATTCTTACGGACAAGGATCTCTTCATTGCAATGTCATTTGTGAGAGCTGGCACAATAGAAACCAACTGCCATGCTTCCCTAAGAGCAAGGTTGCAGAAATAAGGCATTAGGCCAGAGGTTCATTTATACTGATCAGGATTCACTTTCCCAGCTCTGCTTGCTCTCCATGAGGCCAAGTCATTTTGTCTCAGTGCATACTTCAGTGTCTGTAAAAAGCCCAGAATAATGCTACCAGCCTCTCAGAAGTGAAATGATTTGAAGCCCTCCATGAAAGGTGCTATACAGGCCCAAGCTGCCATAGTCAAGCCAGCCCCAACAATACCTCGTGGAATGTGTGCCTTTCATGTTTGTTCTGGGGCCATGGGGAACAATGCCCTTTCAGGACAATAGATGTCTGCGATTCATGGTGAATTTCCTTCCCTTCTCTCATTAAAATCCATTCATTTCCAGTTCAGCCTCTTCATTCTCAAACATACATCTTGGATATTTGTCAACTTCTATTGATCTTACTTAGTCTGCGCATATAATCTCTTTGAGACTAAACATTTCCTCTGATGGCAGAGCCTTAAGAGTGCTATTCTGCCAATTGGGATGCATTGAGGAGAGCCTCTTGGCAAGCTGGCTCATTCTTGGGGAACACACATATTTCCACACAAATGCTTGAGTAGTGAGACCTCAAGCATTTGTGCTGTGCAAGACACCACAATGCTCAGCACTCAGTAAAACTCAGAAGAGAACCACTGCCTTGAAAAGCAGGATGCTTACTGGCAAGGGTTTTTAAAGATGGGTATGGAAAGCTGGCTTCAGTGCCCAGTTTAGCTCATGACTCCCTGTGCAGTTTCAGGCAAGCCACTTCATCTCAGAGTCTGTAGCCTGTAAAGCAGCAACGCAAACTTCTTCTTGTGCATGTTATTGTACCTCCTGCCTGCTCTGCCAGGTGTTTCAGGTAGAGGAGAGCAGAACTGTGATGGTAGTGTTSCCTAGTAGTAAGTGAAGGGAGATTGACTCCTTTCAGATTAAATTATCCAAYAGCAGTGAAATCATAGCAGCTTTGGCTCAGTGGCGATTCAACAGTGTTTCATCCACTGACACAAGGAAAGGCTCTGTCCTCAGCTCCTTATGTTTGCCGGTTTACCCTGTTCTCTTTAAAAGGGAAAGGCACTGTACGTGTCTGGCACTCAAGCAGGAGGCTTCTGCTGCCCTGACTCCACAGATCCTTGAGATCTTGGTGACATCTGGTGGGAACTGGAAGGATCACAAGCTTTTTGCTTCCATCTTCTGCCACCAACTCTYTTCTGCACTGCGAGGTTTTCCCTCACTCCCAAGTAATTTATAAAACAAATGTAAAAAATATTCCCCCCAAAACAGGCCATAAAAATTTATATTGATTTTATGTTCAGAATCACAAGAGTACAAAATCTAAACATGATGCTATAATGATGCACACTGAATACTGTATGGTTTAGAGATCAAAGGGTTTGAAATGCTGATGGGACATAATAGAGCTGAAATAGGAATTTGGCGTTTGACTTTTGCAGGCATGTAACTGCCATCTTTTTGTCAGCCTGGTCATAATATCAGTATAAAAAGCAACTGATGCAGGTCACATTTGCTTATCATGCAGTGCCAGACCCCTGTGATATAACCAGTCTCTATCATGTTTAAACTTTGCACAAAACACAYATATGCCTTAGCCTGGAAAGTACCATTGTGGGTATGTTCAGCAACCCACTTGTGAGCAGTTAGATATGTGTGCCCAGAGTTTGGATTAGGTGTGGATCTGACAATGAGCACAAAACTTCAGTGAAGGGAAGGGTAGTGAAGATAATATTATGTTCCGGCTAATTCTGGTAAGGAAAGTGGAAATCGGTTGCTTGAAGTTCAGATGGATTATCATCTGGATCTGCATGCGAATGCATATGAATGAGTTTTTCCATTTTTTTCTAGATATTTTTAATCTTATAAACATAAGCACTATTGCCGTTGCTCTCATTTTTGCAAGTGAACTTTTTGGATCTAGCTGTGTACAGCATTTGAGCAGCTTCACAAGGTGGAGCAAGTAATAGCCAACGAAATTTTCTCCCAATGTATTTTAGATATTGGAACAGTATATCCCCTGAAAGACAGGGGATTCCCTGCATTTGCCAAGGGTTCTGTAAGGTTTTTGATAAAGGAGAAAGAGTCTGAAATGTTACCAATCGATCTCCTTTTCTCCTTCATCCCTTTTTAGGATTTGTAATGGGAAAGAATGGATATAGGAGGAAATCAGTAAAATGATGGTCAAAGTTTTCAGAAGCAATTGTGAAGGCTACACCACAGATCCAGCTACTACTGAGAATCCAGAATGTGGATACATGGCACTTCSTGAAATTCAGCCCCCCTTGAAGAATGCTGAACTGGAACCTTAAAGTCACTGGTAAGTTTAAACAATCACAGCCTGTTGCTGCAGCCTATTTATCTTTTCATCCTTCAGTAAGAAAGAGTTAGGTTAGAGGACAAAGCAGGGTGGATTTTCAGGGTGAAATCCATCAAGTCCAAAGCAGATATCCTCTTAGCTACTTAGGAGAAAGATTTTCACTCTAAGGATTCAGGTTGCCTGCCTTGAGCTACTCAGACCTCTGCCTTCCTTCCCATGCCAGCTTGTCTCTGCAGTGACGTCATGACATGTAGTATCTCTACTGGTAACCTTATTAGCAGAGCCAGTTGTCCAAAGACCTTCGTATGGGAGGCTGCTTGCCATTGTATGAGCTCTGGCCCTGTTGTTTATGACAGCACTAGGTGACCTAATTCACTCCAGTGGGTCCACACTCCACACATATCCTCACAGGATGGTTTTCCCCTCTGACAGGCCACTGTCACCATCCCTCCYGCTAGTACTCTGCTAGCCCTAGCCTCACGTTCATGCAAACACAAAACTACACACAGATGGGGCCCTTATGGAAAGCTTGTCCAGTTAGTGGGTATTTACATGGGCATAGTGAGCACAGGGCATGAGCCTAAAGCTACTTGGACAGACCTTAGGCCTTTAACACAGCAGACTATATGGAGTCTTTGGAGTTTAGTGTTGGGTGAACCCATTATTTTAGCTTCCCTGACCAGCACTGGAGCAGGAAACAGTTCTGCTCATACTGAGGTGTTCATGGTACCATTATGACACAGTGATAAGCTGTTAAGTCCATACCCAGAGAGAAAGCCGTGTTCACCACCTCGCTACACACATGGCATCTTTTGGGGCAGAAGGATTTTCCTGCACAAAGCACAGACAGGAATGAAGGCAAAATCCTCACTGACAAAACCTCTAGTAGCTGTAAAGGGGCACTTAGTTGGATGTTTTTGATTCTGTTCTGTAGAGAGCAGTGTTACATGTATGCATACTTGTGCACTCACACACAAACACACACATTCCTGTGTCTTAGGTTGAGGCATGAATGAATGTCTTATTTTAGTGCAGATTACTCTGTGATTTGGCAGAGGGTGAGAACAAAGGAAAGAGGACATTACTCCAAGGAGTTAAAGAAAGGTGGGAATTCTCCCTGCCTGCCCCATTTTCTGCATAATTTGTTGGCAGCCTGCATCCATCATCCCGTGGCATTGTAGGCTGGTGAATGCATCCACACTAATGCAGATGCCCTTCCCAATCCTGTCAGTTTTCTCCCAGACCAGTAGAGATTATGTGTGTTTGTGATATGAGATGGATTGGGAATGGGTCTATTCTCCCTCTTCCAGAAGCCAAGGCAATTGCAATATACAGGCTTGGTACCCCCAGCTGTTGAAGAGGTAATTAAGAATTAAAAGCAGATCGGTCACATCCCAATCAGTGTTCAAAGAACAGCCTGACAGGAAGAGAAATGCTGGAGTGTTGGAAGGAAACCGCAAAGGAAACTGAATATGTGTAAAACCTGTGGCTGAAAGCTGTGGAGAGGACAGGGTGTCCTCCCTTGGGTGGACAGGGAGAAGAGCAGCCAGAACACGTCACACACACATTAGTCACAAATCTTTTTGGTGTAAATGGTGGAAAAGAAGGGATGAGGGTGTGATTAAACTTTACCAACCTTGCATTGGTAAGGAGCAGACAAGTGAAGTGAATGGGACCAAATGTGCTTTGATTAAGGACAGACTAAAGATTTGTCTGTCAGCAGCAGTGTGGTACAGGTCCTGGAAAAGCTAAGTGGTAGCCTAGACTGCGGTAGGAAACTTTGTTGTCTGTTCTGAGTCCTGTATATGGATTGCTTTTTGAAGACTTCTCAGGGAGCTGATCTGGGTAATGATTTTGAGGCAACTTTGACTGAAGCTACAGAGAGCAGCAGCTTTGATAAAATTTTCTCTTCCCTGCCCAAGGCTGTAATCACTTCAGCTGGCTACAGGCCATTGCCCAGTGCAGTCCTGACCACCTGGAGGTAGCCTAGCTACACTTTGGATTCCTCAAGAACTTTACAAAAAACTGGGAGTCAAGGTGCACAATCAGAAGTGGGGTGTGCAAGCCTGTTGCCCTATTAACTGAACAGCTAAGAGGAGAAAACTGTTGACAAAGGGGAAGGAAGAAAAGTTTTATTTAATGAATATTTAATGGATATTTTTAACATATTTACTTGTTGGTGGTGCTTCCAGCTTATTCTGTGTCCTTCTCAGAACTCCAAGGCAATAACTGAGTTTCACCAGATGCTTTGATAGAGCTCAAACCAGTGTTATGTAAGTCCTCAGGAAGACTCCTTGGATAATGGAACCTTGCCTTTTGAGCTGATGACAAAGTCTAGCAGAAGAACATAACCCAGCAGCCACCCACACTCTTAGCTAGGGATCTAAGTGAATGTTGATGAGAAGGGAAGTAGGTGGAGAAGTCTCCATGAGATTGAAAATCTCAGCAGGAGCTGCCATGGAGTGCTCTGGAAGGAGCTACTGTTGCCTAAAGCAATGTTGCTCTGAAAAAGTTGAGCATTTGTATTGAGCTGAGAGGTGTGGTCATCCCACTGCTTCTGGCATCCTAGGCTTTGTCCAGATTCTGATTATGGGAACAGTTTCAGATCTTTTGATCTAAAATYGCTGTCAAGCAAAAGGAATGATGCTCAGTCTGTGCTAAGTGGCTCAAGTTAGGTGATACTAATAGAATTTCTAGCTGTGAAATAACCACTTTGTTCCTACTCACTGTTAAAATACATTAGCAGAATCCTCCTCTTTCCAGGGAACAGGCACATGCAATGGAAGTAGCTCACAGTCATGTGAAATGTTTCCCTTAATGAAGCAGCACAAATCTCCTAATAATAGAGACAGATGCTTGCTACATGTACCCTAACTCATGCACAGTGGTGGAGGGGAATGTGTGGTAACTGAAAAGTGCAAGCATGAAGAATATTTTATGCTTTGTATTGTCTTTTCCTTGAGTACTTCCTTGACACTTCGCAAGCATACCCATGACTCATGCATCTCCTTTAAGATGGCAAAACAGTAGACAAGGAAAATGAGGCATGATACTGTTAAGGAACTTGTCTTACAATGAATTATAGATATGGTGAAGAGAGGAACCCAGGAGTTCTGGAGAAATATGTGCTGTTCCAAGTTAAATAAACTAACAATTTATTTCTTTTATCTACTGAAAGTTGAAATTCCCCAAGAGTCATTCAATTATTTCAGCTTAGGATTGCAAAAAAAGTCATAAAGCACTGTCTGTGTTCCTACTGAATACACAACTACAAGTTTTGCCTGGTTTCAGTGGATAAAATAGGTATGAGATGGAGGCAGGATGGTTTAGTGAGAGACCAAGGTTCAATTCCTGCCTCTGGAACAACAGCAGCCTCCTGATCACCACGGCAGTGTTATCAGTAGATGGTTCTTTTGATGACATGGTGCTAAACTTGCAGTAAAATCTGGAACCAGCTGAGCGAGGTTTGGGATTTCCTTGCAAAGACTCAACAGTTTTGGATCTGTTGTTTCACCCAACATTTCCAAAAGTGTGTGAGCTAAGTTTGTGTCTGGTATAGGTGTGCTTTTGCATGTGTCACTGGTTGTGGCAAGACTGCAGGCCAGGCGTGCTCTCTCCTGATGCTGTAGCCCAAGTTCCTGCTTTATCAGCACTTTTACATATACCATAACAGCGGTTTTCTTGCACTCATGGTGGGGATTTGCTTTGTGAATACTAGTGTTGCTGTAGCTACATTTCCCTAGTGTTCATCATTTCCCATAGTGTCCTTGTCACTCATCCAAGGATGCTGGCATTAAGCAAGCTCACCGCGTGTCATTTCTGCCTTGGGAGCTATTGGTAGGTATACTGAATGGGCCAAGAGGTACTGCAGCTGGTGCTTTGCCTGGACTAAATCTAATTCAACCATGAAGAAAGTGGTCAGGGAAATAGTTAGGAGCTTTTTTACAGCAGTGTGATGGGAAAGGAAAGCCTACAATCACTAGGGCACCTTTCCAAGAGGGTTGAACAGGAAGGAGGAGAAGGAATTGTCATCTCTCAAGAGAACAAATGCAGGGAGGGGAGGGAGCACAGGCAACTTCAGTTAATTGCTAGGTTGTGTAATGAGCTGGGGTGCTGGACAGCTACTGTATAGTCCCCATTGTGTCTGTCGCCTGGTTGGGGGTGTACTGCTCTCGGGCATTTTAGCGGGTTTTTGTTTTTTGTTTTTGAATGGTTTAATGAGCAAGCTAAATAGCTGTAAAATTCAGAGCAGGATCTCAAAAAGTTCACTGTTCCTCAGGCGTGCATGTGTATCTGGTGCTGTGCAGAAGGGGCAATGAATTCTGAACAGCCACCTACTTCCTATGGGAGGGAGCTATGTACAGAACTCAGTTACACAAAGAAAGACACCGAAGAGTTAAGACTAGCTAAAAAGTAGAGCTGATCAGTGGCAGATCTTGCAGACTGACATCCAAGAGATACTCCAGACTCTGTATCTTCTCTTAAACTCCCATATTGGCTTCTCAGGCCTTGATCAGTTCGTAAGTGGTATTAAAACAGCAACTCACTCATGCTAGTAGGCACCAAAAAAATGTATCTCCTAATTTCAGTAGACATGCAGCTGTTGGATGGAATCTCGTCCTTTCTCTGAATCAGTACTGGCATATTAAGGCCACTGAGATGATTAAGAAATCGGAATGTCTGTCATGTAAGGAGAAGCTGAGAGCGCTGTGGTTGTTTAGCGTGGAGAAGAGAATGCTCAGGGGGGGATCTTATCAATATGTACAAATTCCCAGATGGGCGGGAGTAAAGAAGTAAAGAGGGTGGAAACAGACTCCTCTTAGTGGTATACAGTGACAGGACAAGATGCAATGGGCACAAATTGAAATACAGGAAATTCCATTTAAACATCAGAAAAAACTTTTTTACTCTAAGGATAGTCAAATATTAGAACAGGTTGCCTAGACAGGTCATGGAGTCTCCATCCTTGGAGATATTAAAAACCCAGCTGAACACAGTCCAGAGCTCTAGATGACAGTGCTCTGAGTTGGGGGGTGTAGACTAAATGCTCTCCAGAGGTTCCTTCCAATCTGAACTAGTCTGTGGTTTTGTGGTTCTGTGGTTCGGTGTTAATTGTTCCATGCTATTTGGCATGGAGAAGCATGAATGAAGTATGAGGTTCTGTTATTCCTGGTGTGCATTAAGTAATTGACCAAGACAAGAAAAATGATACCTGTATGGCACTACAGAACACTATTCTGGTTTCACAAGCTTATTTCTAAACTTACAGAGCTACATCAGTGCAAATCACACTTAATTGTTAAATGTATAAGTGCTGTGCCCTTTTATCACACACATTACTGGACATTTAAAAGATCAATTTAATAGTGGACTGTCACACTCAGCCTGCTTAGACTGCAAGAGTGAGCTCTCTTTTCAGTATAGAGATCTCAGCTGGCATCTATTTTTTGTAGTATTACAATAATATTCAAYCTTTGCAAGCAGTGGGCAGGCAATCTTCAGGTTGAGCCCAGCTTTGTGATTTAACAACTGTGAGAAATACCATTATCCTTCGCTGGTAACTGGGTGTTTTGCACCTGAAGGTGCTGTTCCATTATAATTCCAGTAAGAAAGGCACTCAGACTATGCAAAGTATCATTTAAAGTGCTATTTATTAGCGCTAACACTGGAAAGAAAGAGAGGATAGTATAGATAATCTTATGTCCCTTCAGATGCTGGGAACTCCAAGTTGTGCAGCATCAAACAGGCATCTGATCCAGGCGCAGCACACCATGCAGACCCTGTCCGTAGAAGGGTTACCCCATTTTGGTCATTTGAACTATTATATCATTTTCTCACAAGACAACAACTCGATTCAGCATTTTTACTGTCCAACAGAAAGAATGTTCACATGAGAACTTCTTGCTGCACTTTTAGGTAAAGACAAGGACTCGCAGATGGCATAATCACCAGTAGCAAGTGGGAGCTGCCCACAGGCTTTCTGTTAGGATTGGGCCTACACAGGTTAACCGTTGTGTGGATCACATTCCTCGATGTGCAATGATTGGGATCATTACACTGAGATATGTGACACTATCTCCAGTCCTCATTCTGCAGATGAATTTGCAACATACTTGACAACAGAAACCAGTTTACAGGGATTATCTTACGCTAAATATACCCCAACCCGATTAGATTCAGCTGCTCACAGTGTTTCATAAAACCAGTTCTTGTAAAACTCCAGGAGGATTTCCCATTACTCATAATTTTCAGTAAATGAAGAAAGGAAGTGCTTCATTCCAAAAGCACCCCTGCTTTAAGGTCAAGAGTAAGTTTTCGTAAGTTAGGCTCTCGTCAGATTTGGAGAGATCCTGTCAGATTTCTAGATACCCTTTCCTGAGGCCAACCAAGTACTTCATTATCATTATTTTAGCATCTGTAGGACCAGCAGCAGTATGGCTATACAGTTGTCAGCAGCATGCAGCTCCTGCCTGGCCAGGCAGGCACTTTCCAGGCTGGAGCAGGAGCACTGCATCCTGCCAAGCCCATCTTGGTAACACTTTCGAGTGAACCTCAGTGAAAGTTCATGGAGTGGTTCTGTGCCAACGGCACGAGTAACTAATTGCGATTAATGCTGTCGCAGTAGCGATTTGCCCACAGATGGCAGCATTTGCTGTTCTTCTGCAATACTAGCGGTATTTGCATTTACTGTATTTGTTCCATCACAGAAGATGCTGTTGTTCAGTAAGACCATAAACTCCAACCAAAAAGTTAGAGAAAACTTACTGACTCATCTCTCAGGCTTTCTAAGAAAATTAAAAGGAAGCCTGATTATATTAGTCCAAGTTGTAAAAATAAAAGTTGGTACTTTAGAAAGACAATTATTCAAACCTGACAATGTTCTTGTAGCCAATGGCACCCAYTTTGGCATGTGTGGATATTTTAAGGTATTTCGCCATTGCAAATGGGGAATTAGAGTACACGGAGCCAGCAGCATGAAGCAGTCCTGAGTCCATGGAACTCAATGAAGATGTTAAAGGAAAGAATGAGGATACTGGTTTCCCCTACTCACACAATTTTGTAACTTAATAGCTATGAGATGGTTGTCCTTGCTATACTTGCTTTTAAATTGAGATAAAATGGTAGATGTAAAAAGCTTAGCAGCAGTCTCAATGGCAGTAAAACAGTTGCTTCCCCAGAGTAAGATGACGAGATGTGCTGTTCCGTGGACAGAGCTACTGTCTGAACATAGAGTATCACTGACAAGTTTTTGTGCTACAGTATGAATCTGAGGACTAGCAGATGTTTACTTGTTTCGAGTGCTCTGCACTGCCTCCAACAAATGTGTCCTTTTTGTTTGCATTTGTACTGCAGCTTGTCCTGATTGGTGGCTAGGTGGTAGAGTAACATGRTTTAGAAATACAAATAGTGATCTCAGTGCCACTTCTGAAGTAAGCAGTGTGACCACAGGCACAGACTGAGGTTCTGTACCATAATAAATCTCTTCCATGTTAGGATGTGTGCAAGTTCCAGTCAGACCACTTTATACACTAAATAATATCACTTCAGAAATAGACCAGAGCAGTATGATCCTATTTTCTGACTGAGGAAAGATACTTYTGTGTGTAGGCACAGAATCAGAGCTTATATCATCTGAGTTTAGTTCCCAAGTTTTCAAAAAACTCTGTAGACCTTGGACAAATCACCAAGCCCTGCCTCACTTCCCTATGACTGAAATGGGACAGTAGGTCTTCCTTACTTTCCAGTTTAGCCTAACTTGTCAAGTAGTGTGAGCTCTTTAAGGAGTGGGTTATCTGTTGTTCCAAATGAATGCGTATCAATGAGCCTTGGTCTCCATGGGAGTTTTGCATGAATAAAGAACACAGAACTGGGACTCTCATTTGTGCTATGTATGGGGGAAAATGGTGTATGAGCTGCTGGATGTAGCCAGATTCCCCTATACTTAAATGCTTCTTAACAGTCTTCTCCCTGTTCTCAGTTTATCTAYGCTTTGAGCTTAGTGGCCCCATCTATAAAAAATTTGAGTGTACCCCCATAGTGCAGTGTAAAAAAAGAAACCTGTGAGGCTCAGAGAATCCTGTTTAAGTGGTTTGGCTTATTCAGGATGTCTGCATCAGAGCTGGAAGTTGAATCCCTGAATCCTACCTTTAAAGGGGAAGCTGGGAACAGATGGTTCCTTAGCATCTCCAAGCAGCCACATCTGCTAAGCACTTTCTGGTGATGACTCATTGTTTATTTCTCCAAACATGGTGTCTATTGTAGGAAGAAGTGTGTCTATCATTTCAGTCCTTCTCTCCTCAAAATTTATCTGCTGTCTAGGCTGACTGTCAGCAGTGGAGCTCATGAGCAGTACTAGTACTGAGGTGACCAGCCTTTAGCTTCAAACATGTGCAGAACCCTTGCAAGTCTGCAGTTTTCTTAAAATGTTTTCAGGCTGTGGATTGAGAGACTTGCTCTGTAGGATCGCTCCAGGACTGTGACAGATGGAGGGCCTGTCACCAAGCGTGGGGTAAATTGCATCTATCTGGCTCCGCTCAAAGTTGGTTTGAAAGGCTCTGGGATTTTCTGTGGATGAAAGTTTCTTTGTTATGTAACAGATTACAAAATATCTGGAAGGACAGTTCTGTTTTAGCTTACTCTGCTAGCAGCCTTAGAGGACTAGATGTGTGTAAAAGTGTATGTCTCATCCAAAACAAAGTTCAGTCTGAGTGAAGATGTTGTTATGGGGATCATAACCATAGTATCTGTTTAAAAGCATTTAATTATTATATTCCTAAAGGATAAGAACATGGGATATGGCAGAATGTCTCAGAGGTCAGTAATACCTGCTTTAGGGGAATGTACAAAAGGTACCATCATCAAAAATCTGCCTTTAGAGGAAGTTTAAATATAAGCCCCAATTAATACAAGATTATTTTCCCTAGAGCTCTTACTGGTTAATAGTGAAGTATTATAGCTGCTTTTTCATAAAAAGAAATTGGAATGAAACACAGTTCARTGTTTTCAGAAATCTTTTTTATATCCCTGTAAGACAGGAAAAACTTCTGTCAAACAGCAAACACTTCTGTCAAAGAGCTCCAGAGATGATGCACAAATGTGGAGGAACAAATAATGCCATGAAGATTGACTTTTAAATCCAGAATGCTTGTTCTAAACCACAGAAAAAACACCTTTGCATAAAGTACAGGAATATTTTCACTGAGAAGTTTTTTAAAGTTGTTATCGTACAAAAAGAGAATTGTGCATTCGTGTGCAGCGTGGTGCATTCATTGCATAGTAGTACAYGTGCATCAAAATCAAAGTGAAAGGCCAAATACCAAATGAAGGTAGCAAAGTTATGAACGAAAATTTGGCTGATGACACTTGACAAAACTGTGCAAATAGTCCTTTATATGCAACATAAAGACAGTAAAAGCAGAATGTATGGAGATTAATGCTTCTGGGAAGGCTCAAATTCAATGAACTTAAGACAAAACATTGAATTCTGTTTATGTTTATACCAGTATAAGTCCAGGGTTACTCCACTGATTTATAGTGGATGTCTATCAATATGTTTGGAATTAGTATCTGGCTCATCTTTTCCCGTCTTCCAGCAGACTGTCTGAGGGCAGAAAGAAAAAATGGCCCTTGGCCTTAATTATAATTGTATTACAGTGCCTTTTTCTAAGAGTCATACTTTTAATTTGTATTTAATCCCCCATTCTTTCTGAACCATAAACCTCTCATTTGTAATGAAAATAAACAGCTATTTTATTGTCTTGTTTCTAATGCAGTTTTATATTCAAATGCCTCTTAATATTTTCTCCTTTCTTGAAATCAAAGAAGTTTTAAAAATATGTACAATTCAATTAAATAAATGCTGTTATAATTTCCTATGTTTAAAAGTTACTCTTGCAATGCACATCTAATCACTTCACTTCCATACATATCATCTTCTAGATAAAAGACTTAGAAGTAGTACTGTAGAAACAGGTACAATCTTACAAACTTGAACAGCAGATTTCTGCTCAAATCCACTCAATCTCACACTAACAGAAATGCTTTTTACAAGAGAAATAAACTGTACAGAGAGATATTTACTCTAATGTAAAGATCTGATTCAGCGCCTACTGAAACCAGTGGGACTTCCCATCACTTGGTTCAGATCCTAGATAAGAATTACAAGATAATTAATCAATGGAAAGGGTCAGGGGAAGATGAAATGTATATGCGTGCCACAGTGCACACACAGTCATTTCATCTGGCTTAGTATTGTATTCCTTCTYACACGGATGCAAAATGAAAGAATACTGATGCTATCTACAGCTGTTCATATTGCTGGGAAAAAATTAATATGTCATCCAATTATTAGAATGCTCTTCCTGCTTTGAAGAGAACCAACTAGGGTGTAAAGGCACCCCATTTTTCTGTCAGTTTCTGGATTTAAGATGTCTAGTGATGGTGGTATAAATTCTTGGGCTGGAGTGATGGCTGGAAATGGTTCTACAGTCCTTTCACACAAAAGCATAACTATTGTAGAAAATACTGATTTGCCATCCAGAAGCCAAGAGTGCACAATGATACATAAGGGACAACTAATTTTCCACCAACACGAACAGAATCTTAGATGTTTATAGTTGCCCTCTGGACAGTAAAGCTAATTCCAAAGGCTGCTATCTTCTTGTCACAGTCCCAAAATATTTTCCTAACAATTAATATGTTACTACTGAGAACACACAAATTGTCCACGGCAATTTAGCAGCAGTGTTGCAGCGCTGGCTGGCTGTTTCTCCAAACTGTGACCCAAGATTTAAATGACTTACCCAGGACATATTAAGCAAGGTTTTGAAATGCCTTAGAAATCAGAGTAATCTAACAAAGCATGTAATATAACACTTGTCTGTGCTGGCTTGACAGCTCTTTAAAGCAATTGCTGAGTGGTCCCCGGAGTCCAAGGAGAATAGCAACAGGGAAGAGTCTTATTGCAGTCAGTAGGAATCCATTGCTTGAAGGTTCTGAAGGACTTCCAGCACAACTTCGTAACAGAATAAATACTCATCCTGTACGTAGAGATACSAATGTGAAACATCCAGTTACGTTCAACATTAATTCTAGACAAAGAAGGACGGACTGGCTGAAGTACTGTTTATAACATCAGCATCTTTGTAACATAGATACAAAGATAAACTTTAAGAACATCCTTGTTCTTTTTGTTCTATCACTTGTAAAAGTTCAGGAATGCTTTCTTACTCAATGCAGTACCTGTAAGCATGTGCTCATCTCATTTAGGTCAATGAAGGTCATCTGTTTGCTTAATTTTAATCACATGCTCAATCATTATCCTGAAGAAAAATATACTGAGGCATGTGCTAAAATATTTGTCGATAGGAAGAACTTATACTAGTCTTGTCTTGCTTTTCTTCCCACCACCTGTTTGCTCTAAATTGAGTTAGCCACATCTTGTCTTTTCCTGTGTGAAAACTCTTTTCAGGGGTAGGTTTAACTCAGCAGTAGAAGGGTTTACTTGAGGTGATCATAACTCAGCAATAGCAAGACTTCAGCTGAAGGCCGCAATTTTGCATGGTAGAGTTTATGGTATCTCACTGGTTTTGTTGTTGATCTCTGCTTTTCTTTTGCTTAAAAAAAAGGCGGGGGGCTGCTATCTGTACTATATTGGTGCTCGGCTTTTATTTCAGTTAGTAAGGGACAGATTTTTGATATTTATATCTAGACACCACTTGCCTGGAAGGCTGTTATTTTCCTCAAATGAGAGGGCTAAAATTATGCTTTAAGCACAGATTTATCAAAGCATGTGGATATGTACCACTAATTGAGGCTTTTAAAAATCATAATCTAGTTGAATATTGAGAACTTACCTTAGTTTGGATCATGCCAAAACGCTGATTTCTCAGATCTCCCACTATCTGCTTGATGTTGAACTATCAGAAGAGAACAGTTTTTATTTTCTTGACATGCAAGTTATAAAGAAAGATTTAAGCATGTTCAGATGGGGAAGCTGTGACTCAGTTCTTTTACAAGTAGTATATTTGTAGTTATTATCTTTGTTGTTTAAAACAACAAAAGCTGGGTTTATTCCATTTTGTTAGGATGAATTCTACCAGGAATTACTCTGGTCTAAGATACTCTCACATGTTGTTGATCTCTATACGAATTTGTAATACTTAATGATGATCTGTTTGATACTTACACGTAGATCTTTTTCTATATAGCTGAGCAGAACTTCAACACACAGCAAAACTCCACTTCTTCCAATGCCAGTGCTGCAGTGAGCAACAATGGGTCCTGTACTGTGAGCTTTTCTCACATAACAAATAAATTTTACAAGCTGCTCAGCCAGTTTGGGAGTACTGTGGTCTGGCCAACTGGTAAACTGCAAATGACTTATAATGCGCTTCTCTTCTGTCTGGAAGAGAAAGACCAGAAATGTTAAAAATGATGAGTCCTAAGACTGATTTTCAAGGAATTCCACTGATAAATTTTCCTTTAACCTCATTCTTAGCCAATTGTTTGTCTACCCTACAATTCTTCAGCTTTTCATATTTGACCCTATTAAGGTTTCTTTAGGTTTTCAGAAATGCACCCAGAAGACACAGGCCTAGGAAATTTACTTCATATAATTTTGATGGGACACTGAAGTTACTCTGTTGCCCCAAAAGGATGTAGTTATCTTATTTTTGGTTAGAATGGAAAAACAAAAACATTTGTTAAATTAGAACATTCCAGTACTGTTTACTAAAATTGTTTTTGTAACTAAACGAAGCCGTACTAATAGAAGAGTAGTAATATGATAGCCACGATAGTAAGATCATAAATGCTATTCTGGCTATCAGATATAAAAGAACAATTTGTGATTACCCTAACATACAAACCAAATCAACTAAAAAATGCTTACAAGAATAATAATAACGTAGATAACATAAAGAGTATTATTAATTGAATGGTCCTGGGACAGTACTTCTTGTTGCCAGCTTGCCAAAACATGTTAGGCTGAATGCAAAAGAACTACCTGGATTTTTACCATCAGAAGAATTGGAATGCATGTCTGGATTTCTGCTGAAGTAAACCTGTGGCTTCTGTAGTAATTTGATACCGGTCCAAGACAAACATAGCAAACATAACATGTTCATTGAAAAAATCACATATAATGGCCCCTCTTCCCATCTTAATAATCTTTTGGGAAGACTATCAAATGCTTTACTGTGCTTCACACTTGGTGACATAAGGTGAATTGTGTTTTCTTCATATAGAGAAATTGTTTTCTTGATGGAAAAAGACACCAAGTTAGTCTGGCACAAGTACGAATCCTTTAATAATTCCATTAATTAACAAGTCCTGCAGAAATTTTTGCAAASCTTTATTTAATATTGAGGCAAGACTGATGGACTTATAGTTGTCCCGATTTCCATGTTCTTACACCTGGATTCTGTATTTGTTACGTTTCTAAAAATTTGCTGCTAGATTTGTAGTTTCATGTGTATTCGTGTCTTTTCATGAATGAAAGAAGTATAATTTGTCTAAATTGTAGGATGAAAACCACCTTCTTCCCTCTTTCCTTCCAGCCACCATTACAGAATATGAATCCACTCCGGCAGCCCATATTGATTTGATTTCATGAGAACAGTAAGCAATTCTGCAAAACACTGAACACACCAGCTCTGTGACTATTAAAGGACTAATTTTTGGACATTCTTGTCCAAACGTATGTAATGTTGGAACCATTGCTTATGCAATGAGCAAAGAAGCAGCATGTCATTAACCCTAATTTCATGCCTGTTATTCAGATTTTTACATTCCTAAAAAATACTGAGCAAATGCTACAGAAAAAGCAAACAATACTAGTATGTACTCATGTAAAATGTCTAATCAACTTCATCACAAATGAAAGTATTAAGTATACTCAACTTACCTCCTTGTTGATCATTTCTATTGTTCTAACTATGAAGTATTCCAGAATCTGGTAATTGTCTAGCCTGAGATGGAAATTAGCCAGGTCTGTAGAGTCATGGGGAGGTTCAGGCCAGTATCGATGACATTTGACTTGCCCTAGCTCCACTTCTTTTGTCATCATGGCAATCACATCTGATTCACTCTCCCAGACCATTTGCCAGAAATCAGCCATAGTGGATGGCAGAGGCCCTTGGGTTACAATATAGAAATGTTCCTCTTCTCCAACTTCCATTCTAATGTAACTTGCGTTAATGTAGCCATTCTTTTCTCCCAGAGGAACTCGTGTCTTATCATCTGTATAGAAACAGATAGTTGGTATTTTGGCTGTAGATCAGAAACAGAGTTCTCTAGCACTCAGGAGATGGGAAACTTCATCCTCTAGCAGCAAAGTATACCTCTGGATTTTAGAATACATTTGTCTAGTAGCACTAATATTAATCACTGCTAATAGGAATTCCCACAGATAAATTTTATGGTTCACTGCAGCTTTATTTCTCTTAAGATAACACTCTAACAAGCCTTCTAATTACAATAGAATTGTTTGGCAGTCATTCAAAATAGTGTATCCAACACTGCTTTTAATGTATAGCATAGGAACATTGCCACTGGATATTGGTGTTATAAAACAGGAAACTTCTGAGAATGTATACTGTATCACTAATATAGAGAGGTAACTGTGCTACGAATTTTGCATGTGTTGTCCTGCTGCTGCAGTTTAGAAAGACATCAAGGGTCCAGAAAGTGTTCTCCTTCTGTCATGATATCTCTCGGGGAATCATTGGGCAGTACATTTTTTTTTTGGAAATCCTTGTTAACAGCAGTCATTCAGCTCTTGGACTCAAATCTTCCTTCTAAAATGACTTCTCATCAGCAATGAAACTTGTTTCTGACTCAGATMAGAGCTGAGCAGCTGAAAGCTCTTGTTGGATATTATGCTTTCAATTATTTCTGAAAGAATCTTTATCTTTCCAAGAGCTACATAACTCCATGATTTCCACTGTACTTTTCAGAATTCCACTGTGTCACAAGCAGTAGATGCAGCTGTAGGTTTGAATAGATTTAAAGAACTGCTATTATAGTTCAAGTTACACTTGCCCACAGAAATGTAGTAGATCAGTATCTCTGAGAAAGAAGGAAGGAAACACCAAGACAGCTGGCCCCCTACCAGACCAAGTCCTGCCTTGCGGAAGATGATACTTCAGAAAATTACATGTTGTGCAATGCAGACATCCTTACATGAACTCTACCTCTTTTGGAAAAATCTCAATACATTTCATTATTAATGGAGCTCTCTGTGACTAAGGATGTGGTGGGATTTGCCTGCTACATCTCAGCATTATACCTGTTCTTCTGTTTTCCAGTGTCTTTGTTCACTGAATGTATGTTCTCATTACTGTGCATACTTACATGGAAGAATATCTTGGTATCTGTTTTTATCCTGGTTTTCTGGTGCTTTGCCAGTTCTGCAGTCATCTATTGGTCTCACATGTTCTAAAGCCTGTATCAAAGAGAAATAGTCAATCCATGTGTTCACATGCTTTATAGACAACCTTTACAGAGTCGGTGTGAGCAAACTTTACTGCTACATGTGACCCAAGTCTGGCAAATAGACTTCTTACAGAAGAGAATCAGTACATCATTTTCTAAACTTCTAGGCAAGGAATTAAAATTGCATTGTATTTTCTTCAGCCTGCACAAAATTTCTGGGGCTTTCAAGTGAGATTTCCAGCTCACATCCTCAGCCCCTGTCATTACAGATCCCTGTTGTGTATTGCTGTGAAATAGATGTTTGGAATAGTGTCTTGGCCAAATGTCAGCATTCACAATTGATAACATACTGACTGAAGCACCAACTATTGCACTGTTAACAGGTAGTGAATGTCAGTGAATGCTTTTCAGTGACAGAGAAAGTGATGGATATAGGGAACAGCATCAATGATCTAAAGTGCAAATCATATGGTTGTAAGGTACTTCATAGTTGATTTAGGGGAACAGAATGCAGTGTAGCTGAAAGCAGGAGTGTGCAAGTTAATTTCATTTACAGTTTTGAGTTACCTTCACTTTTCTTTATTCTTTGGTATGCATTGCACAATGCTCAGCCATCATATTATGCAGTGTATATGGACTGAAATACATGTGACTGTTCTTTAACATCTTCATCAGTTACTACAGCTTTTACTCAGATAAAATATCCACTCGCTTTGGTAACCAGCGCTTTCCCTATTAGATCTTTATGTTTTCTGTGCAGACGCGTGACGCAGCACATAGTATGCTATGCCTACATCAGTAATGGAATGTAATGAATGGAAATTAATACATGCCCTTGAGCCTTCAGGGAAAGTGAGCAAATCCTATACACTTGAGCCTGTGGGATTTTGTACCCAGAAAGTCAGAGATATAAAGGCAAGTGAAAGAAACTGATAATGCTGTAATTACTATGGAAAAGTGGTAGCAACCTATTTCACTGGTGATGAGTACATCCTTTAAAGGAAATTCTAGTACTGTGTTGAAGACTTATGAAATAATCTGTTCTTTGGGAATTTGCTGATAACTGAGTACCCTGTTTATATCTTGAAACAAGAGATTTTATATGCTTTCCTAATTTTACACTTTTTCATGATTTATATACCATCAGATGTAATTATGTGTTTTCATTATCTATGGAGGTATGTTACTTTTTCTTTTTAATTTTACAAAGTTCCTGACCTTAGTAGCATTTTGTGGCAATGAGTTCCATGGATCACTGGAGCATTGTGTGAAACATTTTCCTTTCATCAACTAAGTGTTTCAACACTAGTGAATCCCTAGCAACATGCATGTCTCCCTTTAACGCAGCCTCTAGAATAGTTCTTAGGCAGATGTTCAGCAATGCTGAGGGGGTAATAGGAAGAAGTCAGTCTAGGAAAAAGTGATTCATACTCTACTTTTGTGTATTATTTATTTTTCATTCCATGTGCGCAGTATCTTGGGACAGGGAACAGTGTAAGCCTGACCTGTGTGGAAAAAGAGAGATCCAAATACTGTAGCATCAACCAAACAGCAGAGTAGAAGCCCCRTTCTGGCTGGAATCACTCTCTGAGGAAGTGGAGTCAGTAAAGATATACAAGTGGATCTCCCATGCAGTATGCAGAAGGCTGCTGAAAGTCACTTTCTTAGCTGTGCTAAACACTCAGGTCTTAAAAAGGTATCACACTTTACCATAAACTCCTTTAACACCTCTTGAGTCTCAATCCGCAACTGAAGGCCTTGAATAAGACCTGTGATGCCAGGCCTTGGACCTACTCCAGTCAGTGATGGTTTAAAGTTAATTAACTGAGTCAGTTCATCTCCAGAAGCAAAGGTTCTGCCTGTATATCAACAAAAAAACAAAGGAGTTTTTGATTATTATTGTTCATAGTGCAAAGTCTTGGCTTTAAGAACTAGGAGGCTACAGTACTTAAGTACATTTTGATGCTCATACTGTGAAAGCAAAATAAGAAAAAATATTTTTGGCTTACTTATGTTCACAGCAGAAAGAAGACTAAGTCAGCACCATGGATACAACCAGCAGCACATTTCGTGTAATTTGGAAGCAGATCCAACTATTGCAACTTATTGCCTCATATAGTTTCTAAATACAATCTGTTCTAAATAAACTGTTCTTGCAGAATTGTAAACTTTAACACTAGTTTATATCAGTATAGGAGACTTGGGCCACAGCTTCACAGGGAATCATCTCCATGTTTCCAACACTTTCCTGAAAATTAGTATTGCCACACCCYGTGCTAGAAATAATCCCTGCAAATTCTTCCTCCCTGAAGTAAGAAAATATCATCTGTTCTTTTCATCTTACCTCACACTCCCCTTCAAGAACAAGAYGTGAAGTATCTTTGATGCACCAAAATCAGGTGCATCATTACTAATTAGCTCATCCTGAAGTATATGTTCTGATCCGAAACTTGACAGATTAAGAAGAAGGATAAATATTTGTATCTCCAGAAATATCACTACTCTAGTGGAGCAATTGAAAAACTTTTGTTACAATGTAGAGTAAAAACAGTAGCTTGTTTGGTAAAAAATAGTGGTTTGAGGCAGAGGAATTATGGAATTTGTCCTTTTAGTCATAGGCTACTGTTGGCAAAGAATAACATGCCACTGTCTCAAAGAAAACTTGATGATCTGTCCCACAGGTTTGTTGTAGGCTGAAGACAAGGAGCAGTGCTCTGTTTTCCTGTTGTAAGATATCATTGCTACTCTTAACTAATCTCTGTTACAAAAGTGTTGTGCTTCTCTTGGGCTACAACTTGCACCTGCCTTGCCTGAGCTTCTAGGACACTTTCTGTTCTCTAACCCTCACAGATGCGAGGGTGTTTCTATTAACTAGTTGGAAGTGCCAGTGAAGACAGATCCCCTGCTCCAGACAGAGCGCGCTATTTCCCATACACCCCTCTCCTTCCAGATCAAGTGGACTAAAAAACCCAAACTTTGAGCACATAGAGAAGATAGATTGGTTATAATTTTCTGTTTGCTAGCCAGCACAGCGTGGTAGTGTGAGGGAGATAACTGTGGTTTACTTCTGATAAAAGCCATCAGCAATTCATTGCTTCTACAGAGCAAGAACAAGCAGGGAGAGACCTGTATTTCAGAGAATCTATGGGATACTGCAGCATCCTCAGTATGATTCCTTTCACAAATTATTATTGTTTGGGGCAGCTTTATTTCCTATAGAAACAACTAGGCAGATTCTTTCTGTAAACTAGGCAGATTCTTTCTGTAAACTGTCTTCTGATATGAGAGGGGCTTTAGCACCTGAGCTGTGAAAGTGCTTCAGTATTTGTTTAAGCACATCAGTTCTAGAGGTTTTAATGAAGTTATTATATGAAGCAAAATTTGGTGATTCTGGGAACAAAGTCTTGAGATAGAATTTGACCCTTTCATTCTACATTTTTGTGTAAGCTTTCACTTACTTTTTTGAGGAGTTGTATGGGAACAGTTGTAAGGGAGAGAGGAGAATGATTTCAAAAACCTATTGCATGCAGTGGTAACAAGCGCATTTTGTAGTATGTTCCTGGAATTTGTTCCATTAATTCTCAAAGCTTTCTTTTTCATTGCCTTTCATATATGAAGAAGGCCTTCTACTACATCCAGTCAGTTAGATAATCCACCTGCTTTTATTTTATTCATTTTGGGACAAACTAAGAATTTCAGTTTTTTTAATTATGCATTGGGAAGCTCCCACAAGTTTGCTTCTGACCCAAATTGCAATGTTCATTTTTTTTGTTCAGCCACTGAGCCAATGTGTCATTTCTTTTCACTGTCCAATAGTGCATGATTTGAACAAATGTCATGATGTTGCTCAAATTAATTCAACAACTTTCTTTTCCTCTTATTTGCTCTGTTTGTACACCTAATTGAGCTTAATTGAGGTATTCAGAGGTTTTCCTTTGGGGAAGGACATGATATATAACATCAGAAATAAAAAACCCCAATCAAAAACCAAAACAAAAGACAAAAAACCCCACAGAAAATAAAAGTAAAAAGTTGCTCATCCTTTTGATACTGGAGTTCCAAAGCAGAGGTGCCAAATGGGTGGTGGCCAGCAGAGCTGCCCTCCCCAGGTTCAGTTAACTACATTCAAATTCATGCTCCTTCCTTCTAGCAGTTCTCCAAAAGAGTTGGAGAGACCCTGATGTAGGCCTTCTTCTTGTGGGTGTCACAAAGGTTTGATGGCCTTCATATGTATCAATGGTAAAAATTGTGTCACGGGTGCCCTGGTCTTTGAGACACAAAGAGCAAATTCTCAGCTTGTATACAAGGGATCAGTGTTGCTCTCACTGTACATATATGGAGGAACTGGTTTATTATGTTAAAGAAACAAGAGAAGCTTTTGCATGGTTACTTCTAGGTAGAACGGAAATCCTGTGGGGCATATCATCATCTTCTTTGTTCCAGTTGTCCGACTCAGACTGCTGACTCTCTCTTCTGCAGCCTTCACATTCTGTATATTTCTGTGACCTGTAAAACAGCATTAGTTGAAGGTCTTATGGAAGCAGCAGAAGCTTTGATAATCTGAACCATATAAAGGTTTTGTTTTTAATCTATTTTTGGTCACCTTTAACTTTCTTGAGCAACTATTTTCAAGAATTAGTGTGAACTCTGAAAAACATAAGTACAAAGAGTAATAGTAGCATTTTGTCTGCAGTAGTGTTTGCAAATATAGCTAGTGAAAAACACTATTATCTGTATGTGGTATTTTATTTTTTCAAAGAGGTAAGAATGTGCTTTGTATAAAAAGCTGCCCAAAAATGATTGAAAATAAGGTTTGTCACAGTTATAGACAAATTTTCATGTATGACATTTTTGACTTGTTAGGCAATGATAGCTAAATAGGCTTTGCTTGTTACTGTTTCCTAAAGTATTTAGAAAATTTTAGAGCACTTAAATATGTTTTAGGTAGAAACCTAAACCTAATTCTGCCTGCAATCCAGAAGACAAGTATAATGTGTACAGAATGGGTCAAATATTTCTCTACTGGCTAACTCCAAAACCCTCAGACCTTACATTTAACTATGTTAGTAGGCCTAAGCATATCACAGTCTTACATTATCCTATCCTATATATGATCATAATACATAATGTTAGAAATAGTAAAAGATACACTTAAGAGGGAGAATAAGACAATGATAGCAGCTTTGCAAATATGACTAACCATTGCAGGCTGTGCATGTTCAAGTTACACAAAGCTTTTGCAAGTAAAAAATAGAAATACCAGAAAATACTGCTAGTAAAAATATTCAGATTACAGGACAGGGGGCAGAAAACCATTCTATTTGCAAAACAACCAGAAAAAATACCTGTTATCCCTTTATATGATAAGATAACTTTGTATTAGCCATAGATGCATTTATGCATCTTGCACACAGAGCAAGATAATTTAATAGTAATCACACCTGATTACCTGGTATATCACAAGATAATGTTATATTAGCAATGAGGCAATAGCAAGTGGCACTGAGCCTRTGTTCACATGGATGTTCTCACTTGCAGATGCTCCCAAAGCTTCTTTCAAACTTTAGCACTGCAAGCAGGTAAGTTAAGGAAGATTTTCATCCCTAATTGATTGGCCAAATACTGTTCTTACAAAATTTTAAGTTTTAAATGTAAACATTTAGTCCTTTTTTCCATTTATGTGGGTTATAAGTGATAAAGAAAATAATCATATTTTATATATTCTGCATCATTGTAATTGTTGTGGTTTAACCCAGCAGGCAGCTAAACACCACACAGCCATTCACTCACTCCCCACCCACAGTGGGATGGGGGGAGAATTGGGGGGAGGGAGGGGYGGGGAAAAAATAACATTTGTGGATTGAGATAAAGGCAGTTTAATAGGACAGAAAATGAAGGGAAAATAATAAGAATAAGAATATACAAAATAAGCGATGCACAATGCAATTGCTCACCACCCGCTGACCGATGCCCAGCCAGTTCCTGAGCGGTGGCCCCCTGGCCAGCTTTCCCCTAATTTATATACTGAGCATGACATCATATTCCATATGGTAGGGAATATCCCTTTGTCCTGGCTGTGCCCCCTCCCAGCTTCTTGTGCATCTCCAGCGTTCTCAGTTGGCAGAGCATGAGAAGCTGAAAAGTCCTTGACTAGCGTAAGCACTACTTAGCAACAACTAAAACATCAGTGTGTTATCAACATTTTTCTCATAGTAAATCCAAAACACAGCACTGTACCAGCTACTAGGAAGAAAATTAACTCTATCCCAGCTGAAACCAGGACAGTAATAGACAAAACTGTCCATGTCTTATTAACACTCCATTATTCTTTGCTTTCCCATTGTACTGTAGATTTAAAATTTGAAGTAAAATTCTTCTCTTCTTGTACTATGTAGTTTCTTTGGAGTAACATCCTCAAATTCTCTTGATTCCCAGATGTCTGGAGTTCAACATCCATATCACTACAGATAGTAGCACAGGGTCCAGCCCAGGCTGCAAGACCTGCTTGGAACACTCAGTAAAACCCATGGGGACCCTGCACACGCCAATGCAATAGTGCTACCGCTGTTCTCTCTCCTCCTCAGCTAGAAAGGCTAAAGCTAGTTTAGGCATGTCTACATGAGCTGTTACACCTAGAAGCTTCTGTTTCATTTGTCTTAGTAGTTGTGTGGAAGCTGTTTAGCAACTCTTACTGCAGATGGAGCTGCATTCCAATAGAACTGTATTTCTATCATCTGGGACATGAGTGCATTTGCATACCATATTAGGACCGCTCTCGAAATATAAGAATACATTATCCATGCTATTTATTTTGATAGGTGTCCTGCATTTGAAAGACTTACCTATCTGAAATATTACTGATGATATCCTTATAGTCTTGTCCAGCCAGCTGACCTTGCAGAGGGGAATTGTGTGTACTTTCTGGATCCTGCAGGTTTAAAATAAGAAAGAGCTGTGAAAAATCAGCACACAGAAACATCAAGAATATAATTACTTTAATCAACAATCTTTCTTATATCTGACAAAAATGTGTCCTTCACTCAAGAAGGAAAGGAAAAATAGAATAGTTTCCACTTTCAGAAGAAAGTCTATAACTTTGACTCAGCATTGCAGTATCTACTAGGATTAAAAAGCCACATCAGCTGTATTAGTGAGTTTCATAACAATACAGTCTTCAGACATCTCTACAACTCAGCATGCATGACTAAACTTTGAAAAGGTTCGTGTTAGTTATATCCTTTCTGATCTCATAAAGAAATTTCAGTCACAGGAATCATGAGTCACACTCTACTCTTCACCTCCCAGCTCTTGGCAGCAGCAAGCTCCAGTGTCTGAGATGGAATTGTTGTTAATAATTTCCTTTTTTTATCTCAGACACAACGATGCCAGCTGTTAGAAGCAGGGTGCAGCTGCTCTGTGAAGAAGCACTCAACTAACATAGAAGGCAGACCCTCGATCGCCCTCCATACACAGTAGAAGCAACAGTATTGGTGGCTGTTTTTCCATCCTAGAGAATGATAACTGGGTCCTGCATTTAAATAATGATGCAGGACATCTGCCGTTAGTATGTGGAAGTGGCTCCTTCTCAGTTGTAACACTTGACAGATAATTACTTGAATTTTAGTTCAGAGTGGTATGTCGTCTTCTTTCACTGCTTAATATTCTACATGCAGTCAGAAATCACCCTGGCATGTTACACAGTATAAACTACTGAACGCCCCACAGAATCTTAACGATAGCTGGCACTTATACCTTATTTTCTTACTTTTGTGCTTATATTTCCCCATTAGAATAGGGGAATTCATGGCTGACTATTTAACCATGAATTTATTTACCCAGTTTCTGCACCTATTGACTACACTGATAGGAGAATGCTATATGGATTTTTGTTTTCTATTTGCCAAGGAAAGGTATTTTACTGTGCCTTTTTGCATCTGTTTGTTTCAGTAGCTTGTCATTTTCAAAGTCTACATCTTTGGAGTAGATGGYAGCTGTGCTCTATAAAGTAAAGCATAAACAGTTTCTATTCATAGGAGACAGCTAAAGGCAAGCTGGAAATAATGAAGAAGAGAGACTTAATGGAACCAACTCAGCAAAAAATTTCAGCATGTGCTTAAAGCTAGGCATGTGCTGTGCTGAACTAGAGAGACTTAACCACATGCTTAAAACTAACAGTGTGCCTTAATACCTTGCTAACTCAGGGATCTAATAAGGAACCTGTAACCTTGGTACTATCTACTACTTCTCATTGATATTATTTCTTGGGTGTACTTCATGGACATGACCTTGTTTTGATATTACATTTCACCAATCTCTAACAGTTTAGTTCCAACACCCATTCCAACAGTGTATTTAAAACTTCCTCAAACAAATTCCTCTTCAAGGTTTTCTCAGCTTATTCACGTCAAGGATTTCTTCCAGTTTCCTTTTTCTAGTTTGATTATATTGGTTGAGGCAGGGTTTGTTTTTTTATTTGTTCTGGAGGATAGGATGACCTATATTTATCACATTTTCTAGGGAGACGTTTTACAGTTATAAACTTAGAAATAACAGATGCTGTAAAATTTGATGTGGAATGTCTTGCAGGACTTACTAAGATTCAAAAACATAACGATGTTTGAAGAAGTTTGGGTCCCTTGGAGTTATCAATATTAATGGAAGACAGCTGAATAGAAATCTTTTAAAGTATATTGATTTAAAATACTGAAAGAATGGCAAAATTAATAAATCATTCATTCCAGTATTATAAAGCTCAAGAACTAGACTTGCATATGCAACCTTCCTTCCCCCCACCCTYTTAGCATATATATTATACTAATCATACTCATACCACGTATCTCAGTGGAATCCCCTGACCGATTCAAATGTTAGCAGTTCCAGTCGTTGCAGCACACTTCCCTCACATTAATTTTTTTTGTCATTAAGAAGGTGTGGTTCTTGCCTGCGTTGCAGCAAACCCATTTTGTCAACAAACATACAAGTACGTTGCCTGATAACGTCTAGAAGCCTGATTCAGATTTTACCTTGGTGCACATCTGGTTGGATTCTTCTTCTTCCTTGAAAGTGAAAACAGGCTGAGCTCGCAGGCTTCCCTCAGCACTGTCTGAATAACAGAAAACAAAATCCAAGTAAAATGCCTATAAAGCATGAAAAGATAGATCCRTTTCTTCTGTGCCACCCACACCAGAGGACTTTGATCTTGGAGGAGGCACTGAGATACTGGCATGGAATATCGGTTTCACGGATGCTCTGAGAGGGTTAGTACAGCACAAATGCCATGTATCACCACTGAAGAAGCCAGCATAATTCAGGTTGCCAGAAGATACACTGAAGCAGACCTCTGTGTCAATAGCAGTTATAAAAAACCTGAAACAGAATTTAAATCTGCCCTCCCTAACCCAGCCCATTCCTTTGCAGTGCTAAGGGACAAATACCATAGATTAACTTCGATGCCAGTGCTTCTATAATACCACTGGATTTTGTGACAAATACCATAGATTAACTTTGATGCCAGTGCTTCTATAATACCATTGGGTTTTGCTGGTCCAGGAAAACAGCTTAAACTTTCCAGCAACTGTGTAATTCACTAATGTCATGTGAGATGCAAATAAATGTCGCCACAGCTAGTTTCTTGAATTTGCAGGGCTGGAGAAAAGGCCAGTCTCACTGAAGTGAACGAGAATATTTTCACAGCCCTTAATAGGGCAAGAGCTTCAATCAGCCTTTTTATAACTGGCCGTCCTTCCATTTTTTTTTGCACCATTAACCCCCAAAATTAAACTAGAGTAGAGATGGGGCAGTGAACATCCTCCTTCCAGGCCACTGCTGAGCATAGTTTTCTCATCCTTAGGGGAAAGCTTTGCTCTTGAAACACACTGGGTAGCTTCCAGTAAGTGAAGGAGTGGCCAGTGCTTATGACACAGGCTAGGAGTTCAAGAGGACTAGGTTCAGTCTAATAGATACTGAAAAAATTGAGATCCTTAAACCCTAGAGGCAGCTGCTGCCTAACAGCAGAACTGCCTAAAATACCTATGCAGGTAAGTTTGCATCAGTAAAGCTGACTAGATGCATAAATGTTTGCTGTAAAATATGTCTGCATCTCTCCCTAGTCAGCTGGGCAGAAAGCAAATAGCATGGCAGTGGCTTCTTGCCTGAGATTCGAAACAAAGCTTCCAGTTTGTAACCAGCAGGCCAGAAGCTATATTAAGGAGGAATTCTGTATTCTTCTCATAGAAGTTTCTCCACATTATAGGAAACATTTCAGTGTTCAAAGAAATAGAAAGTTGAGGAATATAACCCCATAATCTACTGGTAATAGTATACCCTTGCTTCCACTCCCAGCTTTAATTAGTATTTAAATTTTGACTATTCAGTAGACCAGAGCCTGTAGCACAGGTTTCTTCCATTAGAGTTAGTCAGCTCTCTATGTACTGCCTTGTGCAGGTGGGTGTGCTCTCAAATTAATAGCAATCAGCCTGGGAACAGAGGCTTCTGGATTTGAACATGAACAAGCACAGAAAGGAAAGGAGCTGTCTGCCAGGCAGAACAGGAGGTGTAGTGCTTCTGAGAGATAAGGTAGGGGTGCTGGGATGTGAAATTTGTGGGAAATGTGTTTTAGCAGCTGGGTCAGTAATTGGCTGTGATTCCATCGGTCAGTTGTATAAAATTGGGTAAAATCAGCACAGACCAGGTACCTTCATGACTTAGAAACATAAGGTGAGTTAAAGCATCCTTGAGGGTCTTGCAGCTTTGCTTTCACTATTACTAGACTTAAAAAATCACACTTGGGCATTCCTCCCCTGTGATCCTGCGTCTTGAGTAGCTTAGCCAGAGCTGCAGATCAGGGTGAAGAATGCATTTGTATCTACAGCTATGAATCAGGAGTAACTGTAAAGTTAGTAATATTGAATTGTTTTGCTAATAGGAAAGTTGAGTTCAGGTAACACATAATCCCAATTTTATCATGTACTGAGTGGGTCTGGCTGCTTACCAGGCTGTGCTTTTGTGTTTGGGGGGGAAGGTATACTGTTCCTCTGATTGCCTGAATAAGCCCAATGCAAAGCCATGCTTCGGCAGACAGTGAGCTGGACAGTGCCTCGAGCCTTGCGCAGCAGATCTGTAACTGTTTGGCGTGGCAGACCAGATACRAAAGTCTCATTCACCTGAAAAATACAATGATACGTACTTCCAGATTCCTGTAACAGAAAGCTTTTTTTTTTTTAATCACATATCCTAGCACTGAGCAATCTCTATATAACTTCTTTGCACTTCATGTGTCCTCATCCTCTCCCATTTTAGTTACTTGCTTGATCCTCTCCTCTCTACTTCTTTATACSGTGATTGCCAGCAGTACACCACAAAAGTATAGTCTGCACATCTTCTGAGACACTAAGAGGGCATTGTTTCCCCGACTCTTCAGAGGGAAGGTGGAGGAGAGACGGAAATAAATGAAAAATAGAAAAGCAAACAAAAATATTTAAACTCCTGGAGGGGGAAGAAAAAATGATTTGGGGTAAAAAAAAAAGATGACTTAGGTTAAAAGGTGGTTAAGATAGAAAAATCTTAAATAAAGATTTAAATAAAGATTCAAAAGTTCTGATCCCAGTACTTTTTGCTTGTCTTTATGATACCTAACTGGCACCAATGATAGGTTCTTCCCAATATTCTCCTGGTTAGCTGTCACATGCACACTGGGTCAGTAAACGCTTGTTTCTCCCCTGATTTTTTCATGTGTAATCCTCACTGGGCACAGTTCCACTATGGAGTAGTTGCACTTTGCCTCTTGCCCTGCTATTCTGGGTCTGCTTCTCTTCTGGAGTGCCCAACAACCAGCTTCCAGCTGTGGAGAGGCCCAGTCCCACAGGGGCTTCCCCCTTCAGGAAGCTGAACTCTAGGCAAGGGGCAGGGGGCCAGAACAGCCCTCTGACCCCCAGGAGCCGAGACACATCATCTTCTTCTACATGCTACTGTGCCACGCAGCCTCAGATTTCCAATCTGCACAACCTTCATACTGAACAGAATGCTCATTATGGAGTAGCTAGAGAAAATGTAGGCCAAAACAATGAAGAACAAGCATTACCTTAAGTAGGATGTCACCAACTTGAAGCCTCCCATCTAAATCTGCAATGCTATCTGGGCTGATGGCTTTTATTAGGATAGCCCTGCCATTTCTTCCACCTATCAGTGCAAATCCCAGGCTTCCATTTTCTGCTTTTTCCAGCTCAATCTTAATAATAAAGTCCTACAATAGAAAAGGATGCAGTCTAAAGTAGAGTTTATTTGGGTCTGTGTTTTGTTTGCATTTTTAATACCAAAGAATCCCATTATGCTTCACAGTCCTCACTAGCAGATGTGGATTATGGGATATATCCTTCTCTTGAATAGGTGTATAGAGCTTCCAGTGATTAACATAGCAGCTGTATGTATGTATCAGAATGAAAATAGTACGTACTTATTTCCATAATCTTTTTAAATAATTGCTGCAGTGGAAAATAACCTCTTAAGAGCAAAGAAACGTGTACTTTTGTGATCCTTTTATAATATATCAAATACATCACCTTCATTGACAAACAAGTCACTCTTATCTCCAGCATGACAGTAACGCAGCACATACTCCATTCTTTTATTGTTCTATAATGAAAATCTTAACCTGGCAACMCCAACATACCCATCTGTTTAGCTTTAGCACTTCATTCAGTTTTAAAATCAGCTGCTTTTTTAGGGTCAAGCATTATGTCAGAAATAGCAGCAACCTAGAAATGTTTATGACTTGCAGCATGATTAGTTCCAACRTTGCAAATATCCTCAGAAATTATTTTAGCAAGTTGAACAGATAAACCATCATGGATTAAATGGTGCGGGAAAAGCAGTAATAGTGATGACTTAATCAAAAGTGAGAAGATTGTTCCAATTTTTCTGCCAGGTTGGAGGTCTAATTTTAACAAGAGACAGCCCTTTTTTGCAAACCACAATCAAGAGAAAACTAGTAAATCTATTCCCATGAGATATCAGTCCCAGTGTGGGTAATTTCAATTCCAAGTAACGTTATTTTCCACATGTTTGCACAAACAGAAGTGATGTTTGCACTTGTAAGAATTTTGAAGTATTGTATGTTGAGCATGGAAATTACTTCTTTTTTCAAAGAACACACCTGTGTACTTTAGGAATTCATCATTTAAAAAATGGCATTACTCTTGCCACATTCAAACCGTTATGGTTTATGTCAGTGCTGCATAATACGCCAAAGGTTTGGAGTAATTTTACCCTCCTTTCCAATGCCCCATCTGAGAATTTCAGAATGAAACATATTAATCTCAGGTTTCAAAGGTTGTTGTGGAAAATGCTTCACAATTACAATTACGCTTATTTTCCCCAGAATCCCATGCTGTGACATTCTGTATCTTTTTCCTGTGCTACTTTCTTTCTAAACTAAGGATTAATCTTGTAAGCTGTGAAGAGTACTATGGAGCCCCTATGAGTTAAGAGTACTATGTAGTCCCTAATGAAGGGGCTACATCATATGAGTTGTGCTTATATTACCGAGCTGGTAAAATAGTGATATTATGCATTGAAAAATAGCAATAGAAGAGTCTGACCCCAGGAAGTGCTCAGTGCATTCTAGTCCGTGAATGCTGAAGCAATTCAACACTTCACAGAACATTCTCCAAATGCATTATATTCACATTTTCAAAGAAACTGGAGAGGAAGCAAATACATTAAATACCACTGTTGAAAAAATCTCACTCCATGTAGCTCACTTCACTTGATGGACTGTCTCACACTTGATAAAATTGCCACTTACCTTACATTCTGGAGAATCAGGAGTGTTCTGCTGAGCACCACAGTTTGTTTCCTCTAAATGTTTCTCTGTGAAAAAGCAGCAACAGTTTTTACTGGTTTGCAGTTGTACTGGTAGAATGTTGTAGTATAGTTATAGTATAACACTCAAAATCATATTCAGAGACATAATAAAACATTTTATATTTGACATGTAAAATATAAAAAAAATCCTGTGGACTTATGTGGGCTTACACTTCTGAACTGTGAACCGAGCCTTCTGCA
Organism: Oceanodroma leucorhoa; assembly: GCA_030449065.1. Taxonomy (NCBI): domain Eukaryota; kingdom Metazoa; phylum Chordata; class Aves; order Procellariiformes; genus Oceanodroma; species Oceanodroma leucorhoa. The sequence goes on along the minus strand of JASVER010000014.1, from coordinate 227,928 downwards.
CATTATCCCTGTAGACTTTTTACCTCTCAGAGAGCAGGTTCCAAAACAAGCTTTAAAAGCTGCATGTTACAGTGTCAGAAACACCAGATGGRCAACAGGTAATGTATAAATGTTCTCTGAAACTCTGAGGGAGGCAGTTTTGTTAATGAAGAATTAATCTTTCCCAGGTGCTGCCAGTACTACCTACAGACTTACTTTCTTTCAAAGAGAGGGCACAAAATTTTACAAACCTTAACTGAAAAATACAAAGTTCCCTACCATGTTGATGCAGCAGATGCTGTTCTTGGGAATTCAGGTTTTCCTTTGAGAAAGAAATATTGGCTTTCTCTGTCTCAGCAGGTGGCCCTAAAAGCATACATGTAGGTTTGTTCTGACAGGCCTCCTGCTAACCTTCGTATACACAAGGGAATGTAAACTCTGTGTTTAGATTATTAAACAAAGCATAAATATCCAATATTGATACTATATGAGGCAGTTTGGGACACTTACTACTGCGTAACTGAGTTTGCCAATTTGCACAGTCATAGAAACAATTCTGTCGTGAATTGCAGAAATATTGCATCTCAGTCATTGCTATTTTTAAAATTCTAACAACAATCAGAGATCAGACTGAGTCATTCTAGACATGTGGCAATGATCAGGCAGAGGAAGAAGCAGGGTGTGTTAGTGTCTGCAGAGATGGATATGTAAGAAGACAATGTGCATTTCTTGACACTCGCACCTCTACCCACCCACCCCCAGTTTTGGGGTTTTGCTTTATCATATGTCAGTTGTCTTCCACAAAGGACTCCCTGTCGCATTTGCAATTTTAGTATGCATTTTTGTAGCTAAGAGAGTATATAAAATGAAGGCTTCCTTCCTTAATAGCAATTATTATAGATTCATCTATAAATCTATCAGAGATGATATCAAACAGAACACCAAATACCAAATTGCTATGGATTTTTTTAAGTGCCTTATAAAAGGGAAGAATCTTGTTTTATAAGAGAGGCAGGTAACTGTACCAGTGTAGAGTTCATAAATCTGTATCAGAGGTGGATCAGATCTGGTAACCTATTTTGAATGTGTCTTGAGAAATCTTGGAATCTGCAAAGCTCATGGAGCAAGGGTATGTAAGCAAGGTCCTACCAAGATATGCATTTACCATGCTTTAGTTATACCATTAACTGAAAGTACACACCACTTTATCTGAGTCTTGTAGTAAATTCAGAGAAGCTTGTTCTTCAGTTAGTGAAATAAGCTGCTTTGGTTTATAAAAACAAACACATGGCTAGTTGTTGTAGAGTAGGAAATCTGTAACTAGCTTGATTTGGAATAATTTCTTCAGGTAGCCGTATGCCAGTATTCAGATGAGTGTAGGCATACGAGCAATTCTGGTCCAAGGGTTACTTTTCGGGTCATCTTTGCATGATTAAAAAAATTCAGATACCCAGTCAGGTAAATGAAACTGTGGGTTACGCCTGACTTAACACTCCAGACAAATGTACGCTGGAAAGTATTACTTGCATAGCTAACACACTTTCTACACAGTGACGTGGAGGTGATACCTGTCCTTCCACCTGATGGTGCAGATGCAACCTCTGCTTGCTGAGGCTCCTTCTACTGCTGGAGCAATGCTTTGTAGTGCAGATGATTACTGAAGTTTTGTGTCAGTTATAGTTTTAAATATCATCCCCTGGTATGAATGGTCTTATATTAACTAAGGGATATTGGTGCTGCCTTTCTCTGATTTTCTATAGATTTATTGATAACAGCTTAAAAAGTTGGTCTAGATGATGAAGTAGTGGCTCATATTAAATAGTGGCTCAAAAAGTGCTGGAAAACCACTTAGAGAATAGTTTCAATCAGAACATGAAATATGACCATGTAAAATTCCCGTTTAATAACATCAAATTAAAAAAATAGAAACTGACTATGCAAAATGCAATAAATAATTATTTTTTTTACAGAGGACTATACATTTTATTTCTGTCTTTAAAAAGCCTACCAAATTTTCTTCAGGCCCTTAGAATGGCTGTAACAGAAATACTGAATGCCAAGTTACAATCTGTTAATAACTTTTTAAATGCAATGAATCAATACCTTATGCTTATTTCCAAAATCAGAAGTTTTGAACTAAAAACCAAAAATATTAGCCTTACTTACTATTTTTCTGCTCTATAGGAACCACTGGATTGCCATTTCTGGGGGCAGAAAAAGTGAAATATGTGAGCCATTAAGAGCTGCATGCTTTGTAAAGCACATATGAAAAATATTTTTAGAAAGTCAGTTGTCTAAATTGTAGTTGTACTTCTATGATTTTGTTAATGGTGCTTTCCTAAAGAGCACATGTATCAGTACATAAAATATTTGACTGTATTTAACAACAGTGAAACCTTTTATTTAAATGGGTTGGGGAAAGAAAGAACATGCTAAACCATCTGTCCCAATATAGAACTGCTTTGTGGTACATTTTTAATTCAGCTTCGATTCCCCCTCTATAAAGTGGGAATGGTCTTTTGTAATTTCCTTTACCCTATTTCTGTTTGTCTGTTTAGATTATAAATTCTTACGGGCAGGGTGTGTTGGCTACTAACTACTTGTACAGCAAGAAGTATAATGAGGCTGCAGTTTCTTCATCTTCTAGCCCAGTGCAAGTTAATAAAACACTGATAAAAGTTTGAACTACATTAGACACGCTATTGCTAACTCTGGTTATGTAACTTAGTCATTCACATACTTTTGGGTTACTATTTGACTGTTCCTCTGAGATCTTTGGACGCTCTTTCTGTATCTGTTCAGGACCTCTGCTGATGCTCTATCAGACTGTGGAACACAATAAATCTAAAGTGCAGCCAAGAACTGATGAGGGAAATTCTTAACTTGCTGCGGATTAAATGCTGCATTTTTAACAGCTTTCTAAAACATTTGGCTGTTGGAAGTAACTCAGACTTTCCCATCCGAGGTAGTTTCTTGCCTGTAGTAGTGAATCTGAGAATGTATGGAGAAGGTTGGCAGTAGTGGTAGAAATATAAAGAAGATTTTCCCTGGAGAACTGGATATCCAAAAATGGTGGCCTGCCTCACAGTTAAAGGATTCGTATTTGTGTTTGGATGATGAAGCATCCTCATTTGTGTCGTACGAGTCTACTTGTATTCACTGTGTTAGTTGTAATTACAAGGAGGTAAGATATCTTATGGTTGTTATGTGTCCGGCTGCAACGTTCAGACCTTTGAGGTAAAGTATTTTTCTTGTCGTTTGTCTTGTTTTTATTGTTTGACTTGTTGATGTAAAATTTAGAAACCTGCTTTAACATTAGGATTGAGATTGAGGATGCTCAGATTTACCTTGTGGCTTTGATTTGGACATTCTGGGTGGCAGCTTCACACACTCTCACTGCATCATCCAGGCTAATGCCCTCAGTCCACAGTCCACAGATGTAAACAATCTGATCTCGTGGCTGCAAACTGCCTTCCACACTGGCAGGAGAGCCAGGCACTATCTCTAGCACATAAATACCTTGTAACTTGCTTCCAGCTCCTCCTGTCAGCTTCAAGCCTAGAATAATGCAGAGAAAGCAGCTTTTGTGGCAGCATGTTTTGAGTTTCACTCTCGGTGACATACAGCCTAATAGAATAGATGTGGGTCATTGAAAGATAGGCTGAACAAATCACCAGCGTTATAAACAACAGCCTTGCCCCAGTGAGACGGGGTATAACAGCTGGACTGGGAGAGTGAAATGCAATTAAATGGTAAAAATGTATGGAAAAAACTTAAATGGTATTGTCCATCTTTATGCTTCAGCTATACCATATTGCTTTATTTCACCTGATGTTGAATAGTCATTTGAATAAGACATTTAGCTCCATAGCAGTAACTCCTTCATTGCCAGAGTGCTTAAGTGCCTTGCAATCTTTAGAGTGACATAGGGGATGGAGGCATATGACAACTAAGGAGATACCTATACAGTGCAAAACAGAATTGTGCAACGATATTTAAGCAGTCTCCAAAGAAGCTAGTTTCTGAACTGGAAACAGGATGCTGTACCTGAGCAAACATAGCTATACTGTGTCCTGGGTCTACAAGTTTATCTGTGTGCAGTACTAGCCACATTCTGCAGAAATACCAAGATAATCACACTGTGGGGATTTCTTTTATCACTTGTGTTGCACAATGTAGATAAAGCCATGTGTCTGTGGTGAATCAAAGATTTGAGTGCAGGTTTTTTGAATAGCAAAACTATTGCCCTAACCAGTGGCTCATCCTTCTTAAATTTTGCCTTTTTTTTTTCTTTTTTTTTTCCTTTTTTTTTTCTTTCCCTCCAAATAGATCTTTATGTATCTTAGCAGGTAGTAGACATTATTATCTAACTACCAACAACTTCTGTATATCATAACATAAAAATATGAGACTGGACATCTGCCAGAAACTTCAGCTGATAGGATGATAATACAAATATGATTTTTCCAACTATCTTCATTGGTCTAATAAAGAGATATTAGTCTTCCCTTTAAGGCCTTGCCCAAAATAAAGCTCTTCCTTCCTTAGTCATGGGTGATGGAGGAGAGCATAAAGGTGTCAAGGTCACTCAGGGTCATATTGATCCAAGACCACAGTTGCTTATGATTATCTTAAGATTGCTGTAATCCCTGTCCAAAATAGTATGCATAGTATTTACTACACACCTARCTGTCCATTGGCACCTTTTGTGAGAGTAATTTCGGGAATCTCATCTGGCCTAATAGAGGGATGCGGATCACTGTCAGCACGACCAACCACAAGGTGCAGATCAGGAGGAGACTTCTGCAGTAAAGTCAGGACTTCATTGCATGGTAAAGATGTGACATCAATTCCATTCACCTAAATGACAAACCGGTAAAATGATGTCATAGATCTCATTGATGTCATAGATCTCATATACTTGTCCCTCCACTCTAAACTTTGCATATGAACTTAAATTAGTTTTCACTTTTATGTTACTACTTTGCTGTGGWATTTAATGTCAGTGAATGCAACACTGTTAAGATTGCAGTAAGATTTCTTTTTTTAACTTTTATTTTTCTGAATGCAGAGTTTTCATAAAAATAGCCCTTTTTTTCTTGAAACTCAAGATCTTGTAGCAAAAAACAAGGAAGACAGCCTAATGCAAGAAATTGTAGATGAACCAGGCTGAAAACAGGCTTTATTCATACATTACAAAGGACTTAAATCCTGCATCCTTTGTATGTCATGTATCTTATTACATTAATTCGGTTTATGTCATTTAATTGGGAAGGCATTTAAAGTCTGCTTGTCTTGCATTGCTGCTAGATGATTCATGTTATTTGCCTGGTCATACAATCTATTCAGTCTGAAATTTGTCCTACTGAAGTCAGCAGAAGTGCATTTATCATAGGATCCATTTGCACTTGCACGCCTAAATATGTGATAAACTGGACCCTATGGAAGGAAGAATACCGAAGCTAAATGACAAATATTCTCTGCAAATATTCTCTCCTCTGTATAAACTCAAAGGATTACTGTACCATAATGATTCTGTCTCCCCTTCTTAGTCTTCCGTCAGACAGGGCAGGCTCATTCAAGATTTCATCAACATACAGGCAGTTGTCCACTTTGTTAAGAACTACAGAGAATCCATAACTGTCGTTCTCTGACTTTGTCAAAGTCACAAAGATCTCCATTTCCTATTAAAATAAGCACAAGATATGTTTGATGTAGGCTTTTCTTTTGTTTCATTAACATCCTCCATTATGTTTTATATGCAGATAGGAATCAGATCCTCAGATGGTATAAATAAGAGCATACATAAGGGTTTCTCTGATCTGTCACTGCCTTATTCCAGAATTAATTTTACTTTCTTTAACCTAGTGGAGCTTCAGGGTAATTGATTGATAGGGCCTAATAAGGCAGAAAATGCCACCGGGGACTGGAATTTTGGCATCTGAAATGTGTAAAGAAAGGCTTGGAGTCCTCTGAGCTAAGAAGCATAGCAACAGTAGGGTGCAGAGATTATTATTGTTATTGCTATTGCTGTCCCACTAAAGGAAATGGCTGGACCTAAATTTTGTCCTCGGCGCTCTCAAATTAGTAGGAATTCAGAACTCATTACTGTCAGCAGGAATGCAAGATGTCCAGCATTTGGCAGGACTGAGCCCTATATTTTGAATGGTAAGGATCATACTTTCTTACCAGGACATTACAGTAGTATGACTGTAACAAAGCGATTTTCCACATGGGTTTAAAACATGACAGARAAAACCCAAGTAGCTGACTCCGATTAATTTTAGAGGCTACTAGAGGGCTTTTAGGCCTTTGTACACTGGGAATAATACTGCAGAATGCTGGAAAGGAAGAAATAGTAAGATGGCAGGAGCTGGGCATAGAGGAAGGTCTGCTTTGCTTGAAGACATTCACGAAAGTCAAAAAAGCCATGCAGAAATAGCATAGAGAATGAGTTAAAATCAATGTTTAAGAATGTTGCATTCTTAAAGTTGTTTCTTTTACCTTGTCATATTCTACCTGTTAATAATCTGGTGCCTATTACATACCCTAGTGCAATCTTCCTTTTCTTCCTTCTGTTCATCTAGTTCCTCCAAGTCTTCCCATTCATTGTCACTGTCATGTGTCTCTCTAGCAGGCAGGGATGATGAGAAAGGACCGCAGACACGTGGTTGTGGGGTCGCCAGGGTTGTGGAGAGTGTCTCGGAGCTTCCTCCCCGTGAAAGTGAAGTCACAGACGTTGAGCTGATAGTGAGATACTCTTCATCAATAGGGGTTAGAGAGAGAGTTTCAGGCATACATTTTGTGTTTGATAGGTCATCATCACTCTTATTAAATATGTGGCTGGAAAATAAAAAGATTGCAGTGCTGGGGTTTTCCTCCATATGAATTATTAGATGGCCACCGAAAAGTCTACTGCTTATGCATGACCCTATTTTAATTTTAACTGAAGTACTAGTTACAGTATTAAATTGCTGTCTGGGTCTTCCAGTGTTACTGTAAAAATAAATAGGTAATCAATATTTTGCAAAGCTAGTTAAAAGATTAAAAAGCTTTCAGAATTTGAAAACAGCCTTTGCAAAAACTTGCGCTCTTTTTTTTTTTTAAGGCATTAATTAGTACTTTGGTTGCTTCTTGAAAAGAATAATTGGACAATTCCTAGACCATTAATTATTTCATCTGCCATAAACAACTTAATTAACTTATCTGGTAAGTGGTATGCACAGTACAATACTACTACAATTTTCATATTTGCATTTTTCTTGAAAAAGGAATGGCAGCCACGTTCCTGGCTCCTACAGGTCTTTTCTTGGTAACTAGAGCACAGACCAGAAACATGAAATATAAAATGATTCCTATCTCTCCATGAAAAAATGCAAGTCCTGACTTCTTTTTGTAAGCCTGCTTTTATTCTTATGCTTGCCTTGAAGCATAAGAGTTGTCCTATGGAAATCAATGGATTTGTTCAATTACTTGAATTAAAATTATTATTAATTTTATTCTACTATATTGGAGAGACAGTATTCAGCACTTCTAATGTTCAAGCCCAGACTGTAATAATATGTGTTGTGTTTAATATTGTTTTGGCTGTTGTCATTAATGAACTGTAATAGACTACTATAGCATTGTCTCCTGTCAAATTTATAATTAAAGCTAATAGAAATGCTTGAAGCACATTTTTTTTTAACGTGTGTGTTTTCTTCAGATCAGTTTTTATTGAAATATTGCTAAACTTCATTCATCTTAAAAACACTTAAAATGGCATAGCTTTTATTAATACTTCACATAGCAAAGATGCCATCTCATTTCATATATGACATATATTTTGCGCTCTGATAGAACTGAACTGTGTCTGCCATCTCCCAAGCAAACATATACAACTACAAGGAACACAAACGGTGTCTTGTATGAAATCACAGAATATCCCCAGTGTTGAGCTCGTTTCAAAAGTTGTCTACAGCCAGAAGGAAAATATAAAGCAAAGTAGCAAAACAGGCATTTTGGCTGGATATGGCTAGTAGCCTTCGATGGTATTTTTGAAATACAGATGAAAATAACAAAAACTTATATGCCCTCAGTGAGGGAAGCAATCCAGTCTGTTAGCTTGTATCTGTGCAGGGAGGAAATGAGAAGCTGACCATCTCCAGTAGCATAGCAAAGCTGAGAATGAAGCTGACAATTTGTGCTTTAATAGCTGGACAACAGGTACTTACAATACTGTGGAAGGAGACTGGGATAATTAAAAGAAATGTTTAAGGATAGCAGCAAATGCAGTCTGCTCCTTTCTTTTGGAGACAGGAAAGAAAAGAGTAAGTTCAATGGATATTGGTCAACGTGGGTGTCATAGAAGCTGTTACATGCTAGTGGAGTGGAGTGCTGACTGACCTTCCAAGGGTATGAAAGGTGTTTGGCAGAGCTACACAAACTCAAGGCAATGAGCCAGCAGTGCCTTAATCATAGCACAGCTTCCAGCCTGTCTCTACATCACCATGGGAAATAACATGAGTCTTGGTCCTGCAGGCCCAAACACATGCTCGACTTTCTTTTGGAGTTTTGTGACCCCTACACATGGACTTTACAGGGAAAGACTCTGGGTTAAAGTTTTTCAAAGCAGTTTTTTCAAAGATTCTTATTGGTGGCAATAAGAAGAGTGAAAGGAATTTTCCATGGGAAATCCTGAGCAGGGAACTTTTAAAATTCATATCAGAAGATTTCTACATTTGCATGAAAAGTTTTGAGCAATCTGAAGAAAAGAAATTTCTTCATTAATCAAAAGGAATTCCTTCATTAATGATTATGTCATTCTGGGGTTTTTTATACATTTTTAGCTGGAAGTATCATTTAAACTGAGATTACATTTAAAATATTGTTTAAAATGCGTGCTGTCTTAAACTGTTCTGGCTGCCTTTTGAACATGCAAAAGCTGAAACTTTTGATACTAAGAGTGTACCAAATAAAAACATTTATTTCAGAACTTCYTTCTTGGGAAGAATCCAAAACTTTTCTTGGAATTGATATTTTCCCACAAGAAACTTAGTTTTGTTGAAACTGTATCTCTTGACAAATATGTTTGTTACAGATATATTTCTGCTGGTTTTATTCTCAGCAGTAGAGAAGCACATATGTAAGCAGGAGCTTCACTCCTGAATGTGAGTGAAGMTTCTCTTCTCAAAAGAGAGGAGCCAAAAGTATGAATCGCTGTTATGGTTCCACTGGACTTGTAGTCAGCTGGTGCTGTAACTCCCCAGTGACTGGAATCTCTGACCGCCTGGTTCTGTGCTTGATGAATGTCAAGAGTAACAAAAGGATTTCAAGTGACTGTGTGGAAAAATAGAAATTAATTTCTAGATAAAATTACTGAAGTTGTAAGTTAAAGGTCTCTAGAAGACCTTTAACTTGCCTTTCCACCAATCCTTTCTGTTTTGATAATTATTCTTTTGCACTGGGAAAGATGATTAAAATGGAATGGATCGTCTTCTATGTGCCAGTGTCTGGTATATCCAAAAGAGTGTAAAAGGAGGCTGAGTCCATTTGCACTGTGTTTTATTGTATAACTCCTCTGGCTCAGGGCTTCTATTGGCTTCTGAAGATCGGAAAATAACTTTTTTTTTTTTTTTTGCTCCTTGATCACAGTTTTTTTATTTCTCTGAAAAAATTTGAAATTAGATCATACGATAAGAAAGAAATTTTTGGTGCCTATTTAAGTCAACTCTGAGAAAATGGAAATTAAAAGATCATATAATAAATAAAAAGTCTTTGGTTCCTATTTAAGTCAACAAGACTCCACTGATTTAACTGCACCCAGCTTCAGCTGAACAGCATAAATTATTACAGTAATACAGCACTCATACAACTGTCTTTCAATGCAGACTTACGCAAAATTCTAATAAGATGAGAGTAAATAGAGACAGCAGATTAGGATAGTCAGAATAAGATGGTAAAACAAAATCTTCAGTAATCAGATAGCTCTGTATTGAAACCTAAGCAATTCACTTTCAAAATTATAAGAGCCAAAGGAAAGGTGGCAGACCAGATTTCAGTATTCCTTACCTTTTGGCCCATCCAAATTCACATGGTGAGTAGCAGTTCTGCTTCACTTCTTCCTCTAGGGAGTGGAAGACTTCAGATCTGGCAGCTTCTTGATGAAACTTCTGAAGATGCATATAGAAACTTTCCCTGGGAGTCATAAGTTTCTGTATGGGCTTCTCTTGAAACTCATCTTCCTGCTCTTCGTAAGTTGAGCTGTCCTCTTCAGGAGGCTCACTGAAAACTGCTGCCACTGGAGAATCCAGGCAATCTTCAAGGTCTGGAGAGGTGCTACCTCCATCACTGGTAGGCTGGTCCATATTATTTCCTACCTCTGTAGTGCCTGGCATTTCTGCCACAAACTCCTTAATTGGAGATGGTGCTGGAGTCTATCAAAATAATAGAAAGGTTAGTGTAACTCCTTTTTTATCTCCCATCTTCTTTCCTTTAAGAACAAAATAATTTGAAAAGGCAATATCAATAGGCATCTGAATGTGAAAATATCAAATGGTAGCTGGAAGGGAGGAAAAAAATAGAGGGAGGTACACTCTCACTAAATAACTGTTTTGTCTTTATGCTCATCTTCCACATTCTTCAGGAGTTCCAGCCAGGGAACTGCTACACAAGTTCACTTTTCCCAATGAATTCTTTGCTAGAGGTGGCCCCTTTCTACTTCTTTTCCTATCATGCCTCAACTTTGTGTGTATATTCTCTTCATTGTGTAGAAGTGGCTTCCAGATTTGACTCCTGTGCAGCTGACCTTAGAAATCAGCCAAGGGCACATTGCAGGAGAGCAACAGGAGCCAGTTTGTTATCTGGAGGTGGTCCTGACAGTCATTTCTGTCTGCCCATGGACAGCACTTATAAATCCTGGTGGGACAGGAACCCTGAGTGGGCCATTCTGCATGGAGCAAGAGTAATGCAAATGCATGTTCATTATAAGAGTACTTGTGTATGTGTCCATGAGTTGTGTTCAAGAAGCAGGAATAATAATGCTAGCACACCTAAATGGCACTGTTTAAGTCTTCACAGTCTCTACTGTTTGATTTTTTTTTCTCCCCCCTGCAGATTCTGCTAACTAGCAATAAGAAGCTGAATAACCAGTTGAAACTATTATTTCATTTATTTAAGTTTATTAAGAGGTAGCCTGGATAGGAAAAGTTCTTTATTTTCCTCCTGCTTTTGGGAGTAATATGGCTACCTCAAGCCCACAAGTTATAATAGCTGCAGTTGAGAATATCTGCAGTTTCTAGCTGAGGATCTAGTAGAGCATTTTTAGAAGCATCACTAGAAGATCTGCTTGAGTATGTGCTGTTTCATTCCAATGACAGTACTGCAATTCAGAAGTTGTTGGACTAGGGTAAACATGTTTCACATCCGTCAGATTTCTAGTATTTTGGTTGCTAAGGAAGAATTAGTTGAACTCTACAGTTTGAGTTGAAGCCAGGAAGGGAAAGAAATGGAATAGAGGGCCTCGGAGAAAAGGGAAAGTTGCCTTGTTCAAGACCGGCTAGAAAATATAGTCGTGTTTTTCCAGGTTTACAGAAGCAAGTTTACTGTCAGAAGCTTTGCCTTACCAGGGCATTCTGCTCTATTTCTGGAAGAACACCTTTTGGTGGTCTGCAAAGCAGTAGTGTGACTTCTGGAGGAGCTCCTCGCAACAAGTGCAGGACATCCTAAGCAGGAAGAGAGAATATTAGATTTCTTATGGGACACAGTCTATAGTACATGTCATTTTACCAACTGGAATGGAGACAATTTTTATTGTGAATGCAAAATTTCTAGTATTTGTGCCTGTCAGTAGTGTCTGGGGGCCAAAAATCACTACTGTTTGATTGTCATGTAAGTGGACCATAGTTTTTATGTGAATGTGTATCTAAAGTAAAGTCAGTTCTGTTTACAAACTCTTGTTCCACCAACAGACACATAGGTTGGAATTAATTCTTTTTCTTTTCTTAAAGAAAACAGAATTTTCAGACAAATGCATTCAGACTGTGTGTGGCAGGGACACATCTTCAGTCAATTATATCAGCATAGCTCCACGGCCTGCCATATTGACATAACCAAAGGTAGACTTTCTCAAAGCCCTTCCTTGACATGACATCTATTCAGTGGCATTCAGCTTTCAGCTATAGTGGGAGTTGAAATACTAAATCTAGAGGAAAAAAAAAATAAATGCTATAGGCCAAAACACCCTGTCTCCCCCTCTGCACAAACTGAGTAAAAAGGCTGTATGTCAGAGAGCAAGACAGTGCTGGAAAGGGGCAGACTCCAAGTCAGAAAAAAACAAATGGAGTACAATTATAGCACCCCCCAGGTGTTTAGGACTTAGAGCACCTTGTCTTCTGCCTTAGCTATTTAATGATTTGAATAACCTGTCAGTGGGAAAATTGCATGATTTCATCATTTCTGTTTGTTATGAATCATATCTATTCAATGCATATCATATACAAAACTTGGGGATTTTCATAAGGTGAAAAGATTATGATGAAAAAAATAAATCCACATGTAGTCATTTTTTACCATTTAATTTCTTCATGAGTATAGAATTTCTCATTCCAGGTAAAAAGTTATATTGGATTTACCTCACCTGGTAGAGGTTTGAATCTGGGGCATAGTATTTAGCATGACATTACAAAGCACAAATGACCACAGGGAAGAAATATTCCAATTATGCATAACAGCAACAAAGATTCCAACTAATTAACAACTGGTGTGCACCTAACAATAGACTTCGTGCATCAGGAGTAGAAAGTTATAAATTAAATAGCGGAAGAAATTCTCTGTAAGAATTCTGTTAGGAAGGAAATTCTCCATAAGAACTCTGGAGAAGAATCCTACATAGAAATCAGATTCATTATATGCAAATTCTGACCCCCTCTGGTGATAATTATGTTTAAATGCAGTTTCATCCCATTGTCTTTATTTATATGCCTCCTACCCATCAGGAGGCCCAGTGATAGTACTGCCTGGTACCTGATACAAGAGTCCTTGAACAGGTTTCCCATTCACAGCTAAAATGATGTCTCCGACTTCAATTTCGCCATTCTCTTCAGCTGGCTGCCCTGGAAACAGTCTTTTGATTCTGACAATAGCTCCTCCAAGGTGTTTGCAAGCATCTCCTTCCATTTGCAGAACACTAAAGCCAAGGCCTCCAGAATTCTTTGTCAATGTGACTTCAAATGTATTATCTGTTCAAAGTAGGGATTGGAAAAAGAGTGGGAGCTGTGGCATGTGTACCCCCTAAGAAGCTGATGTAAATTTAAGCTCCCCTAAGGAGCTCAGCAGACCTCTTCCTTGTGTGCTGCAGAGGTAGATCTACTGATACTAATGGCAAAATAAGGGTTTGGTGTTCCTTTAACTTATGTGAGCCCTTGAAATCGCACAGGCTGAATGGGGAGAACTGGATTCTATTCCACCGTGTGTTCACAGACTTTATGCCATCTGGTACAAGCCCTTAAAGGAAGAAGCCTTTTGTACCAACATAAAAAGGTTCAAATACTATCCTTTTCTTACATTCTTCTGTAAATGTTGGGTAGGTCTTACTATTCTGTAGCTGCCTGATGTTAGTTTGGGTCCTGCACTAAGCAGCATAAGCTAGAATCAGAGCTACTGCTCTTTCCAGACAAGAACACGAGACCAGCCCTTTCCCAAATACTATCCTTGCAGCTGAACCCCATTCTGCTAGGGACAATGTAGAGGAGTAACTGCCCCATGGGAAAGTATGGCTCAGACTTAGTGTTTATGAGACAGCCTTACAGTGAAAGATATAGCATTTATTTATCGGCTAGATTCAGTAAAAGTGATCTCTGAATCTTCTGCTTTTAAGAAATGAAGCTATGGCAGTCTCCCGTCCTGGCCCTGGGGCAGCAGTTCGCCCTAGCTTCATCCCTGCCGCAGCATCAGCAGCTGCGCTGGCGGTGCTCTCTCTGGGTAACAGACTGGCAACATCAACACAGCTGCTTCCTGCCTGAGAGCGCTATAGGGTACAGACAGGGGTGTCCCCTGCCAGCCCCATCTCATGAAGGCTGGGAGATACAGTATTTATGCCTAGGACAAATTCAGCTATAGCTAGTAACTCTAACTACATCAGAAATATTTTGGTCAGAACTGATTTTTGATAATGCCATTAATATTGCACGTTATATTTTTATTCAGTATGCAGTTTTCCTTCCAAGCCACAGAAATTTCCTAGAATTATTGTCATTCATTCCTTTCTTGCACATTGCAAGAAGTCATCCTGAGTTCCTTTTTTTATCGCTTACCATCTGTCAAAAAGCAGTAGTCCTTGGTACCATCTGTGAAGGATGTTGCCACAGAAACAACTGCACATTGGTCTTCCTTTCTGTCATTAGCGGTCAGGCATGACTCTGCCACTTCGTAGTTTCCCCTTTCTATAACCAGCTTGGCAACCTAAAACAATGATGAACAGGTTCCAGTTACACAGTACACAGTGAGCCCTAAGTCTTTCTACTTTTCTTTTTAGGAGAACGGGGTTGGATGGTGTGTCTGGGAAGTTTCTTTTGGCCCAGCTTTGCTACTGTGCTTCATACTAAGTGCAGTTTATTCCACTGGGTACCTTATTGAGCTCTGCTGTTGTACAAACCTGGCCAGATTTCTTAAGGTGTTCCACAGCCTGTTTGTGGGTGATGCCACAGAGGCTAATGCCATCTACTTCCAGCAGACGATCACCTGAGGCAAAAGAAAACAAACAAACAAACAAACRAAGGGTCAAGTTGTRTTGATGTTCAAGTTCAATGGGTGTAAACCTTGAGGCTACCCATGTTGCAATAGATCTTCATGCTTCCATGTGTCAAGTTATGTTACTTTGTATGAAAGCAATACTGCTTGTTGTACGGCATTCTATAACTAGCACTTAAAACATACCAGGGTATTCTGTAAGTAAATGCAGTGATAGTATCTGATTATCACAGCAACACTGAAAGTAGATGTCAGAGTCACTAGCCTGATGTGCAGCTACAGGTAGTAACTGTACAACGTTGGTATGATGGTACTCCTGGTTTTTCAGTGGGATATCTACATGTAGTACAGGGGCATGCTGAGGAGTGATGGACTGCGTATTACATTTCACAGTTGTATGACCTCCAATCCCAAATGTATTTCATTGTCCCTGTGGCAAGCATTCCACACTGAGTTCTGCAGCCCAGAGTTTTATTGCCAGACATGTTACCTATCTTTATTTGTCCGTCCTTATCTGCTGGTCCCCTGGGAATAATTGACTTCACGTATATCCCACCGTGACGCACACTAGTGTTAATTCCACCCTGCAAAACAGATGCCRACAGATTAGAGTGGCGTCTTCACATGTTCTTCCTGTGATAAAAATCAAAGCAACTTACACATGCATTGCAAAGCAACTGTTTCAGGAATTACATTTTTCTTAAAAATAGGAAGAAAAGGAAAGAGGATGTTACTCCAAAGTCCCATCTAGTTGTAATATACTTCCCTAGGCAGTAATCTTGTTTTATTTTCTCAGGAAAATGCAATGCATTTCTACGTGGCTCTATAAAAACATTTACTAAATGTTCATAAATTTTTCCCTATGCTAACATAAAGATAGGGTTGCATCTTTCAGTCAGTCTCTAGCCCAGCTTGCAAACTATGCAATATCCATTCAGCAATTATTRTCCTTTCAGACAATACATAAAGCACGGACCTGAACTTGTACAGCCACTTGAGAGCCTACAGCTCAGAGAAATTCCAGATTAACCTAAGAATCATGTTCTGTCCATCTACATCCCCTGGCCAAATTCAGGTGAAAAAGCAGCCCTCAATTGCTTCTGCAGGCAATGAAATGGCTGTTGCTTCCCACTCCATTTCAGCAAGGACTGTAAAGACCTCTCAGCCTGAAGGGGTAAATTCAACTCTGATAACCAGGACAAGGAATTATTATTCAAATGTGGCAGATAGTTTTCACTGCTGCCTTCTCTGGTCCCCTAAATATACGGAGAAAAGTATTTCCTTATATCAGGAAATAAAATTGGCTAAGGCCCTTTCTCTGGCCTTCGGAGTAAGAAGCATGGATTATCTTGAGTCCATACAGCTAAACTTTCAGCCCCCCAGCATGGGATGGCTTCTGTTATACTGCTTGTTGAGGYACAGGTCAAAGCCCTATTGGAGGCTCTCAACAATTAAACAGTGCCTGTGGGCCGCTGCTTGAGCACATGCCATGGTCCTGTGTAATCTGCTCGTACAGACACAGCCTTTGAGTTCCAGGAGCTCCAGGGGAGCAGCAAAACCAGTCATGACTTGGGGAATTCTTTGCATCGCTGCATTTTCTAGAGGCTCTGGCTATATCCCTCCCTGACCAAACTCCACTTTCAGTCGTAGGTCTTGTTCTCAACTTGAGTAAGGATGAAAAGGGTTTGGACTGCCACGTGCTTTATGCCGGTGCACTTCTTTCACACATTCTGCGGGCAAGAACTGGGGAAAGAGCAGAGCCAGTACTTTATGCTTTCTCTGTCAATCAAACGGACACTTAGGTTTGAAACATGCCATGCTAACAGGTTTTCTTGTCAGCCTATTTTCTATCTTTGTTCTACATAAATACACTTCCCTATGTGTTTCTTGGTCATGTAACAGTTTGACAGACACACTGAAAGATTAACAGTAACACTTGCAGTCACACTGATTCCGAAAGTCCCGTCTTCTTTAACAAGCTCCACAGTATAGATTTCCTTTGAGTTGGTTTCAGATGGAGATGGTAAGTGCGAAGAATCAGCTTCCTGTCTCAAAAATATAAACACTGATGAGACTACAGCATCTCAATAAAAAGGGGGGGAAAAGAAGAAAAAAAAAAAGGAGAGAGGGTTTCCAGAAGATATAAAGGGTTTGATCCTACTGTCACTGTAAGCCTGGAGTGATACCATTTATATCCCTGACATTATTGCAAGCTTACACAAATCTTAGTCAAAATATAATCTGTCTAAATGTGCATAAGCTGAGTATAGATAGGGAGGCTGTCTATAGTAGGAAATTAGACACAAAATGTTGCTGTTCTGTATCTGGTTGAAAACTTAAGAGATTGCAAGAAAAATAGTCAAAATTTTGTACCTCCACTGGAAAAGGGAGGAGAATTCTTAATAACAGTTTTTGGAATGGTTTCCCCATTTTTTTACATGTTCTAGACATGTCTATAATTTTTACATTTCCAATGTAATTTAACAAGCAACATCTTCCAAGGTTTTCTTTCTCCTTTCCTCATTTTTTTAATTTCTCAGTTACTTTCCACTCTTAATATAGCTGGCATGTTGTTAAGACACATGTTGGGCGTAATATTACTGAATAGCATCAAAATCTCAGTTACCTCCACATCCAGGCTATCATTTGAGGGAACTGGAATCCTAGGGCCCAGTTTTGGTGTTAAACTCCAGGAAAGAACCTTCTCAAGTTCATCTATATTTATGTCCTGTTCTTTGGGGAGAGCTGTATGACAATCCTGAATCTTTTTTCTCCCACTGTCTACACAAGAGACCTCAGATCCACTAGTGCTGTTTCCTCTTGATAGATTCTTTTCTTCATTTAATCCTTCGTCATACATGTCTGTAAAGCCGTACCAAAATAAAACATTGCTGAATGCAAACAGTAAGTAAACTTGAAGGCAAATATTATTATACCTCAGCACAGGTGGACAAAGTAACTTCCTACATCAACTGGTTGTGAAATCAGATGTATAAAATGAGTCAGTCATTGTAAAATGGAGCACTGCTATTATAAGCGTGGAGAAATGTATTTGCTTTATCACTGCAAAGGACTATGACTCTATCAGAGAAAGAAATGCCAAAATTCCTTTGGTATTCAGCAGTGCAGCCCATAATAGATTTTTTCACACTGACTATAGAACAGAGATCACATGATACCTACTAGAAGTTGACTATTTTCACTGCTAGCCTATGGTTATTATAACTGGCACTGAGTAGCAAGAAAATACTACTACATCCCAGTGCCTAATAAATACCAGTGTCCTGAGTTAACTATTTGCATTCCATAGCCAGCAAAGGCATTTGCCTTTATACCTTTGGGTTGAGAGATGATGAGCTCTACTTCATCAGGAGAATTCTGTATGATTTTAACTGCAGTATTAAATGAAACACCCTCGAGACTAATATTATTCACAGAGATGAGTCGTCCTCCTTAAAAAACAAAAAAGGATAAAAATAAGACAAAGCACATCTACATAAGGAAATAAATCCAGAGCAGCTAACTTTAAACCATGAAAGTATTTTAATTCCAATTAAAAACTAAGGACAATGACCTGGTTTGATATTTCCAGCTCTGTCTGCAGGTCCCCCAGGGATAACTGAAGCGATAAAGATACCGAGGTCTAATTTTCCTACATTTTCTCCTCCGATAATTACAAAACCTGCAAAAATGAGATAGCATGAGAATGCAGAGACACTGGCAGTATTAGAAAAGATGAACCTTAGGAGCACAAAAGCTCTTACTCCAATGACGTGATGTTTATACATGGTGTGGAGAATGGGGGAGCTCTGATTCACATGGCATCAAGGTCTTGATTTGGGAGAGCGTTAAACTCACATTATAATTAAGGTGTGCTGTTGACTTCAGTGTCTATTTAAATATAGTTTCTCAATAAGAATACTTTCCTGGCTTGGGACTTTTAAAGGTTCCAACTACTTTCTTACAAGAGTCATAAACTATGTGGACCTTAGTATTTAACACCTGCAGGACGAAAACGGTTTAAAAGCTCATTAGATAAATTTGAATGTTGTTCTACATCATGTAGTCTAGGGCCCCTGAGATGGGCCATGTAAACTTCTAATGGATATGTAAGAGAGGTCTAAGAAAATTAAATCTAGTAGTTTCTAGTCTAGTAGTTCAATTTCACTATCCTAGCTCAGAATATTCTGCCTATTCCAGAATATGTTCTTCTCACTGGTAGAATAGTTGGGTTTGGGATCAGGATATGCCACGTAGACCTGCACCATTTAGAAATTTGATATTTAATTGTATTAATGATCAGCGGTGAAACCTGATGGTCCTCTGAACTCATCCACAAGAACAGGATACAGTGCAATAGTGTATTACATAACAAAAATGTTATCCAAATAAGAATCCAAAACTCAGGAAACATTCATGTTAAGCTTGTGTACACATTTTGCACCCCCACAGGCAATACCTGAAGGGTTTGCAGAACATCATCTCCCCCTGTGTAAGGTCTAAGATAAATAAAATCACTGCACATGTGTTTCAGATACAAAACTAGACCCTTGTTCCTCTCATTTTACTCTTAGCACTTGGTCCCCTTGACCTCTGTGGCCTTAGTTAATCCTCTGAAAAAACTGTGGTCTTCATTTATGTGCTTAGTCCTTTTCAGTCTCAGAAATTCTAAGTCCTTCACAAAGATCGGTAGTCTTATTCTATAAGAAGAATAAATGAGGTGAAGAAGCTTACAATCTTGCTCAGCTTGTGTGGGCAGGTATCAGTGTTAGCACCAGGATCTGACAGTCCCAGTAACAAACATAACATTCATGTTCCTTACTTACCAAATCCATTCTTAGGGTCACGTTTTAGGCTGACACAAATGATTTCTCTTTCTAGACCACTTAGCAAAACTTCCTTTTGGGTGGCTGGCGATCCAGGTGCTGCAGAAACAAAACAGCTAGAATAAATGCAGATTAATGGAGGGAGACAATAGATTCATATAGCATGCAAAACTGGGGCTTCAAAAATTAAAAATATATTTTGTCATTGTTTTCACCTTTACCATTATTTCTGAATCAGTAAAATGCAGGAAGGAAGCTCAAACAAGTGTTTGGAAATTTGCATTCTTTAGAAAAGTATATGTACAATAGCTGTGTAAACTTTTCCTATAATGTTTGTTTCTGGGAGAATACACATTTATCTGCAAMGTTTTTATTAAGATTAGGATATCGAAAGAGTCAGGCATGTAGCACCCATTGAACATGAGGGTGATTTGGACACAAAATCTGCTATGGGTTCCTTTGGAAACTCTAGCCTTTGGCCCTGTGGGCCCTTTTTGCTCTGTAGATGCAATCCAATCAGCACTGATTGTGATGGTGACTTTTGTAGYGTTAACACTACTTAACATTGTGCAATTGCCACAGTGTGTTTAAAGTACAGTTCTAGTTTTAAAATGGACTAACCAAATAGTTATAGCTTTGTATTCCATAGATCAGCTCACTGTGTGCATGCAATATGGCTTCTGTTAGAAAATTAGGTGTCCAGTTCTTCTTATTCCAGTTAGTGTCATGCAAATGCAAGAACAGAGGAAGGACCTGGAGCCTATGTTGTCTCATGCATTATTTATTGAGTTGTAGATCTCAATTGCAAACCAAATGATGACCTTTGAGCATAGGGATATTGCCCCAGAGTCCGTGGTGTACTGAACTATGTCTCTGAAGAGCATTAGGCACTATTGATAGAATAATTTTATCATGAAGTCCCTTACCACTGATCCTGATGGAAAGCAGGAGTGAAAGGGAAGAAAACAGCTTGTCTTACTAAACTCTGGGTTAATTCCCAGGATTAGAAATGCAAAAGGATATTCTTTAATCTGTAAGTAGAATATATTTTGGTCTCCTGCTATTGAAACAATAAATATGGAAGGGTGCTCTCTCTCTTTATGATTATTATACTCACCACTCATTGTGTTCTGGGTTGAGTGGATAGAGAGGTAGTCATAACTCCTTTGCTTTCCATTCAAATTGATGTGCATATCTGACTGGGATAGCCCTGATGTGGATCTGCACAGCAGGAAATTAAGACTGTGTTACAATAACAAATCACCAATGCTATTTAGCACTCTTCATTGTCATTAGTCTGTCAGAGCCAAGCTGGGAATGCACATGTTTATAGCCTTTCAACAAGTATTCTGATTTGTGGGCCACATTTCATTGTAGGGGAGAAGTAGTTTATCCTTTGCTTCCAAATAACAGCTGCCATTAGACCACTCACATCATGACTGATTTCCACCTGTGTTTTTCTCTGAGCTGAGTGCAGGCATCAGGAAAATATAGCATAGCCTTGTCATGATTCATTCAGCCCTGTTGTCCATTTGGACAAAACCACGTCTGAAAGTTTTCCTGGTAGTTCACATTGGTTTTGGCTCTATTCTAACTCTTAGTATTCTAAAAGGCACTAGAATTCATCAAAGGCCTTGAGACTGTGTGCAGCTATAGTAACCACCTACACTGGTGAATGTACCAATGCAAATTAAAATGGAGAAGTTCTTACACTGTTCCCTGTGATTTGCACCTTTAGACATGGAGGAATCAATTAGGTAAGACCTGCTCAAAAACAGCTTCCACAGTGCATTCAGTTCACATACTGCCATTTCCAGAGAAGATATACAGACATTAAAGATTTTACTGTTATTCTCCCTTTTTTTTATCCTTCTCTGTAACCCAATAAGTGGTTCATTCCTGAGTCTGGCACAAATTTGAATGTCACTCTTTTTCAAGTTCTTATCTGTTAGACTGTTAGCTTCCTGCCTGTGTTTGCACTACTGCTGGCACCATGGAGCCCCAGGCCTGACAGGGCCTTTTGGTGTCACCACAATCAAGACTGAAAAAAAAAAAGTCTGTCTCACAGTTTATGGTGGTTTGTAATCATATAGTCTATGACTGAGTATTCTTACACACCTTGAGAGGAAAAAGCAAACCTACCTGCCAAGGTTGCTTTTGTCTCTAGTCCTGTTGTTGGTTTCCACACTGAGGTTGTCACAAGATTTGCTCATCATCCCAGCAGAAAGGTTTTCCAGATTTGCTCCATAGAGCACATTCTCTGAACGAGACAGTCTCTGAATCAGGGCGAGGTGTTCACGCTGAGCTGCATATGCAGAATTTGATTTGTCTATTTCCATATATTTACTTTCCTCTGAATAAGAAGGGAGAGGGGAGGAGGAAGGAAAGATAAATCCAGTGATATGATCCCATCTTTTTAAGCTCAAAGCTGCTTTCTGTCTAACCTTTTGAACATGCCAGCAAAAAAGATTGACATCACAGATATGTTTGTTTTGGTGTCCTTGAGGATATCTAAGCCTTAGAGTGAGTGGAAAGGGTTTGCAATCCATTTCTTTCGTAGAAAGTATACGCTGTGTTTAGATTTCATTTCCATGAATTATACTGCAATTCACTTTCTACAAAGACAGATGAAATGTACAACCCTGTATATTTTAAACCTGAATATCTCTGTAAAGTATATTTTGTAAACGTTCGGTGTATGAGAAATATCTGTCTGCCAGAGACTGAAACAGCCATGTTGGTAGTTTCCCATCCTTCATAGGCCCACCACTCCAATATACGTATATCTGAGAAGACAGGAGCTCTACTAACACATGCTCTCTTAAGTTCAGAGAGGGGCCAAGGAGCTGGCTGTTTGCTCTGAGTGATTTGCCCAAGTGAAGTTGAGTAGGGGACCATCTTGGTGGCAATGCTTGCTATCCCATTTTCCACCTCTGTGTGAAATCTACTACTTGCTTAATGACATCTGGGCTTTGCTATATACGAATCTATCCTCTCAAAAGATTTTATTTCCCTGAAACAAGATAGTGCTGGAGGAGGCATGTTAATTTGTTTAGGTTCTCAACTGGTGGGCTGGAGAGGGCATTTGAATGAGAGAGGGACAGCAGGCAATTGGAGACATGTCAGAAAGTAAAACAAGAACCTGCTTGGTACAGGCTAGCACAAATATGGACTTTAGTTCTGCTTGTGAGTTTTCCTAGCAAATATTAGCCTGAATGCAACTTCCTAGAACACTACTCTGCAGCATTAAACCTAGGCTTCCTCTTTCCTCAGTGACTTTGATCAGGGGCATTTGTTAAGGCATCAGAAGGCTTAACTGTCCACAGTATTAGTGCAATCTGAGAGTTGCCATGGTGATTTCAAAGTAGGGGGTTGCTAGCAAGTTTTGAAGAGATGGTGACTTATACATCTGAACAGTGCAGCAGAAGGAAGAGTTTCCCTCATGCAGAAAGAGCCTTATAACCTCTTACAGTCTCACTGTGGTGGCAAAGGCAGCATTTTGAACTACTGTCTATCATTGCCTTCACAAAGCTTTTTTTTTCTGGGACAGCAAGTGCACACCGAACCTCAGAAACTGCAGTCACACGGCTCGTGTAAGTCTGGCTGGTTTCTGTGATTTGAGGTGCTTGTAATCAGGACCTGGGTTATAATTTTCTTAGCTCTCAATCTTTTTGTTCTCTTATATATGGAATGTAGTAATTTTTATTAAGAAATATTACCACAAGCAAATGTGACACAGGAAACTTTAAGATTCACTATTAGGACTCATTTTTATGCTACAAATCACAGTTCCACAAAGTTATGTTTGAAGCTACAGGAGCCCAAGCAACAAAAGATGCTTTGAACCTAAATGTCATCCTAGTGCCTTTTTCTGTGGTAACAAATTTGTGCAGGTGGAATTTCACTTTTCATAAAATAATTTTAGTGGGAAAGAAGGAATATGTCAATCATCCTGTTATATCCCATGGTATAATTTCATTGCCAACACTTTTACAGTTTTACTAGAGGAAGGAGTATCCCAGCAGATAAGGCATGACAATTGATTCTCCTGCTATGACTCGCTGGGTCAAATATTCAGTAGTTGAAAATGATGATGATTCTGTTCAAGGCAAAGGACAAGTCCTCAGCTAGTGAAAATCCATGTTGCTTCACTGCAGTCAAGAGTGATGACAGTTGTCAGCTTAGGCTGTTATTTCTTATGTGCCTCAGTTTCCCCATAATGATCCTCATCCATCTTTACAGAGCATGCTGAGAACCATGGGTGAGAAGTGCTATGTAACTTGCCCTGGGTTGAGCAGAACCTTCTCTTAGAAACTATGGAAAATCTGAAGTTTAAGGAGGTAGTAGTCCTAATCTTCTACAGACATGGCAAAATCTAAGATAAGAGCAGCTAGCAGCTACATAGTTGAGTGGGTGTAACTGATGTGCTTTTGGTTTGGTGGTTTTGTCCTGGGAATGAGCCATAGGGTTGAACCCCTGTTTTAGAGAAAGATAACCAGTTAACTAAATTCAGCTCCAGCATATCTGGACACTACTACAGTTATTCTTTGTGTGGAACATTTATCAGGTTACATTTGGGGTAAGTCTGATGCGTTTCTTCAGAATTCTCAACAGGTTTCCTGAAGGGAAGTGTAATCAAGCTTTTTTTCAAATCTGAGTTTAGCTATATAGTTATTATCATCAGAGAACCGCTCTCCACCCCCTGCACACACACCCTCGCATGCACATGCTAAATTAGACTTACACATCTCTAACTTCCAGTGAAGTAGGAGACATTATTTTCTGCTCTGCAAATGAGAAACTGAAGCACAGTGAAAATGATGTGGCAGGCTCTGATTCTAAGCTTCACTGAATGCACCTTTCCTAAAACCTAACCTTGTCCTATGGCCTGAATAACGAAAGTGCATTTATACCTCACCTGATGAAGTTTGCCGAAGTTGCCTAGAATTCATCTGTGCATTGAATTTGTGCTGGGCAGAGCAGAGGTCCAGTAGATATTTACATGTCTTTGCTGTATCGGTAATGAAGGTGTGTTTCTTGCCACTGAAGCTGCTTTCAATCATGAATTTTTTTCTCTAAAGGGAAAAAAAAGCACAGCTTGCTTCATATATCAGTCATTACACTGAGGCACTGAAAGTTCATTTGTCTAATCTTGTTGGTTTATCCAGTTGTATTTATGCCTGGCTACATGCCTTTTGGGTGCAGTGAATGCCTATCATAAATTCAACAGTTGTTAGTGAGGTGCCTGTCATTGGGATTGTAACTGCCCTATGTCGAAAGTCAAGAGCCTTTCAACATTGACTGCATTGGGAGCAGGTTGATAGAACTGGCAAAATTTGGCCCTACAGATGTTAAAATTATTAAATCAATTTAATGTGAAAATGAAAATATCTTCAAGGGGCAGAAGGGTGATTCTGGGAGAGCAAACAGGCTGGGAAATGTGTGATGCGGGCTGACACCTACACTGTAAGATGGTAGGCTCTTACGCCTCTGATGGCAGATTACCATTTAGAAGGGGTCACAATCTTGTCACCAATACTAGTTTGTTAACAGACGTCAATATACTAAGAGATGAGGATGGGAATAATAAGATCTGCAAAGAGGGAGACATGATCCCATGACCTGATGTAGGAAGGGAAACAAAAAAAAAGGGAGAGAGAAGTAAAGATGAGAGAGGAATGAATATAGAATATGCCATAAAGAGGTTTGACATAGTCTCTATAATAAGTCTCAACACCAGATTATTCAATTTTATAGTAATTTGACTCCAGCCTTGGCAAAAAACTCCAGAACTAAACCTCACTAAGAACTGGATATCTTGGGATCCACATCCAGATCTAGCCTTCATTTTAGACTGTTTTCGAAAAGGACTTGCCTGTACAGAATGAGTCTAATCCTGGCTCTGAATGCAATAAATTTATCAAAGTGACAGGCAGAAGGGGAATAAAGTAATAGAGCGGAGAAGAGATTCACTTGGTTCCAACTCACGTGAGCTGAAATTCTCTCTGTTTCACGCCACTGGAATCTTAAACTGGCAATTCTTGTGTGATTTTTGACCTCATACACAATGATGCCTTTGGCACAGATTCCCAGGATGACGTCCCCTCCTGCTCCTTTCTTCTCTTGGGACACATGATAGAATAACACTCCATATTCAGGAAGTTGCTGAGTCACCTTGTAGAGAAAAAGTGCATTTACCATGCGTTATTCAAAAAGAGGCATGGGGAGAAAAGGTATGTAGATGGGAGGAGAAATGGTTTTGAGTGCCTTTACTGAATATTCTTTCACTCTGTCAAGACACGTTTGGAAGCTCTCACCAAATTTTCATACCTACTGCCTCACAGAATCATCACCTTACTTTAGTATGTCATAGAGCCATTACATGCATTCATTTTCTATGTGTAAAATTGAAATAACACTTTCCCACACACCTCATTTGAAGAGGTAGAAGGATTATGCAGCTTCCTGCACAATAMTCTAAACAGTGGCAGTGAGGTACTCAGCATTACTGCTACTTGGCACTTGTGTGCATTTCTGAATAGAAATCCATGCAGAATTAATGCTGCTTGAACTACTGTTAAACCTTGTTTCTTTCCATTTTCTTTTCTGTGTCTTTGTTTCCCTGAGCAAACCCAGAAACCACAAGGTACAGCAAATACGATGATCTTAGTAACTGCTGATACTTTGGTGCCAGGGCTACTCTGACATTGTTATAGGCTTGTATGGTTTCCTTTCTACAATAGTGATGACCAACTGGAAATCTTAACTGCAGCGATACCACCAGCTCCCAGCCTGCAACGAACTCACTCAGGTACATACGCCCATTCCTTCATGGCTATCATCTTTTAAAATCAGACATTATAAATTTCCGTTGCCAAGAATCTTAAGTTATAGGGTTTGCTAAATCGTACCTCAAAGTATCTCACCAAAATATAGTGGTGAGTTTTGAGGGAATTTTACTGCCCCAGAATTCCCTTCAGTGCCAGACTTTATAGTGACAGATCTTCAGTGTTGCTTCTTTCTTGCACAGTGCTCATTGCTGGGTGAAAAGTTAAGTAGGATTATACTTCAAGTGACTGAGGAGCCAGCTTCTGCCCCTGCCATCTAACTATGCAGAGGATACTCTGAGGAACTCACCCAGAGGTTCTGGGTGTTGTTGCTTATCTTTCTACCTCCTGCACTTGGCCACAAAATGTTAAAATGTGACTCAGACCCTTTACAGAACTATGGAATATGAGGAAGGTTTTCTGCCCTCTTTTGTTATCTGCAGATCAATATGAGTTTATTCTAAAACTTTTTTTCCCTGGGAAGCTAATGTAGAATCCCCAAATGACTTTTCAACCATGAATAGAGATTTTCAGTGACCAAAATAAAACAGTTCAAGATCAGTTTTTCAGAAAGTATCCAGAGCACAAATGTTCAGGTCCTGAAAACTGGGGCATCTATAATCACTAGCTGAATCTGGGTTTTAATTTTTAATCCCTTTCATATTTGGAATTTGCAAGTTCTTGCCATGGGGACTATCTTTCTCACGTTGTATGATGTGTTCACTCCTTCTACAGACTTATTCATTGAAACAGGTACTAACAAAGCTGCTTTTCTTCACTGGATTTGCCACGCATGATGGGACTGTCATGAAGGCTAAGCTTCAATCTATTTCTTCAATTCCACTGACAGTGTTAGATGAGGAACTAACATAATTAAACAGTAACTGAACTAAAATGATGCTATAAATAAAAGCATGTGGCACTGCAGCAAAATGGCTACTGATATTTATCCATTATCTAATGCCTGATATTTTTCATTTGATGGAAAGCAGAGAAGTTTGCAGGAGAATGAGAAATTGGGGGGGGCAGAAATTAAATCCCACATCATCGTGACACCCTAGAGCCCTAGAGGAACAGTCATGAGAGAAAATACTTCAGATAACTGCTTCCTCACTCCCAGGGTTCACAGGTATTTTTAAACAAATAATCACTATGTGTTTRGAAAGTGGCTGAACAGCTGCTATAGTTTCAGAAGTCAAGAAAGTGCTTACTCCCATGTTCTATAATCCTCTCAATACATTCAGTAGGTGTATTTAGAATCATCTGGAATCAAGTCGGTAACATGCTGAAAATTTGCATCAACCCTTAGGATGTTGAAAATACCCTGAAATGTGCATTAACCCTTTATAAATTATCAGTGAAATGAAACCTACCATGTAAATGTGATGTAAGTTATTTAGAGTGACAATATCTACAGCAGAATGAAATTCTGAGTTTTTTGTTGACTGTTCAAATTTGTTCACCTTCTCTAAAATCCACTGTATCAGGCAAGAAGGAAATAATAGACAATGGTGAATAGAGAGGGGCTTTCTATCTCAAAATAAATAAATAATGTTTGGGGTATGGAAAGTTACCTTTAAAAATTCTAGTTCAGCTTCATCCTCAAATAGGGAACGATTCATACGATGTAATTTAGCAAGTTCTCGCTGCACATACGCCAGGGTCATTTTCTCTATTCGGCTTGCTGGAATGTAGTCTTCAACACGAAAATAGCTCTTTCCATGCATCTTTGGGAGAAAAAAATGAAAAAACAAAGGAGAGGGGAGCCTTTTGTTCTTTCTTGACTTTTCTTATTTGATGCATTTCCATTTTCAGGGTGACCCATATGCTGAAGTCACCCTGTTGCCATTTCCTAAAAGAAGATGGGGAACAGCAGGTAGTGCCCTGACAGCCAAACGTGCCTCTTGCACCTGTGCTCAGCCAGGTGCCCAAAGCACACACTGCTGCTCTGTGCAGAAGGCAGAAAAAAGCTGGGCCTGCAGGCATGCCTGCGGCCTTGCACTGAGAGCTGACAGCTACCCACAGTGGGGGACCCAACGCTGGGATGGATCAGGCCGCTCAGAGTTCAATTAATAGAGCTACRCTGATTTATATAACTGAAGATATGGCAGAGAATGTAAATGGGTATTTTCTGTACACTTCAAAACTAGGATAACTAGTTCAGATATATAATCAGCAACCTTCCTGTCTTTGCAGCTTGTGGATCTGAGCCTATACACAAAATAGCTGTGAATTCTGGAATGTTTATTTATTTTTCTCTTCCATGTTTTCTAATCTCTTTAAGCCCCTCTGCACATCCAAGCTGTGCCTAAGTTGGAAACTTTCTACAGTTTTTCTGGAGTTTCTTGGCTATGTTATCAATTATGAAGGACCAAGAGTTTTTCATCATTCTGCCATATTTCCTGCCAATTTCATCTGGCTCATTACTGATCCTTAATCAGGCAAATTTTGTCATTTTTTAGAATTAAATCTGAAATGTGATTACTGAAGGACTTAGCTGAAATGCTGTGCTATTCACATTTCTTCTTTAAACTCTATGTGACAAACAAAAACTGCAAAAGCTGTTGAGAGAGACCTCTGAGAAATATTGTATTATTTATCCACACCTCAGAAGCATAATTGCCAAGCTCTGCCTGTAAAGCCAAAGCGCCGAGTTTCAGGGCAGTCTCATCATTGCAATATAATCGCTCCTCCAAAATATCTTTACGAAGCTGCAGGTAAAACTGATGCCTTGTCAAGCCATGCCTGGAATACAAAAGGGTTTAGGAACACAGGAGGAGCCGTGAACAGTCACCCTAAATTCTACTGGTTTTCCTGCAGTCAGCAGAACCGCGCACTTACTGGATAACATTAAAGTGATTGACAAAGAATTTTATCCTTAGAAAGAGCGTGAAATTAATGATGGAGGTTTTCTTCTTGGGTTGGTCATTCCAGCCATCTGGGGCCACTTTGTAGAGTTTGGTCTCCTCATCCAAAAAGAAGAATTCTTTACCTGAAAAGAGAATTTTGGGTTCTGTGGTAAATCTGGAGATACTTCAGTAGCTCAAAGTTCTGCTGTCTTCATTCAATGCATCACTAGCAATAAAAAATAAAATGGATCGTGGATGTCAGTTGAGATTCACTTCTCTGTGTCATGGCTTAACTTATTGCTTCTTTGATGGAGAACTTAGGATAACACTGAGTGTGTAATTTAGGATTACAATTGTTAGATGCTGGATTGGTGTGGTATCTATGGAATCACTCAAGAATTGATGGGGCTTGCATTCTGCTCACCATTCAGGTTCTGCACCCCATTGTAATCCTCATGCCCTACACACTTCTTCCTAGTGCCTCAGCTGTTCTTGCCATTAGAAATGGGCTAGGGGGTTGTGGGTCTTGTAGATGAAATAGCTGACCCTGCACTCCATATCTAGGAACAAAGACAGTCAGCCTTCCTCAGTATGGTGCTTCCTGGAATCTCTGCTGGAGCTACATGGCTCAGTATTATTCCAGTGCAAGGCTGGGACACAGCCTTTTCTGCATGGGAATATCAGCCAGGAAGAGTATGGCTGTGCTGATGCACAGTCCTAGGGTAGACATGCTTTACATCAGTGCAGTACAGTTTAAACCAACGTACCTTACTTTTGCTTAAGATTTGGACCTGCTTTCATCTGAGGATCTTAAAGGATCTTACTGGAATTCATTAATAAAGTAATTATAGAGGCACTGAGGGAGAGAACTGTTACTGTAGTCCTGTTACCTTTGTTACTGTACTGTTACCTTTCAGGTAAGCCAAGCCAAAGTAGAAATGTTCCACCAAGTTTGCATACGCTACCACGGTGTTGAAAACATCTCTTGCCTTRGACTTGATGTCACATTGCACCTCAAGGCACTGCCCGTTGAGTAGAATCACATTGAGATCCCTTTGGGACAAATAGGATTTCCCTTTTTTAGTCTAAGAACATGTAACAAAGAGTGAAGAATGAGTGCCAAGTACAAGCAATGCAAGTTCCACAGCATTTTATTACTGAGGCCCCCTACTCTCCTGTCTCTACATAACCTGATGGAATTAGTCACAACACTATGCTATTCCCTGCCTATCTTCTCATAAACTAATATCTAGTTTTTAAAAACAAACAGGGAATCCCAGCAAAACAGCTGAGTGTACTCAGACTTTACAATTACCAGGGTTATTCTAGATTTGAGGGTAATTGCAAATTTTCTTTGCCCTCATTTTTACTGCTGTATGCTGTCAGCTTTTTACCTTATCTTAATGAAATGTGGAGGATGTGCCTGCAACCTGGAGTACAATACATTGGCACTAGATGTCACATTGCATATTTGCTGTATAATTTTCATCTCAAAAGTCTTGTGCTAAAGTGAGCATTCTTAGCTGAGAAGGAGAAATTAAGCTGTTTTCACACCAACAGAAATAACTACATAGCACTGAGAATTAAATGACCTCCTTTCAAGTCTCCATACCTCTGCAGGAACCCTGACTTGGTTTGGGAGGAGGACATGGCAAGAATGCTGGGTTGGGACTCAGATGCAATTTACAAAGAGCCCCAACTAAAAGGTCACTGGATTAGCTCTAAATTCTTAATGTTCATACTTACCACAATTGATCCAGGCAGCTGTAAGGTCACTGGTGGTTCACTAGACAAAATAATAAATTCTGGACCTGAAAACTGTAAGGAGGCAATTTAGAAATGTAATAAATGTCTCCTTAATGTAATGAAGATCCCAAACACCAGTATCAATGAAACCCATTTCTGTTGATCTGTATGCTGTAGCTAATTGACTTCGGTGTCTAATAAGGTGCAAATGCTCACCGAAGACTTCTTTCTGTTTGGGGTCTCTCCTGTGTGGACTTTCTGGGGTCTAATTAGGGGTAAGCTCATGCTGAAGMCTTTTCTTCTGTAAAGACACTTAACCAAGATCCATTTCCTTTGCAAGGCACCTATTTTCATGACACTTACAGAAACTTAATTTCTTCTGAGGCCCTTTTCCCATTTGATTCCCAAGTTACTATGAGGACAGTGACAGGCATGTACACACATACATGCACACCGCTGTGATTTCRTTAGCCTAGCTTCCACGGGGAACCAGACTAAAATGCAGAGCTGCTTTCTTCCCTGTGATGAAGGTTGGCTGATATTTCTTATTAGCAGACATTGTTTTCTTTTGCTTTAACTTCAACAAACTTTAACAGCACAAGATGCTTTTTTTCTTGCTGAGCATCGACCTCAAGGAATTTTGCATATTGGGTGTTTTTCAGGTTCATCTATACTTTTAGATCCTTGAAGCAGACAGAAATAACTAAATGTCTGCAAGTGGTAAGATGTGGATCCTTCCAACCATTCTCCATGACTTAGTACCTTGACCCATTTAGATCTTTTTTTAAGAAAATTTATGGTTTGTTTCATAATACTAGTATTGTCCTGCCTACAGACAACGCAGTTTTGTATCACATATAAAGAGGGACTAGCACTTTTGTTGTAACAGTTGCTGGACTCCTTCTGAGGAACTCAATTATTATCCCAGCAAAAATCATATTAACAAAATTTAAAACTAAATTTGTATATAAAAAGTTAATTTCCCAAAGTATCTAACTGAAACTCATGATCAAAGTTCTGCCACTGGTCAGTCTTGAGCTTGTGAAGTGGGCACAGGTGAAAGGACTCACCAGCCTGAAACCTGTCCCTTCTACTACCACAACAGAAAAACTCCATGGGCAGCAAATGACAACTGGATGAGAGGTTTCTCTTTAGCAATATTTACATTTTGAAATCAGCTTATACATTTTTCATTAGTCACCTTTTCCTTCCTGTGGAATAAACATTTCTGTGATGCAGCAGCTGCTGTGTAGTCCTTTGTAGACACAGAGAAGGTGGAACCTAAACTTAGCAGGTTCTGTCTGCTGTTCTTATGAGTTCCACCAGGGATTTCTTCTACAGCACTGACCGACCTTCAAAGAAAATGTCATAATGAGCAATATATATAGCATGCAATCAAAACAACACAGACTTGAGGACCAAGTGTGCAAGATACATTGACTGGCAGAATATTATGAAATCCAGGGCAATGTCAGTTATAAGTTGTTAAATGTTTCTTTACAGAAAAAGAAAAATAATTTAACAGGGATAATATTACTGATGCCCTTTGTAAATAAATCTAAACTATGCTTTAATTCAATAACAGTCGTCTTTTTCATTTGGTGAGCCAGATCTAGCTGGTTTGAGTCTGGTGAAGCCAACAGGCAAAGAATTTAGCCCCATGCCTTTCTGGCCTTTCTACAGGATGCAGTCAATTCCTCATTTATTATGTTCTGAAGCAAAAAAGCTTCAGAAAGAAGCTTCAGAAAGAAGCAAAAAAGCTTCAGAAAACCGTAACATTTATTGTTACATTATTCAGGATTTTCCAGGAATGGGAACTAAATTATTTGAATACTAATTCATTAGAATAAATTAATGTCTTACGGAACTGAGGGAATTTTCAATTTAATTAAGAGAAAGATGTGTGAAATCTCAGATAAGAAAGCTGTCTTTATGCTATACTTTTAACCCATAAAGTAATGGTGTTTTCCACACAAGCAGACACATGTATGCTTAGAATAAACTTGAAATATAATATATACTCTTATCAATGAGGAAAGAATGATTATGTGGTATAGAAGGAAAGGGTTTTTTTGAGGTGGATTTTTGTTAATTACATTTTTAACAAATGCCAAAGTCACACAGAACCTCTTTTGACATCCCAAAGTTTTATCCTTTTCTTTTGCATGTTGCAGAGTTGCTTCAGGGAACTATTCAGGGAGTTTCAAAAGGTTTTTAACAAAGTTACTGGAGTAGTTGCCAATCTCTTCTCCCTGGTATCCAGTGACACGATACATGGGAATGGTTCAAAGCTGCATCAGGGGAGGTTCAGGCTTGATATTAGGAAGCAGTTCTTTACTGAGAAGGTGGTCAAACACTGGAACAGGCTTCCCAGAGAGGTGGTTGATGCCCCAAGCGTGTCAGTGTTCAAGGGGCATTTGGACAATGCCCTTAATAACATGCCTTAACTTCTGGTCAGCCCTGAAGTAGTCAGACAGTTGGACTAGATGATTGTTGCAGGTCTCTTCCAACTGAACTATTTGGTTTGGTTCTGTTCTGTTCTGTTCTATTCTATTCTACGCTATTCTATCCTAGTTTGCTTTCCTTTGTCTATAAAGATATTGAGGTATTTTTGTTTCTATTAACGCAACCTCATAAATATCAACATTTAACTAAGAAATATGCCTAAAAATGACCTGAAGTGACTTTTGTGGGTATAAAATACTATTAGCTCAAGACCCAAGATGCTGTATTATGAAGACTTTATTTTCCTGTGGAAAACACATCCTGTTATTAGTCCTGCGAGGTGAGAGATGCCAGACTTGACAGCTGTGTCTTCTTTGTGTATAGGCCACAGCCCTGCATACACTTACAAGCTTAACTTTATGAGATGTAAATTATGTCAGTCGGACTGCTTACAAAAGTGAGCATGATGATATTAGTAAGCTTTATATATAGTAAACTCATCACTAAGTCTTGTGTTAGTTGTCCTCCTATATGGGAAATTGGTGGTTTCCAGACTAATTATTCCAACTCCACTGTTGTCATGGTACTTACAATAGGATGGTGACCTTGGTAGAAATTCACTTGCAGATGCTTACAACCAACAGTGGGGTTTACAGTCCCTGAAGTTCTATGGGAAACAGCTTGCTGGAAATTTGGAGAAGAGTTCATCTTTCAGCAGAGGAGGGGAACATTTTCTTGGCAGCATGATTTTACATCAAGAATATCAAGATGATACCCAGGTTTGTAGTCAGAGGCATGGCACTTGTTCCAAAATACTGAGTAAATAAATCTTCTGTTACTGATATCATTGCCAGGTGTGTGATGAATATATAGATGTCTGTATACACACATATATATGTATGTGGGTGTAATTAGACAGGTAGACAGAGAGTCCTTTCTTCACAAAAGCTGCCACTATCCTGCAACCTGCTTGTAGTTCTTTCTTACTGCAGGTTTAGAGGTGTACTGGGGTATCTCACATTGCTCAGATTATCATGGCTGATTTATCAGGAAGTTCAAACTGTTTACTTGGGATACATTTAATTGGGAGTTGATCTAAATGGAGCATTTCCTGTGGGCCTGAATTACTCATGTCATGGTTAAAAGAAGAAACTCCTGTTTAACTGGGTCAAGAACTCAATTTAAATGGGATGTCTGTAGGGATTACCTGGTGCTTAACTATGGGTTTCTGGTGCCTAGAAGCTAACAGTACTTACATCTCTTCTTCATTTGGAAACAGCCCTGATTACAGCTGCACTATGYTAACATCCAGTCTAGAAAACACTTTTTTGGCAGAAGTGGTGTTTCCCTGGCTTTTGAAGAGGAGTTAGTATCAGTTGTACAATTCTCAGCTTTTCTTGTCTACGTACAGGGCTGCTGTACCATGCCATGGCTGAAATGAGGCTAATCCTCATGACAGAACAGAGGTCTTTACTGCTTGTGTCCCTGTGTTACCTATAACTCGTCAGTAAAGTGGCGGTGCAGGGCTTGATATGGTTGACACAAGTGAGACAAATCAATCCAAGAACTGAGATGGAAATGCAAATAATCCACTGAAAGTGACGGATCACATACGTGGTCTGTCATAACCACTCCAGAACACATAAGGCCTCTGCTAATGTGACAGCAAGGCAAGACCAGATCCAAAATCTGAATGTAGACAAATACGGACTCTGCACAATGCCTTGCCATTGAAAGCAATGGCTGTYCATTGCTTTCATGACTTTTTCAACGGGTTTTTCCCCTCCACACTCTCTGTGAAGCTGCTTCCCAGTTGTTTCAGTCACAGCGAGCTATTGCTGCTTACCTGTCTGATTCTGACAGAGGCACACTAGGGGCAGCTGTCCTGGGAGGCCAGTGGCATCAGGCAGGACACAGTGGTGAAGAGTAAAGGTGGAAAACTTCAATGTGCTTGTTTTGTATGGATGGTTCAGGACCCAAGCTCCATTTCACTAGAGCATTTGGACTGTTTTGCTTGGAGCCAAACCGAGTCTAGGTGCACTTTAATTCTATATAAGCAGTATCTATTATCAAAACAGGCTCAGATGGCGATCCAGGCATTTTGTGATAATGACATTGCCACACTAGTTGTCTGCCTCACTTGGTAATAAAACAGCTTCCATCTTTTAGGAATATGAGTTTTGATTACCTGTTTATGAAGAGCTTGTAGCTACTTTGTGTCCTTGACCCACTAAGGGTGGGGTCCCATGACCTGTGTGTCTGTGGAACTCTCCCTGAAATGAATAAAGGAAATTTCACAATTGAAGCAATTGTAGCAGCATTCAGCATCAGATCTTGGGACAGTTACAACAAGGAGGAAATTTAAACTGGCTACTTCCTCTCTTGTGTCTTTGCTTGGGCATGATAAATGGCTGTTGATAAGGCTAAGTGAATACTACACCAGCAGTATTCCCAGTTCTGTAGTTATTGTTACTTCCTCTTCATAACCCTTCATGTGAATGTAATTTGGAAAACAGCTGTGTAGGTACAATGGCTGTTATTTCCATATGTATGAGGGTAATATGTGAAACAGGTTTTGCTCTTCAGAAATTACCCCTAGTATTCTTTGTTCTTCTATTTCCAGGTATAAAATGGGGGGGGGGAGGGGGAGCCGGGGGGAAAGCCATGAAACTTCTCTGCCTTAATCAGAGTAGGATATAAAATTACTGAAATGAAAACTGTAAATATTCCACTGGTTATTTGCCACATTAAATATATTGTGAATGTTTTTACTTCATAAAAATCTGGTGGGAATATAGGATGGTTTGTGAGTCATTAGCAAATAAGATTTGTATAATTTTTCACCTTCAGTCATCTCTGCTGCTACAGAAAGGATAGGCATTGCTTTGTCCAAATACATGAAGGCTGAAATTTAGAGGTAGAACAAGAAAGGGTTATGCAAGTGGTAGTTCCATGAACATTTCTTCTAGCAGCAGAGATATTTTAAATCCCTTAGGGAAGGGTGGGAAGGTTAAATTTTTCTTCACTTGGATCATTTCATTGATCTTATTTGAAAAAYTGCATATCAAACTATTACACAGTCAGAATGATAGAGGTGATAAGATGAGCTGTGTGGAAGCAACCATTTATGTCAGCTTTTCCTCCGGATAAAATATCCATGAACTACACCCTGAGACCTCACTCTGAATTCCAGCATGAAAACATGACATTGAATTCTAGTGTACCAACCACCGATTGCAATTTTAAAAGCTAGAAAATCTACAGTCACATTACTAAAATATGCATAAAGATGTTTTTTCAAGCTGCAGATGGTGGTAGTGACAAAATGTGATTTTTGAGATAAGCCAAAAACTCAGGGCTAGTTACCAAAGTTAAGATTCAGTCCTGTGTTCTGAAACTACATGCTTTTTAATGAGAAA
Source organism: Oceanodroma leucorhoa (assembly GCA_030449065.1). NCBI lineage: Eukaryota > Metazoa > Chordata > Aves > Procellariiformes > Oceanodroma > Oceanodroma leucorhoa. The sequence goes on along the minus strand of JASVER010000014.1, from coordinate 191,110 downwards.
RCCTTGCAAAATTCTCTGCTTACACTATAGGTTTCACATAACTGTATAAATATACTTTGACAAGCACATAAAATTCCCCTTAGTTTTTCTGTCTCAGCTSTTATGGCAGTGGGACAAGTTGGCTAGTTTCAGTGGCCAGAATGCTGTGCTTTGATCACAAATCCAACACGATGTGGCCCTCAAAGAAGTAGATCCTGTAGATGATTAATTTATTATATGTTAAATGAGCTTCTGAAGTACAGTCTGGATAGAGATGTTGCTCTCCCGTGATAATGGTGCTCTACTAGATGGTAATATTTCTTTTCAGAGAAGAATGCATTTTTCTAATACGCTATCTCATGAAAGAATGTCTGTGGCAAGCAAGCTCTCACATTCTGTGTTTTTTCCTGTATTTTTAGAGTTTTGTCTTACAAAATCCTGAGTACGAGCAGCTACCAATGTTTCGGTGGAGACTGAGACACGCACAAATTCACTGGAATGAACCTTTGTCAAGTTTATGACCAAATTTTTTAAAAAAGGACTTACAAAACAGGGTCCTGAGTTTACCTTCACTCTCTGCCACTAGGTATGTGACTGACACGTATGCATCACATAGGGAGCAGCTGCAGTCTCAGGTTTTTGTTGCTGCTGGTATTGATTGCAATTCTGGACCTTCAGAAAAGCAGCGCCTTTCAGGAGGAGAGTATCAAGAGCAGTTGTATGAGTAACCTAACCTTCCTCATCCTTGAGGCTGAGGGCTTGGGGATGAGAGGCTATTACATGTTTTTTATTTCCCCAGGATGCATTTGCTTTCTCTCTGTGAATTACCTCCTGGCAGACTTGTGATAATGCAGTGTGCACCCAGGTTTTTTTGCCATATTTCCTAGGGAAATTAGTCCCTTGAGGTCATGCTCTATGCCTTTTATTTTTGCCTAGTAAATGTTAAACCTTTCAAATTTGGAAGAGCGTGGGTAATATGTTCCTATGAATTTCACAACAATCAGCAGCTGGATATCATAGACCCAAATTAACACTCCCCAGTGAAAAAAAACAAGGACTACTCAGCAGTTTTCTGTTCTTTATGGCATCAATGAACTAACCAGTTGGTGTGCATACCTTGTTGCATTGTAACTGATGTAGTGGACACTAGGGTTATTGCCTTAGGGAAGAAATTTCTGGGATAGAAAAACCACACATGCTTACAGAGCACGTCTGAATCCATGCCACAGCAGGACCTAGTACTTCATTTCTCATGGAGGCTCTTAGAGGGAGGAAGTAAACTCTGACGTACAGAAGTAAACTTCTACCTCTGGGTCTGGAAYCTCAGGAGAAGTGTCCCAGGCAGGATGGAAAAAAAGGTTGAAAGCAGATGGGAGGGTGCGTAACTGTGGAATGGGGAATAGAAATGGGCAGGAGTCTGAGAATGGGGAGCTGGCACGGTAAGCTTGTTTTTTTAGGAGACACTGATGACATTTGGCAACAGGAACTTTTTGCTCTTGGGCAGTGTGAACGTCCTGTCTAGGTGTCCCTAGCTCAAATTCCAATTTAAACATGAAKATACACATGCACAGCAGTACTCCCTGCTGAATTCCCTTCTTTGCTTCACAGTATCCCCCTACACTGTGATTTAAGTGGCTTGGGAAGGACCCTGACTGATGTCCACCAGAGTATCTTCACTGACTGGATCCTCTCCAAAACAGTTTCTTTCATGGTGTTCCTGTCATAAAAGGATTGAAAGTGGAGCTAAAATTCCAACTCTGTTATCTCCGGACAAAGTAAATCAGAAGAGCAGCATTGCAACCTGGCATTTAGCACAACAAAAACAACAGGCTGAGCAGGAAATACACAATGGCTTTAGGACAAAAGTGAAAAGAAAGCAAAGGGTTGTTTGGCTGTTTTTTTAATCTAGATTTCAGAATTAATCTTTTGGTTTTGAATGGGCTTGAAGAAACATTAATCCCCACCATTCAAGTCTCAGGTATTATTCATAGATTCAACTGATTTCATTGCTGCCATCTTGACATTGCCCATCATATGCATTTGTGGGGTAGCTCCACCATTCCTCATCTGTTTCAAGACCCCATGTGCCAGAAACRTGCTGTCAGGCTTTGTCTGTGATCTGCTGAACAGCTTCACCCGGCAAATGGGGCATAAATCAAGAAAGAGGTAATGGTGCTGCGTGGTAACCAGGGAATATATAGCTTTACATTAGGACACAAGTAAAAAGGAATCCAGTATAAAAGGATCTTTCTTCTCTGCAGCTTAGCACAAATATACCTCCCTAGTCACGTAACCACAAGTGCATGGGAGTACCTATCACCTGACCATACATGGGTAGTCTCACATTTCCAGGGACAAAAGAGATGAGTACATAATTCATAAACATAATCCTTCAGGAAAATCTTACCTCTCCTGTGTCCTCGGTTAGACAGTATCAAAGAYGTACTTTCAGAAATACTATTAGAGTCACTGTAGTCCACAGAGAGTTGTCTGTAATCTTCTGTTGACCAACTATAATTCATTAATCTGGACCCTTTGTCTGCAAACAGAAAGGAAATATGGTGAATCACATACTTTAATTATAAATCATTGTATCTGCATGATCACATAAATAACATTTGTCTTGACTAATTCTTATATAGTCCATGTCTGTCTGTCTTCTAACCCTGACTTCAATTCCTTAAGGACCGAGAAAAGCTTGGTAACTTCATTCTATTACTGTCATAATCTTATTCTGACCCAAAATAGTTCTCATAGTTCTCAACCATTCCAAATAAAACAAATCTAATATATTAATTCTATTCTGCATGTTTAACTGAAAGGTTGCAAAGTGCAGATAACCTGCAAAGTTCTCCTTCCTTATATTCTGAGGCCCAAAACCTTCAGCTATAAAGTATTCTTCCTCTGTGCTGGATGGACAGTGCCCAGACACAATCCACTACTAGAGTCGGCTGCAGAAATTCCATTAAGGAGTCATCCTAAGTCATTAGAAAATACATATTTCTGTTGCACCCTAACTTTACGTTGGTTGCGTTGTCTCTTGTCCTTTTCCAGAATCTCTGAAGGTGATCATTTTTAATTAAAAAAAAAAAAGAAATGGAATGCTGCCTTGAAAAGTGTGGCTCACATGTTCTCAGTGTAATCGACATCCTGATTCACTGAAGTCCTTCAGCAAGTGTAAGCCACGTGACCTGAATCCCCAGAAAACACAGAGATCATCCCAGATATGTAATCACTAGAACCAATAGAAGGGAAATGGCAGGAATTTGTGGCTAATCRGGGGTTGAAGATGGGACCGTCCCTTTTGGCAGCAGCAGAGTTTTCACCAGCTTATGCAAGTGTGAATCTATAAGCTCAGTTTCTGAATGAGTGAGCGAGCCAACATGATTTGAGTGGTGGTTTGTCTGTATGTCTTCAAAAGAATCTCCTTTTCTTATGACCAATAATATCTAATAGAAATGTTCCACAGGTATTTAAGCGTGTGTTTAATTCTAGCTGAAGTTGATGGAACATATGGAATTTGCTGAAGAGGAATTGGGTTGTTCATATGCCTAATGTTGAGCATATTTGAAAAAAGCCTGCATAGCTTGGGTCAACCTTCCCCTTGCCCCAAAATCAGATTTCTGTTGAAGTGAACAGTAAAATAGAGAGACTAGAAAAAAGAACTATCTGAATCTGAAGTCCACATTTAGTTACAGTTAAATAATTACTTTGAGGGATAATAAAATCTTAATCTTAGTCAAATGAAATGTGAAATTAGTATATGCTGGTTTACTTATATAGTGAGCAGGATTTGGCATTGTGTCTTGAAATCACTCCAGCAATCCGTGTGTGAATTTATAAAACATCTTTTGAATAGAAAAAAGCAACTAAAATCAAAAAGAAACCACAAATCTTTGCTTCAGTAATCAAATAGGAAGGATGAATATATATTCCTTAATGGCAACAGGATAACTTCACAGAATCCCACTCTTTACCTTCGAAAATACACTGGAGTATACAAAGTACAAAAGCAGTTTTGAAAGCAGGGGGGCTTTATATGCACAGGTTTTAGGCAAAATGCTCTAAGAGTCGAATCTGTGCAAGCTGATTCATTATCATCGCTTCACAGCCCTCAGACTACTGTCCTTTGAGGAAATAAGGAACAGAAGCCTTGCTGACTTGCCTCAGAGTCTTTCCATTATGAAGTCATTTATATGTAAAGCAATAAATATCCTATCCAACACGACATGTAATCACTACAGCATGAAATTAAGCAATCACATAGCTTGGGAAAGACTCAGAAAAGGCTGGCTGTATCCTTAGTAGACAGTTCAGATTGTAAATCTTTCTTTACCTTGGTGAAAATTCATCTGGGAGGACAGTGGTGAGGTGTCCGATATTTTCTCATGCAGTCTTTTCCTTATCACATGACTTCTGTTAAGCTGAGAGGCTGCGCTGTCTTCGGTGACTACCCGCTCTACCTAGAAGACAGTAGTACTGCAAGTCAATGTCATATGATATGTGGACTTCAGACTTTCATACTGAAGTGATCCTTGCCCTCTGTTTGTCAGAGGCTGCTGATTTGCTTGGTATAAGCAACTTCATCTTCTCAGATTAACACAAAGCAGGATTGAGTTTTGATGGCTTCATGCTCTCACACTATCTGTGTTTAAGAGGGGACACCCTCTGTTACAGTGGGAAATAGAGTAATAGTGCAAGGGAAAAGGTCATCTCAGAATGTTAATGAATACTGGTTGAAAACAGAAAAAAATGTTTGCAGTATGTTTTCTTCCAGTTTCATTCAGCTTGTCAACAAAAAATGTTTGTTGATATTTTGAATCTTGAAAAAGACTCAGGTGCTCACTTACTAAAGACTTCACGTGGTCAGACTTAATTGCATGGCAAATGTTCAGTTCTACTCAAGGACAATGAATGAAATTCTCAATATAATGTAAATGTGATTTCTTTGAATTTCACAAAGAAAATCTGAAACCAGAGCAGCAACGGGGAAATCTTTTCTTTTGTGTGAAGTCCATTCCTTTGGCCAATATGAAGTCTCTGTAAAGGTTATGATTGCTTCAGTATTAACCAAAGAAATGAAGATACTGTAAGCACAAAAGCTGGATTTGTATCATTTCCCAGGAGTGTAAGAGTGGTGTGAGAGATGGCTTCATTGCCTCATTTGCTTGTACACATGCCCACTCAGTTTTCTGCTTAGGAGTCTAGAACCAAATCTCACTTCCTTAATTCATACAAGCATTAATTTCAGGCAATTGCTCACCTGTATCCCATGTTGCTGCTCACCTCTCTCACCAAAGAAAAGGAGATGATTAGAGTATGAGAGTACTACCTACCTCACTGACACTTCCCACAGCAAACTGGACCATTTTCTTTATGTAGACATTTGCTGGTAAGGAAGCAGATTCCTTCTGATGTGCRTCACATGCTTCCAGAATTGATTCAGGAGAAAGTCTTTTATGTGGCAGATCTTCACATAGTGTCAGCAAGAGCGTGTGTAGTTGGTCACTCAGCTGGAGGGACTGAGTMAAAATGGAGGTACTGTTAAATGACATCTCCCAGTGGTCTGAAATCCTGTGTAAACTGGGACCAGGAATTTCTGTAAGCCTGTCACCCTGGATGAGAAATGGGCACTGAATTCCTTTAGACTTTGGGAAAATTCCAGACAGGCAGCATAACAGCACTAAATGGAGCCTCTAATGGGATCCAGGATAGCCTTGGAGGGAACTGGCATCTACAAGGAGGGTCATCAGCCTGTATAGGGACTTCTTGGTGACAGACAACAGCTCAGTCTGCTCCACAGCTTTGCTAATTAGACTGTGAATCTTAAAGATTCATGCAACTAAGACATGTGGCAGCATTAGCTTCAAAAAGGTGAGGAGTTATACCAGCCAAAACTGTTGCCATAGAGACCAGATACTTAAATTTTAGAGTCATTTAGCTTATAGAGCCTTTTCTCTTAGCCCATGTATACCCATGGTTAAATCTACCAAAAGCTTGTGCTCTCCAAATCAAAAACATGCAATCAAAGGCATGGATATAGAAATGAAGAAAAATGTGTGCTACAAATCTTTGAAAGGATTCTGGGTAAGCAAGAAATGCAAAATTTCAACTAGCAGAGAGGTTGGTAGAATTCGCTCAGAAATAAGGAGAGTTGTTTAGTTTTATTCCAGCATCCCATTCTTTGAAAAAGCACATAAATGTGCACAGCACCACAATCATGCCGACATGATGTCTTTCTTTTAGCCCTTCCTATCATAGAATCACAGAATCATTTAAGTTGGAAAAGACCCTTAAGATCATCGAGTCCAACTGTAAATCTAACACTGCCAAATCCACTACTAAACCATGTCCGTAAGTGCCACATCTACATGTCTTTTAAATACCTCCAGGGATAGTGACTCAACAACTTCACTGGGCAGCCTGTTCCTTTTTACAGTCTTGGAATAAATAATCTTCAGTCTTAAAAGCAAGGTACAATTCATCTTAATGGGAACACTTCTGGTTTTTGAAGAAAAAGGGGGAAAAAAAGGAAAGTAAAGATGAGGCCTAACTAAATTCCTGATTTGGATGAACTGGTATTTTTGGTGAAGTCTGGACCTTGACACAAGCTTTCCAATTCTTTCTAGTGGTCCAAAACATAAAGCCCCTCTCACTGAGACTTCAGATTATGCCCCTCAATCTTTGAACCTACCAATATAAGACAGAATAAAAGAAAACAAAAATGTTTGTGTTACTGGCCTGGTTTGGAGGAACCTGGTAGTCTGCTGACCAATAGAGGGTCATTCCTAATGAATACACCAACATCTGTCAAAACAGAAAAGGAATTCCTTTATGAAGTCAACATTAAATACAGAAACGCCTCATACTAGAGAGACCATCTTTTTGTGTCTTTGGTCACAAAATGGCAGAAGCCAAACAGATAATTTTTTTAAAAACTAGGCTGGAGGAAACATATATAAAAGTACAATAGTGACCCTTGGCTTATGGACTAGATAGCACGCAATGAGTATTGTTCAGCTCGAGGGGCTGAGCCAGGCTGCCCTCTATCCAATGATACCATGAGTAGGAAAAGAAATTTGAACTCCTTTCTTAGTTTTAAAGCTCTCCCATTGGCAATTAAAGCTCTCCCCTACCTGTGGGACTGACTAGCAGTYGTGTCCAGGAAGAGGATTACTGGAGTAAGGGCCACCTATTCCAAAGCTTCATGTTTCTGCGTAGCATCTAAGTGATCAGTTATGTGGGAATCTGAAACTACTGTGTTCTGCCTGAGGGAAGTATGCGCCGATGTGGTCCTAGTGGTATTTAAAACTTTTAGGTACCTGAGTGTTGTATCTTACTGTCTTGCCAGACACACTCATTTGGCAGGGAGAAGAAAAGTAAATTGTTAACAAAGCTGAACATATTTCTGACTTCCTGGGAGTGCTTCCACTCTGATTGTATAGGTACTGCAGTCCTGCTGCTTCTGGGATTACAATTACCATAGCTGGTCAAACATCATGTTCATAGAAATATTATTCCTTTCTGTGGGTCTTTACAAATAACACATTTCTGCAGACCTTGAGTTTCAAAATTGATTCTGATGTTGACATGCATGCTAATCTAATGGCGAGCTGCAAGATACCTGTAAAACTTTCTAACTGTAGCCTAATTTGTTTAGTGTTATTAGAAATGGAGTTTGACAGTAGATACCTGATATGCTGCATTGAAACTCACAAGCTTGTCTTAATGAGGTACAGTCAAAATTTATTTTATAATATCTCACCTTTGTTAGTCCAATGCGCTGGTTTTTACTTTGTCTGTGGAGCAATTCAGGTGCACTGAAAGGGACAGCTTCCGTCTGAGATGCATTGTTTTGGAAGGACAAATTTCCTTCAGCAGACAGTAGTACTGACCATGGACAAATCACACAGATGGCAGGGTCTGAAAAATGTTGAAGAAGATAATGGAGTTCTTAGCGTTGAAATCACTGTGCTCAGCAAATCATAYTGCTGGCGTCTCACCTGCATAGCCAAACCCATCACTGAAGTTTCCTGCAGATGTACCCAGAAGTCAGTGGAGTCATGTTCATTTATGCCTGGCTGATTTTGTCAGCTGGAATTCAGTGATGGTTAAAGACTTGATTTCTCTCTCACATCATTTCACACATATAAACAATACATTGATTTCAATGGATTTCTGAAGCCTCAGGAAAGGCAGAATTACATCCCATGTGCAGATTCTGGAGATCTTGACATTTTTGGTAGATCTTCTTATGTAAAGCACAAGAGAATATCAGAAAAGTAGAACACTCCTTCCAATAACGCATGAATACTTTGAAGCTGACATTTGCAAAAGACCTTAAGTTAGCTTCCATTAAGTTGCATGACCATGGTACAAATCTCTTCTCTGTGGTGATATTTTTTTTCTGTGTGCTGCTTATAGTCAGTCAGCTCTGCATTTTAGTAACCTCTCTTTCAGTGTATTGTGTCTAGCAAAGCCAACTTACTTTGCCAGAAAGTCAGTGCCAGGAGCCAATATCTTTTTATTTTCATTGTACAGATGAAGAAACTGATGCAGAGCCTGGCTTTGATGACTACACCGTATCAGTCAACAAAAGCTGAGGTAGCAGTCGAAACAAACTTCCCAAGTCCCAGTGCTATAACCTACTAAGCTTTTCTTTAAGTGGAAACATCATTTCCAACTAACCTGAACTTTGGGGTTTTTTTTACCAGAATGCAAATATRAAAACTATCCAAACCAAAACTTAGACTAGAGTCTACCAGTAACGTGAACAGCCATGATATTTTAGCATTATTCACATTCAGTCTTCCTGTCTGCATGTCAGTTCTGTTAAAAGAGAGGGGATATTTCAAACAAAAGTGTTTTCAAATTATAAATGTAGACTCCTAAATCTGAGGAGACTAATAGGCCTTAATGGCCCTGACCAGCCTCACTTGGGACCTACCCCCATCCTCTGCCCACAGTCCCAGGCTCCAGTTAAGCTCACCCAGGGCCTTGAGTCCCTGCCTGAGGGATGGTGTAGGGGTGCCTGTCTCCAGCTCAGCCACAGCCATGCCTTGCCTGACTGTGGACCTCACTGATCCTGACCCACAGACTGACTTCCCAGCCTGACCTCAGACTTGCCTTGTCACTGTGGACTTGCCTGGTGGTCACTGGGCTGTCTGACCCTGGTTGCCCACACCAGACCTGATCCTGATTCACCTTCCCAGCTTGACCTTGGATCTGCCTTGTCACCACAAACTTGGATGGTGGTCTGGATTCTCAGTTGTCAACCCCAGATCTGCCCTGCTCACYTTATTTGGGTACTGTGGGATAGGGCCCTGGCTGGCACAGCCCCTGTCCTCCCACCCTTGTAACCATGCTTGGGTCTGGGCTCCCTGTTCCTTAGGGAAAAGCTTGCCCTTGCTGTTCCCTGGAAAAATCTATTTGAAGGTGTCTCAGTAATGGACTGGATTCTTCTTGTAAAGGGCTGAGTAATCGTAAAAAATATCACTGCAGAGATCCACTGAGGTTGGTCCCAGTGGTCTGAAGCAGGAGTGGAAGCATGAGGATGTGCAGCCTTGTGCAAACACTCCGCACTTGCGTACATGCGTTAAGTGAATTTGACCAAAGACATCCAAGTGATTTCATTAAAATATTCATTTTAAAAGCATGATAAAAAGCATCTAAGATCAATCTGTTTACTTTAGAAAGAGGAAAAGCTGCATTAACTATGGCAATATTTAGATATAGGGTTCCTGGAAATATAGGTAATTAAAAAAWATATTGTTGGCTGTTGAACCAGTCTCTTCAGTCTAGACTGTAAGAACGGAGACCATTCAGATCTCCATAGGAGAAGAGCTCAGAAACATGCCCTAAATGCTTTGGTATTTTAGCATTTAAAAATTATATATTTAAAAATAGCTACTTAGTTCTTATGCATGGTGACCTTTACGTCAGGAAAATGGATGGTAAAAATGGGTAAAATGTTAAGCTGGGAACTCATATACACCTAGGAGGTTTGTATAGCCAGAGGACCCAGAGATTCAAGACTTATGGACCACCGGTATTTGCAACAGTTGTGGCATTTACTTCTTTAGAAAATTAAAGATCTTGAAATCATTAGCTTTTGCTCCTTCCCCATTTTCTGTAGTATTGTATGCAAATACAATAGCACATGCTGGGAAATTTTTCTGTTTTAGAAACAGATAGCCAGCTTGTACTTTAGCCTCGATGAAGATTACTTGGCCTTCTGTAATGTTGGCCAGCCAACGAGTCAGCATACCTGCCTAACCAGTCAGTGCCCAAACACATTGGAAATATTGATATAGCAAGTGGTGCTGACCATCACCAGGTCTAGCAGGATTTATTACATCAAGTGCAGCACAAACGCGGCAGTACTAGCCCTGAGAACAGGCTGATTCCAGAAGCAATATAGCTATAATTAAGAGATATGGAGCCGGAGATATGCCTTAGTCAACTGGGATGATGCTATGCAGAGGCAGTTCACCTCCTCTGCCCTCCAAGAAACTGGAGCACTGGGAATTCAGCTTCAGAATGAGTCCAGCTTGGCATCACTTCTGGACTTGAGCTCTCTAAAGACATGTTTGATCAGCCTTGCACTTGACTTATAGACCTTGGTTCTACATCCCTACTTCCTCTTGTTTTACTCTTCATCTTCTGATCATAATACCCTAAAATTATCTGGTGCAGCATAGGGAACATAGGCCGATTATCTAAATTCAATAGACATCCAACAAGTCTTGTCTTTTTTTTTTTTTTTTTTTTAAACAAGAGATCAGGAGAGCATAGTGTCAGTTTAGTGTCTGGCACTGAGTTAATAAGCTGTGATGGACCTGAGCTGAATCTATCCAGGTGGGTATCTCTGTGCACATTCCTGGTGCCTGTCTTGTCTGGGCTGGTCTATCCTCCTGTTACACTAGATAATAGAGAACTGATGGTATAGTCAACCTGCTATAGCGTTCCAATCCATTAAAAACTAGTTGGTAATAAAAGTTCACCCCTCCAGATAGCAGAAGTTGCACATCACTTGTTTTCAGTATTTTGTATTTTGATTTGTCCTGGTTTCGGCTGGGATAGAGTTAATTTTCTTCCTAGTAGCTGGTAYAGTGCTGTGTTTTGGATTTAGTAGGAGAAGAATGTTGATAACACACTGRTGTTTTAGTTGTTGCTAAGTAGTGTTTACACTAGTCAAGGACTTTTCAGCTTCCCAGGCTCTGCCAGGTGCACAAGAAGCTGGGAGGGAGCACAGCCAGGACAGCTGACCCMARCTGGCYAAMGGGGTATTCCATACCATATGATGTCATACTCAGTATATAAGCTGGAGGGACGTGGCCGGGGGGGCAGCAATTGCTGCTCGGGGACTGGCTGCACGTCGGTTGGTGGGTGGTAAGCAATTGCATTGTGCATCACTTGCCTTGTATAGTCTTTTATTATTATTATTATTATTATTACTACTATATTACTTTATTTCAATTATTGAACTGTTCTTATCTCAACCCAYGAGTTTTCTTACTTTTAGTCTCCCAATTTACTCTCCCGATTCTGGCACTGCACTTTCTGTACATGTATGTTATTCAGACTTAGGAAGGACCCTTCTGTCCTGTTCCACTGTGTATAGTTGTACTCAGATGAATTAATATCTGATGTGTAATTTGGAAAAAAAAAAAAGTGTGAAGATCTCTTATGTAGGCAGTGCAGTYTGCATGTAATCCCAGCAGCACTGAAAGATTTCTCATTTTTATTTGCAATATACTATTATTGCCATTAGTGCTTTTTGTCTCAAAAAAAAAAAAATACACCAATCCTCAAAAGACCTAAAATAACACAAGAATGAATTTCCAACAGTAAGAACTATAAGAAGATACTTTTCACCTCACCTTTGTGAAGGTCCTCCAGAAGCTGCACCGTGGCCAGGTACAAGAGTGCCCATATTTCTTCTTCCTCCAAAGGGCTTCCTTTTGCCCACAGGACCTCGGCCAGTGTCACACAGGAACTGCTCATGCCTACTGCAATAGAAACCAGATTTTGGACACACTAAAGTAGACTGAATTGCTCAAAGCAAACCATACTGATTACTGTACCGTTCTCTCACAATAAGAAACATTTTGTGAACCACCCTGCTTCTTTGTTCACAACGGTATTTACAAAAGAGTAAATAAGGGGACTGAACTAAGTGACTTCCTGTAATCTTTTTGAGCCCTTTTACTCATCATTTGAAACCAATCACAAGATTCTRTAGGGTAAATAGTTTTTACTCAGGAGATCCTTCATGAATATGTGCTGTTCAGACTTTGTGAGTGGTTATCTGAATGGTAGGGCATTGATTTTGCTGCTTAATTGGATGCTCTTGTCTATAAAAACGTGACAGAGTTAATCTAAGAGAAAAAGAATGGCAAAGCAAGAGAGATGCACTGTAACATGAAAGGTTCATAAACACAGTCCAACAGAGCAATTGAGTTTCATTCATTGCTCAGCAGATTGATCAGTAAAAGCTTGTAGACTCTTACTGAATTAATTGATGAGAGATTTTCTTGGTCAGATACCTGAAACTCAGAACCTGCAGTTCATTCATACCAATATACATATAAACTTGCTTTGTTTCACTAAACCAAATTAAAAAAATGATTCCCTCTGTGAGCTGCTGAATAGCAATTTAGTGGTTCCCAGCACATTGTCCTATCTGACAGGTACATAAGACCTGGCATACTKCAGAAGAATGTTGGTTCACACACTCTCCCTATTTGTCTCAGCTGCAATGCAGCATCAGATCATTTAGAGAAAGGCCTCTTGTAGTAAATCATAATTTAATGTCTTACCTATTGGAAAAGTATTTTCCTAATCACAGCCAACTAGAAACTGACTTGTGACTTGAAGTATCAAGACTTCTTTTCCTTCAAACGTTTTATCATACTAAATATTGTCAAAGAAGGTTTTGTTCTTCATAAATGGGTCTTATTTTTCCATTTCACCCGTTATACATTTCTGTAATTTACTAATCTAGGCAGAGCTGCTCTAGGTCTACACATCTGTAAGGAAAACTGAATCCAAGCTTAAAATTTTCACAAATTTTTTAACTTAATTTACGCTTTTGCTGTTACTGTCCTGTAAGAGTGAGCTCCATAGGTTCATTGTATGCTGTGTAAATAGGGGCATAATGAGAAAAGTTGGAAGTGATCCATCTATTGCTTTGAAGTTTTGACATTGTCTGTAGACCACCAAGTGAGGACACTAGAGTCTAGGATGCTATTGTCATGTATAGGATTATAAATGCCACTGTAAAATGACTTACTTGCAGCCTGAAAACAGATCTTCCTCCCTAACCATTTCTTCGGCCTCTGTACACAGCCCACCTACTGCTACCATTTGCTCTCTGCCTGCAATAGAATKTACTGTGTCTTGCAGCTTTTTTCTTTGCCAGCTTCCCATTTATTATGCAGTCTTAAAGGGGTCACTGCAAGAGCATTCCGACATTCTGCAGGACCAACTTGTTGCTGATTAACAGACTACTCAGACTTTGGTTCATGGGGTCTTGTCCTGGCTCACTAGCTTCCAAACAAGGAATCAAAACGCTGGAAGAATGATCCCTTGCTGCAATCGCTACGGGATTATGGACCAACCTAGTGACATTTTAAACAGAACCAGAGTCCTAATTTTAGTCTCTGTAGCTTCAAGGGATAGTAAAGCTTCTTAAGAACCTAACCTTAATTAGAAGAGACAGACAAATCTTCTTAATCTAAGCCATCACCATTTCTCTTAATAATAAATTACTGTGATAGCATTTCACTTAACCCTGTGGTACTGGGACTAAGCAATCAATTCATGTCCCCAGAGCTAGAATCTGTGTGGCTTCTCCATATGGGTATCTTCTCCACTAGACTGTACTTAGTGCTRTTTTATTTGAGACTGGGCTGGGGGAAGGAGCACTGCATCCTCTGTTTTAGATAGAAGTGCTTATACCAAGTGATTTCAGTGCTGATATTTCTAACTAGCTTAAGTTACTCAGTAAGCAACTCTCCAGAGTGCAGGCGTTACAGCTTTATAGAGCCAAAGTGAAATCAGCAGTTACACCAGAGCTGCTTAACTTCTGTAGTGAACGTTTTTTCTAAGAATAAAAGTAATGTCTCAGATCAATACTAAGTATGAATTAAATGAATTCTGCTAGCAATGATGTGCAAACTTCTTCCAAAAATTATTAGATTGTATGGCCATGGAAATCATAATCTCTTTAAAGTGTAATAAATTATTGCTTTAATGCAATGTAGAGTTAAGCAATGTGTTATTTTACAAGCAAATTGGCAACTGATTTTTAAACACACTCAGAATGCCCTGTAATTTTGGGCTRTATTTTTGACTTTTGGTTTTCAAGACCAGCATGATGTGATATTTGACAAAAATACAACTGTGTGAGTGCTTGGGGAAATAAGTACATTTCATTTCTTTTTATAGCCAGGCTACGCTATGTATATGATATGAGAGTAAAAGTGATACAAAGATATTGTTATCATTGTAGCCCTGCACATGTTCATGGTCCCTCAATTTAATAAAAGCTGTGATCTARAACCAAACAATTCTGATCTTCAGACAAGCTACAACTGATAAGGCAAAGCAGACAAATTAGGAAGCAAGGAGGAAAAAGTTAACAATAACCTTGCAAAAAGGGACTTGATTGTTTGCAGTAACAGTACACATCAGGAAATGATGCTAGATCTAGTTGAGCCTGCAGGGAAAATTTAGAGCAGCAGAATGTAATCACCCACTTTGGAATTTGGCCAGGATATAGAGGTTAACGTTTTTGTGCCTGGAAAAAGTACCAAAGGGCTTTCAGTGCCAATTCGTGCTCTGAGGTCAAAGACAAATCTTCTGCTGACTTCTATGGAAGAAGGTAGTGCCAYCCAAATAGGCAAATAAGCCTAAAATGTCCTCCCCATTCTAATCTTTGCAACACATTCATTCATTACATGGACTGTCTCAAGTCAAGAGATTTTCCCCTGGAAGAATTTAATCTACTCTTCTTGCATAGATATGAAAGGTACACTGAGGTGAGGCTAACCCRTCACTTTGCCACAAACATCCACCTATTTATCACATTTCTTTCTAAATTATTTTATTCTATTTTGGTACATTTCGTTTTACCATATGTGCAAGCTTTCRTCCAAACAGTGACTGAAATCTAGGGTCGATGAAAGAAATTGAACTGATTGTAAAAGGTAATGAACTACAGCWTTGCAACTGAATTTAACACTTAATAACAATTACAGATTAGTAATTTCATATGCCAGGGTCACTTTATGTGCAATTTGGCTTTATTAGATTTGGCAATCTTATTTAGTAAAATGTAATGGAGCAACTTGGCTTTTGTCAACCTTCGTCTTTACTTTTGCTGCTTTGTTGACTGTATAAAGACAACAAAAGAGCTAAAAACTACTAATTTTGTAGGGAAACTGACCTTCCCTTATTAAACACAGTCATGTGAATTAAACATCCTCAAGAGGAACAGGGCATCTGGATTCCTAACTAAATGGCAGCCTTTTAAATGCAAGCCTATCAGAGGGAGTTTACTGGGGAGATGGTTCAGCTGTAGAATCAGTTTCTATAGCATGGAAGTCTTAATCCATTACCTGGATGATGGTGAAAAAAACAGATGAAAAAGGGAGATCATAGGACACAGCAGTGAATAAGATGTTGAGGAAGAAGAAATCATGTTTAGGTTTTGAAAATATGGGGTCAAGTTTGTTTCTGGTCTACTTTTAAAGGCATGAAGCAAGACCAGATTTGCCCTATTTGGGCATCCTGAAGAACAACTGGAATTGAGAACTTTGGCAAAAAGTTTGTGGATAAACACAACAACAACAACAACAAAGGATTAACCTTGGGTAGGAACCAAGCATTCTGTGAACTGGAAAGGCTTCTGACAAACCAGAAATGCCTTTCAATTTTTACTGCCTGGAAGTTGTTCTTGCAGAGGCCTTGTCTTTCTTCTGACTGAACATCCAGTTCTGCTTCATTACTCTATCTGTATATTGCAAAATACCTAGCTGGAAACTTAACCAGCTTTTAAATTGCTGAAGGGTGTAAACAGACGTAGATTTTGTAAACAGTTCTGTYTGAGAAAGGTGTATTGCCTATTTGTGGTTTGGACATAAATGCCCATCACAGCCCCTCTACTAGAGGTAACTAATCRATCTTGACATGAGTGAGCCAGAGAGAGGCCACATAAGTAGGTCCTCTGACAGATCTCAGAGGTTGCTAACCTCAGCCACTAACCTCACTAAGAGAGTATGAGTGTAGGCTTGTACTGACGGGCAAGTGAGAAGGAGTTTGGAGTGTAACCTCTTCCAGTTGCACCACTATATCCAGAAAAACTCATAACAGTACGTGTAAGGTGGTGTAAACCCATGGCACATGAAGACACATGAAGTTGCTAATACTGATTTTGCTTAATTTAACCACTACACTGTGTGGATGTATCTGAATCTCCATCATTCACATTCAAGGGCAACTTTAGAGACCAGAAATTGTTTCTTCTAGTGCTGCATTGAAGAACACACCAATAAAACTACACACAAGTCTATAAAAAGATGGTCTTTAGCCAACTTTCTCTAGATACAGTATTTTTCTTAGCCTTCTATCCCTTTCAGCTGTTGTACTCCAATTTCTCAGCTATGTCTAGCAGTACTCTTTAGGTCTCAGGTGCTGCCTGATAGTCTAAATGCACCTCCTGTAAATAAATGACCCAAACCAAGGGGACCCAATCCTGCTTCAGTATAGCCAAAGGTGAAACTTCTTGTATCAGTGGCAGCAAGATGAAGTGGGGGAAAAAAAAMTTTTTGGAAGAAGGGACTTAGCCAGAGGACCTCAGGTGCTATTCTGCAAAATGTTGAGCAATCTGCTTTCAAATCGAAGCTGATCAAATGCCAGGAAAGATGGGAACTTGAAGTGACATTTTCCTAGGGTGTTGGAGGGCTAATATACTGATTTTAAGGGCTGAAAAGGGGTCCAYAGCAGACAGATGAGCAAGACAGTCTTGCTAATTCTTAAAGATCCTTTAGAATGAAAAGCAGCTAGAAAAATGCATTTTTAGCCAKCATCCTTTTACCTGATGCTGGACAATGGATTAATTAACGTATCAAATAATGTAATTTCTGAACACACCCAGGTGAGGACTTTGACCTAGATAAAATCAGTCTGTCTATCCTATCTCTTGATTTTCCTCTGTGGTTCCACCCCTCAAAGATTAATAACTTACAGTAACATGTTGCTTTGAAATGCCTTATGTTTAAGAGTAGCCCAGTGATGAATTTGTATCTTTACATTTTTATGACACAAGACTTCAGAAACTTCATCAAAAGGGACTGAAAATTCATTGAAGACTACAAGTAAATTAAATCACAAATAATATCTGACCAAGGGCAAGACAAAYGCTTTTTTATTATCAAGTATTCCAAATGCCCTAAGAAAAATTCTTGCAGCCTATCTCAGGACTTGCTGTGCAGTAAAGGAAACTTGGAATACAAAACTAGGGGGATTAAAACTAGGGCCAATATTAACATTTGGATTGATATACAGTTTTGAAATCATCAGCGATAATTCCAAAGTAAATTTACAGAATTTACAAACAGTCTGTCCCGAGCCTAGCAGTACATTGATGTGACATGATGAAGGCAGAACACTTTCTGTAGTCACAGGTGAAGAAGGAACGGATGCAGCTAGCATCAATCTCACTGCCTCTGACTTCCCTGAGTCGTGGTGGCAGGGACAGCGTTTGGCATGAACCTAAACCAGGGCCAGAATCACCTCTCTGCATTCTGTAGGAGGTATATCCAGGAAGACGCTTAACTGATCTCCTTTATGCACTTAAATATTACATAGTTATAAATGTGAATGTAGAGACATTTTTGAAATTGAAAATTATCCTAGTATGCACACAGACTAAATATTTGATGTACCAAATCATTTCTGAATTGAAATGGGAATATGGGGCTTGCTTTTCATAGAGGCACAAGATTATTGCATAGTACATATGTATTAAACTGATTTTGGATCTCTACAGACAGTTTGGGATCAGTGAAATAATTCTGCCCCAGTCAAGAGTGTCTACACTTAAATGTTCTTAAATAAACAATTTTCACATGAGGATCACAATCTTTTGTTGCTCAAGGCTGCTTGTTGTTTCCTTTAAAAAAAATTCCAAACCCTGTACTTTGGAATACTGTATGGAGATTTTGAGAGGTGTTGGTCTCCAAAATAACTAGGACTAGGTAGTTAGGAGATACTGAAGAAGCACTGAAAGSTGGGACCAAACTGTCTATCAGTGAGAACCCTAAACCTGTTTTGTTTTGCATCTGATTCATAACGATCCACARAACTGTAACATGCAATTGGCTACAGAGGAAAGAAGATGGTCACTTCAGTCTGTAATCGTGAGCTTTGGGTAGGGTCTGACTGCATCTATTGTGTTGATGACAGTTCTGATTTAATACTTCAGGTTATATTTTRTTTTTGAAGAGCAGTACTCTTCCATAAGACAAATTAAGCTTATAAAAAAATATAGTATAGAAATTATTTACTAAGAAATGACAACTAAATATATTGGTTTTATAGGCACTATTCATCTATAACATTTAAAATTGAAAACCCAAGTAAATTCTCAAACACTAAATTCTCAAAATATATTAAAATGTAGTTAAAATTGAATTAAGGGAATGTTGTTGCTATCACCAAATTAATGACTGTTACTGATAATCTTAGGGGAATACAGAAAGAAACTGTATTGAAAATAGATGTAATATAATATCTTAATCATAACTGTATGAATATTTTAGAGGGRAAAAAAAGGAAAGCATCTGGGGAGATTAGATGCCTTCACTGTGTACTTTAAACTTTTTTAAATGTCTGAATTAAACTCTGAGCTTCTTGTGTATATAATGCATCTTAAGGCCAACACAGTAACCCTTCAATATATTTAAAGTCAGTTATTGATACATGCTATCATTCATGAGAACATGTTTTTTACCTGGAAATATAAGYATATTAACTGGATAAAAAGCTGGATAATTACTAATTACCTTGCTTAACTACAGCCTACTATATTTTAATGMTGCTTGTCCATAAAATACCGATAAATTTTAGCTACATGAAAAGTTGGAAGAAACTGAAAAGAGCACATTTTTTGAAAGATCTAGTTTAAAATTAATTTAAATCATAACCTGATTTATTCACATATATTCCATATACAAATTTTATACTCTGACTCATTGTACACTTGTTGTTATAATTTTGGAGAGAATACACTGTATTCCTCATACCAGAGAGATGAATCTCGTTAAGTATGAAATTCAACTCTCTGAAATATGGGGTGGAAATTTATGGGTTTATAATTTGAATAAACACTTAAAATTATGTTAAAAAATTCTGTTCAAATAAAGTAGACAGGCAGAGCCAAGTCTGTAAACACTGACAAGTCAATAAGGGAGTTGCCTTGTTGCTAAAGCATGACTTTTCCTTAGAAAGGTTATGCCACAGAAATTATAGCTGTAATGATACAGCCTTCATTATATGATATTTTTCACCCACTACTGTAAATGTCTTTATTTTTTTTCCTTTCTAGAAACATGCACTTTAATCAATAGGAGAATTAACCAGACTATTGCAAAGTATTCAACATTCAAGAGGGATAAGATTTCATTGCTGAAGAGAGCCAAATTTCATTGCTAGGAAATCATAAACTTCTCATGGGTTGGGCCAGTCTTTGAAAAGTCTAATCTTTGAAGGAGACAGTTGAAATCTGATTCCTGAAGTGTGGTTATGTGCCTCTCTGTAGTGAATTTCATGAGCTGAGTAGTAAGGGTGTTAAAAAATACGGCTTTATTACAAGATCTGTAGACATTGTTCCTCAAAGACACAAAATGTTATTGATGCTGAAAGAAAATGTAGAAGAACTCAGCATCCTACAGAATCCGATTTCCTCTTTACTTCAAAGAGAACCTACCTGTGAATTTCAGAGGAGAATATTACACTGTCTTCAGTCAGTTTGCAAATAGATATTTTTTCAGTAGAAACGTATAAAAACATCTCACTGGGTAACTGCATTCAAAAGAAAGCAGTGCTATGTTTGTTCTTGCTAAGCTTATAGGCCCTATCACCTCCACCCTGGCTGACATCGAACCCCAAGGACATCATAGAATATCTATATCTATGACAGAGAGCTACTGCCATTCTTTTATTTTTTTCATGCACCTTTCATTAAAAGCTCATTCTACAAGAGAGCATAACGGACTCGTGGCCTAGAACTGAATCTAATACATCTAATACATGAACTACATTCTCGTGCTTCCAAGATTGAAGCTTCAAAGGCATGCTGTCTGCTGCTGCAGTGCCAGAAATAGTAGGACAGTAGAACTTGAGCACCGTAGTAGTATTTCTCTTTTCTGTTTATTGGCTTATGTCCTTTTTTAGGCATTATGTAATTCTCTGCAATGAAGCAGCCTCGTTCCAGACATAGGAACTGGGAATGAAGAGTCAAATTATGTGCTGATGCTGAGGTTAAAAGGTRGCACCACAACACATGTAAAAGAACCTGAGCAGGCTTTACGCTAGCTTCTTCACAAGCCAAAGAAAAATGAAGTCYCAAATTAGAGATGAAGAGCTAAGATTTTAGTCTATACTGTCCAGGCCTCCCAAAGTCTCTCCATAGCTTCTCAAGCAGCTAATCCTACTGTAGTCAATGCTGCTGTGGTTTGCCTATCGTTAATATGTTAAACAGGTACTCTAAAGCTAGTTTTTGAGTCCTGAAAGTGTCACAGTAATACCTTTGTTTGCAGTAGAGAGATATTCAAAGCTTTTGATCTTGATTCTGATGCTGACTGGCTCTATCACCTGAGAAACTCTCAGTGCCTTCTTTCACCACATCACTGAGGATGATGTGGTTTGCTATCATTAGTGATCCACTTTAGAGGTAGATAGTAAATTATCATTACTTGTATTCCTCTGGAATTTCCATCTAAAAATTTCTAAAACAGTAATGTTCATGAAGCATATGCCAAAACTTCCATAAAATAAGGCTGCATTTATTTTAGAAACTGCAAACTGTAATGCAGGGATGTGCCTAAAAACACATTAGAGAGCAGCAGAGAAGAAATTAGGAAACCAGTTTCTTAATTGAGAGTCTTTAGTCCCAGGCTGTAATCACTAGAGACATGTCTTTCTGGTGTTTGGAGTTCAGTGCTGTTTTCTGAATAATAGTACTCAGTATAAATCCATGAATAAATAACATACATAAACATGTTTTCCAGAATCATGTGAACTGTGTTATACAGATGAAGACTTATCCCTGCCATAAGAGCAGTAACAATTTAGTGCCTTCTATTCCTTTGCCTTCAAAAGAAAATAAAAATAGACTGAGGTACTCTGAATTTTTGTCAGTGAAATTCTGTCATAGGTGAATGTTTCTAACTCCAGAAGAAGGCAGGAGGGACTGAGCCCTGACATTCTGGACCACAGTCTGACCAACTCTATATTATAATTTTTCATACAAGCAAGCAGCCTTCTAATCAGAATTAGCTAATGACTTGATAGAAATGAAACGAGCTTTAATGTAAAAAAAAACAGGGTAAAAATTAGATGCTGYTGTACAAAGCCAAGAATGCTTTAATACTTATTTAATTGATAATGAGATTAAGATAAATATGTAAGAACCTACCTGTACAAGTTGGATGGCTGCTGCATCCAGAATAGTCTGAAATCTTCTATATTTTTGCCTACTACTGATTGTTTAGATCATCATAGTTATAAATGTCACATTAAACATATTCAGGACTTGCTTGTACTTCTGTTTCTTGGTTTTTCTCTCTTTCTCTTCCTTTGTTTCCTTCTGTCTTCTCTCTTTCTTTCTCTTTCTTCCTTTCTATCTTTCTACTGCTTTGTTTATATCTCGTAACTAAGCACTGTGTGGTCTGGCAAGTGGCTAAGCAAGTAAACAGTAAGGTTCCTTCTCTTGCTTGCAAGCCAAGCCTAGCAGTTCCTGGTTTGAAGTTGAGGGCAACGTCATGTCTGCTGAGGCTGATTACACTCCTTCCCTTTTTTTTTTTTTTTTTTTTTTTTTTTTTGTAGTTCACCCGCCAGGTAATAAGAGTCAGCTTTTAGGAAGTGGCTCAATATAAATCTCTGGGTCCATCGACATATAAGAACTCAATTGGATTACCTGACGCACACGGGAGTATTAGATCTAAAGCCCTGTAGACTGATGTCACTTTCAGTCCCCCGCCAATCCAGAGAGAAGCAGCACACCAAAGCAGAGATTGATGGTCTAACGGGGTGAGCGTGTCTTTTGTGAGTAGCAAAATCCTTCAGACTCAATAAACAATGAGGATAAGATTTTGATGGGTCTTTCTGGCAGAAAAAAAACTGAAAGAGGGGAATTTGTTTTTTTTTTTTTTTAATATTGCTCAATCTAAAAAATTCTGGTTAATTATTGCAGGGTGCAGCTGTGCTTAGAGCAGGGCAAAGGGAGCTCATGGGATGCTGCAGGGCAACTGTGAGCTGGGCATAAGTGAAGAAAAAAAAACCTTAGCAAAACAAAAGCAAGTTCTATTGGACTTATTCAATAAGCTCTTCACRTTAATTGTTCCTCCATTCCTCCCAGCCCTGTTTCTCTTGGCATTCTATTTTATTCTTTCTGTCTTCAAAACAGCTTTCTCATGGTTTGAGCTAAATAGAAGTCCCTCTGCCTCCAAAAAGTCTGAATTCATTCATTTACTTCCAAGTGTTAAAAAAACCCCACAAACCAAAACCCAGAAGAAATTATCAAAATGTATGTTATATATTGTAATGGCAAATATCCATTTTTATGATAATGTTAGTATTCAGATAGAGCAGACAGCATTTTATTTTTAAAGAAGATCCTCAAAAATTGGATGACACAACAGAAAATACGGTATCATACAAAAGGACAAAAGTTGCAACAAGAAGATATTCATATCAGGCAACCATCTCTTTTGCTATCCATGTCTATGGTAGGCACAAGTCAAAATTATTTTACCATCAAAAGCTGAAATCGTCATTACCCTAGATCCTCATATTGTTTGATTTATCAGCTGACACTCAGCCATGTTCTTTATGTTTTGTACTTCCTTGGACTGTAAGACTGTCTCCACTCCTGATTCTTGTCCTCCATAAGTGGTCTTCTGGGGAGTGGTTGGAGGATCCTTCATTTCTTCCTCCAGCTTTGTATAAGGATTCCACAAAGCTGCATTTGTTTACTCTTTCTCCCCATAATTTGTCCCTGAGCAATGTGATTTGCAAATGCAATTTCAGCTACAATCTTTATGCCAATGCCTCACACTGTAGATTTCTCTCTTCATGTCCAAATGAAAACTTTGGATTGTCTCTCTTTGCCTAACTTCATGCAACTAGTCATTTAAGTTCAACACGACCAAAAAAAGCCCTCTTATCTYCATATTTCTCACTCCTTTTTCCTTTCTTAGTCACTGCGAATGATGCCACTGTTATCCCTAGCCCATACCCTGGGTTTCATGTTCAGTTTGGTCTTCTTCCTAGGTCAACCCTTCCACTGTATCTGGATCTTGACATGTGCTTTTGAATAAAATTTACAAGCTGTGGTCTTCTTTATCTAAACAAAATTTATTCAGGCTTTCATCATCTCAATTGCTGCAACTCCCTCTCTTCTGACCCTGACAAATGCAATATTGCCTTATCCAAAACGTCACTGAAAACATCCATTTTGCTGAATTCTCACACTTGGCACATCACCCATCTTTTTGTATCCCTTCTCTGGTCCCTTTTCTTTATAGCAGCAAAATAAATCTATTTTTTTCTAAATTTGGTCTTGGTCCAGAAGTCATAAATCTGATCTGAAGGGCAGTCTGCCAGGAATGCAGGCGGGAATAAAACTAGGTAGAAAAGTGTCACATCTGAGATGTCTCAAACAGAACATTTTGGAATCGGCAAACCAACGTTTACTGATAAATCTTACCACTGTGCAATAAAGACTATTTGTTGACCCTTTTCCTGTGATCACTGGGACTGATACTGCTCTTCATTTTTTGGATTCACGGATCCAAATACCAACAGATCAGCAAAAGGCTGTTGATGGTAAAAAGAAACTCTGAGCGTTGCTGCACCTCGGGATGTATTCAGCCTGATTGTCCAATACAGTCATACTAGCAGGAGAAAAGCAACACRAGTTTGTGGCTGTTCCTTCCCCAGGTAATGAGTGGGGAGGAGGTAGGAAGTTATTTATAGTGGTACATTTGTAGCTACCAGATTTGTTTTAAGTAGATGTGTGTATAGTGCTGTTYGTGGAGTTAATAGGGCGTGTGGCTTGTTGAATCATTTTGCTAGAAATAATGTGTTGTGTGAATATGCTCCCATTAAATCAGGTAGAAATGTTCATTTGATTAACTAATCAAAGTTCCTAAATACTTTATGCTCCATTGCTTTAAGAAAAGACTCAGTCATTCTTCAYATGAGAACATGGGCCCAATGCAAACCTGTGGTAGTTCTGTTGGTGTAAGCAACGGTTCCAGATTTGTGAAATCAAATTCTCACCCATGGTTCCTTCTTTATTCTAAACAGTCATTGAAAACAGCCATTTTAGAAAATTATTCACATCATATTGGTCTGAACCAAAGTAGTATTTCAGACTCATAAACTCAAAAGAGACAGTATGAGAGCTTTAGCTGCATTCATTCTATTCACCTATTGAATCCTTACTGCGTACAGATGACATGTATGTAATTGTGGCAAAGTTTATGTAACTAGATCACTATGAAAGAAGGTTAACAAGATGAAAGACTATTTATCCCGGTGAAGGAACTGCTGGATGGAGGCTTAGGATCTCCCTTATGTTCCATCCAGCTTTCTGAGAACTGGCAAGGGTTAGAATCCAATTATTCTCTGACATTAATGCCTTTTCATCCCACAGAAGCTGAAGTGTGGGAAGGTCTTACAGTTTACATAAAGGTGAGGATTATTATTTACTTCTCGGCTGATGGTGGTACAAGCAGGCTGTCAAAACTACAACCACGGGTCAGATGTGGGGTTTCTGTTAAACAGAGACGACTCACAGTGCTTCTGTTAAGTTTTAACTGGTTTTAGTTCAGAGTCCCATGGAGTGGATCATAAACTGCTTGAGYTGTCAGAGCTAAATGGAGATCACTTGAGCTTTCAGAAAAATCAGGGAATTTCCCTTTTTGTTTTAAGTCTGCTCAAGTCATATAACAGGACTTAACCACTTCTTCTGATAGTGAACTTCCATGCATCGTCCCTATGCCCAGTATACATACAAATTAAAGTTTTATTTCCATAATGGTTTCTAAGCAGATTGGAATTGGTCCAGTCATCTATATTTAGCTTAGGAAAGTAATACAGGGATGTGAGTCTATGCTCTTGTTCTGATCTTTGCTGGAARTGCCTTTTGCTCTGGAATTATTCTTAGAAAGCCAAATACAAAGTCTTCATCGATAAGAGTGCAGGAAGGGAGATCAGGCATGTCAGTATGTAATTTAGAAAGACAGGAGTGGGGTACAGGTATAAATTAGGAGTATGTTTGGCAGATTGCTGAACTAAACCCCACAGCTGCAAAGCTGCACACATTTACAATCAATTTTTCCCCAGTAAAGAAACCACAACAACTTGGTTGTGACTTAGGTAGAATATATTGCCACAATCCAGCCCAGTGAACCCACTGTCTAATGTTGTCCTCAGATAATGCCAGACCCTAAGAACTTTTCCTAAATTTGCCCACGCAAAATTTCAATTAAGTAGTAATATAAATAAAGAACACCCTATGCTGTGTTAATATCGGTGTATAGAAATATGAGGCATGTGATACTGTAAACACTGTTTTCTAATAGTTAAACTATACTTCTCTCCACAAACAATTTCCAGTTGGCTGAGTATGTCTAATGATTGTACATACTTTGCTGCCTATTTACTTGGTATACCTATTAATATAAATTGGCTGTACATGGAGTTATGGCAACTCAGAAAGAACTTTGCAGGATTAGCAAAGAAGTGGTTAATGGTATTAATGACATTTCGGAGAATACAGTTTCTTGACTAGACATACAGAAATGTCATTTTTACTGAGCTTCAGTATCCCTTAGCCATGAACATGGCCCTACCATCAGTTCACATTTATAACCTGTCGCATGGTGCCCCACGGTGGCTGCTTGCCTTCTCTTACAGTTGCTCAAGCCAGCAAGTGCTCGGTTCATTTTGGGTGCTACTAAAAAAAATGTTTACCCCAGTTCATGATTATTTGCTAATAGTCAGAATTCAAGTGTAAAGCAACATCTGGCAACTACTGACTGTTTYTAGTTCTTTCAAAGAGGCAATACAGGTCCCTCCAGCTAGTTACTTGAAGTTCATTTCATACTGCTTTTCAAGACATAATTGAATAAAAAGTCTAGCTGTTACAATGTTTCTTTTAATAGGTTCTTTTTTATCTATTTAATTATTAAAATGAAACATTTTAACATCAGCTGTATTTATCAACAATTAGAGTGTGTGATTCTTGGTTCATTTTTCTTTGTACACTTTTTTAGGCTGTAAGATATCAGTTAATTTGGGTTTTGGTTGTAATTAGTTTCTAGCAAATTTCCATTTCACTTTCCTATGTGAAATGCAGCTTCTGTGCCACAACCAATGGTAAAAAAATGTTGAAGAAAAGATATTATTACCAAACTGCTTTGTTCATTTCATGTAAACAATTGTATTATTTCTGGAATTTTCTAAAATGTTTCAAAGTCTGGGTTTTCTTTCCACATATATCTCCCTTAGCAAACAATATTTATCAACCTGTTTTCATAAGAGGACACGGATGTTGATCCTGGCTGTGACTTATCAAGCCTTAGCGTGGAAAAACTGGGCCCCCTGAGTACCCACAATTCCTGTTGATCTCTTCTTGATGAAGTAATTAGTGAGGCGAGGAGAGAGTTTGTTAATTTYGTTAATTTCCAGAAGGCGGCTTTCACTGCTGCAAGGTACCTAGGTGCCTATGTGATGATGATATATAAACGTCTAAAATAAATAAGTGATAGAATTACAGTGGCTGCA
Organism: Oceanodroma leucorhoa; assembly: GCA_030449065.1. Lineage (NCBI taxonomy): Eukaryota > Metazoa > Chordata > Aves > Procellariiformes > Oceanodroma > Oceanodroma leucorhoa. The sequence goes on along the minus strand of JASVER010000014.1, from coordinate 164,050 downwards.
TGTTTGCACAGGTGGCTCAGCCTGAGAAGTCCCATGAAATTCAATTTTTGGCAATGCAAYCTATTGACGATTGCTTAAGAAAAGAAAGCTTAGATGGTCCATTCTTGCAAAGAAATATTTTTAAATCCATAACTAAAAAGATTTAAAAAAAAATCAGTACACGCAGTTCTTTGTCTAAATGTTGGTATCTTGTAGCTACAAAACATGCCTAGAATATCTTGTTTCTATTTTCAGTTTGCCTAAAAATGACTGTAGGCATAATCAGACATTTACTTGAAAAACAGCTATTGTGGTTTAAGCAGTTACCACCTTGTATTTGTTCACTACAGTCCCACTCAGCTGAAGCATACTGAGTTACTATGTGTATTATGCTAATCCATTTTTGTGCAAAAATAAATCATTATTCTTTACTATGGATGTTGTGTGGGCAAAAATTACTATTCCATATATCTTTGGGCCTGTTATGTTACAGTTTCTAATTTTTGACATTTTGATTTTTGTACATCAAAATTTGGGTCAGATACTCAGATCTGTTGCCTTGACTCCAAAGATTTCAGCCTGAATTGTTTGCTTTGCAGTTTATAAACATCAATACATTAAAACCATGTTTACTCTCAAGCATGTGGTAATTGATAAGAACTTAATGAAAATGTTAAAAAATGACAAATCTACATTTTTAATGTAATTTCGTGACTGCTGAATCCAGACGTTTTAATATGATGTTCATAAACATGCTCGTATACCAAGGTATGGGAGTGAGAAAGATTGCAGTATTTTGACATAATTCAGATTTTACTGGCACCTTTTTTATCAAAATATTTATTAAACACTCAACAACTGCTTATTTTAAAGCAACAGTCCAAATCCAAGACTAATGCTACATGGACACCAAAACTGAGAAGGTAAGAAAATGATTAACAATTACATGTAAGCAGAGGATGCTTTTCATGCTCCAGATTGTTCATTAACTTAATTTTGGAGTTTCTATTATTAAATAAAACTGCTCATCAAATTCTCCTTATAGATGAAATTTCATATTTATTTTGGAAAGTAAAATTCAAGTTCTGAGCTTGGTGACTCCCGTTATTTTGCCAAACAGACCCTTATCAGCTTTCAGACTTTCTCATGGGCCACCACGCACCTTTATTGTCAAACCTGTCACTGAAAATCCTGTCAAGTTTTGTCGTTCCGTGGCCTCAGCAGGGCCACAGTCTGAGAGCCCTCGCTGCAAACACCTTGGGCCCTGCCAGGTAGCCACGCTTCCTTCTGCAGTCTTCTCTCTTCATATTGTTCTGCRAAACTTTTTTTCCCTTTCTGCTACTGATCCTCTATGAACAAATATGAATCTCCTGTCTGCTTGCCTGTATGTTCTGTTGTAACGCATCCATACTCTTGCTCTCTACTGTATCCTTCTAATCTGTTAAGAGGTCCAGAGAAAAATGCTGGTTTTGCAAAATACCTGTTTATTTTCATAGATACCAAGACTTTAGTTTTGTCTTTTCTTGCATATCAATCAGGACAATCCAGAAAACAGTTTCCACCCAGACATATGCAATATATGAGTATAGTCATTATGCTTGTAAGAAAATACTTCTGGAAAGCATTTTTGAAAACAATACTGTAGTGATGCTCAATGACATTCTCAAAGTTTTATTTTCTTATATAGGGACTTGGTTTTGAAAAATTGATTATACAGACAATCAAAGAAACCTTCATCCTTACTTAGAGAGGTATTATTTCAATGTCTTGTAAATTTTGCATAGTGTACAGGAACTTTACAGCYTATCATATTGTCTTTATCTTTTAAACCATTATACTGGTAAGTAGCAAATTTGYGGTATTAAATTCTTCCCTTCCTTTCACAGTTTTCCTTCATAAAATCTTTACATATTTTGGAGCCCCTATTAAAATATATAATGCTCCTTCATCATGCTTTGCAACAACACCAATCTGATCTTTTTCTGTAATTACTGCATCATTATTTCTATTGCTTATCAGCTCTACATGCAAGATGGCAATAGATGCTGATGGCATACAAGGTTGAGAGGACTAGTTTTAAAAAGACACTTAGAAATACATCTCTGTTTAAAAGCGTCAACTTCATAAACTATAAAATCTTAATGAGAATTTGATTATGCCCTGAAAAAGAAATGTGACAAATCTGGATCCTAAGCAAACACCATTTTTTACTTTAAAGGGACTGTTGTCCTTCTTTGCTTGCAAATCTCAATGCAGTCTTACTTCAAATGGGATGATCAGGAACAATAACTCTCCGAAAAAGATTAGGAGTAACATCAGTGATCTGTAAGGCCATGGGTCTTGTTGCAAATAACTGAACTGGCTGAATGTGATGTCACCCCACCTGTTTCWTGCTGGGCAGAGGAGACCGGAGGTTAACACCGGAGGTCTATTTGCCAATAGAAAGAAACATCTGAAGGTGCCATGACCTGCATCAGCCAAAATCAGCAGTGCTAGTTTAATYTGCTGGTGAAGATGAATATGACCTACCCAGATTAAATTTTGCCTGCAATGTATTTTGGGGATTCATATTGCCCTTTCTGCCAGCTGAGATTTGCCTTTGGCATACATAAACATGGAAGGGAATGCAATGTCTGGCTGTGATCAAACATACTGCAACAAGAAAAAGCCTCAAAGCTAAAAACTGGCTAATTTAGTTCTGGAGCTGTCCCACAGAAATGATCAGAGGTGAGGTGGGAGGTGTGTTTTAGAAACACRCTTAGAACCCAGTGGCATCTAAAGAGGACGGGGGATGGAGTCTGAGCAATAGTTTTGTTTTGTTTTTTTGTGTATATATAGATAGGATATAAAGGAAGCATCATATATCTGTCTGTGGGGATCTGTAAAAGAACCACTTCTAAGATATGGAGTGAAAATGGGCTTGCTTAAATTAAGTGAGAATTTTAAGGGCAGAGAGTGCAGTGATCTCACTAAAATGGGCATATGAGGTGTATACGGACAGCTTTATGGAAGTGAAGCTTTTAACACCAAGATAGTGGGAAAACTGGAATATTCTGAAGCACCAACATTACTATGTAAAAATACATGCTTATTACAGATGGATAAAAGCTGCTAGCAGCAACAATCTCAATATAATCTTTGGCATCTTCAAAAATGTGGCATAGGCCACTCAAATGTTTGACAATGAATTAAATGTGAAATGTCCATTTTTACAGCACCCTGTGCCTAGCTGGCAGTTTTTAGATATTTTTAAATAGTGCTTATAAGGCCTTTTTTGTACTATGTAGTAAAAATATACAAAGGCTTGCTTCAACCATATTGACGTGGCTTCAAGGCGCTGAGGGGCCTCTTTTCGTCTCTAAGCAGGGAGATTCCTGGGAAAAAAAGAAAAAAAAGAAGAAAAAAAAGGCGATGATATACCAACCAAAATATCGAAAAACCAAGGAGAGAGTACTCATGTCAGGTGCCAAGAGCCAGGGGCAACGGTAATGAATAACTCAAAATCCCACAAAGAGGCACTGAAGATTTAGATGAAAAACAGAGCCAAAACAGATACAGAACAAGCAAATGTTACAACACTCCAGACACCCAGTAATGAGATAAAGCGTTGCCATGCCAGGCGTGCAATGGGGAGCCTGGAGCTGCCAAGGCCGTGAAGGATGTCTAGGAGCAGCAGAAAAACTGATGCCAGAGTGCGACGGTTGRGTGCCAAAGCACTGGTGGAGAGCATGAAGGCAAAGACCTGAAAAATGCAAATTTTTTATGAAAGCCCCAGCAGGAAGGGAGGCCCGGCTAAGGGGCGTAATTCAGGAAAGGAACTGCTCCGGGGGAAAGGGTGCGGAGGAGCCTGAGCGATGCCGGTGCCGGGCAGGGGTGCACGGGCCCGCGGGCACCCGGGGCGCCGCAGCCCCCGCAGGGACCAGGTCGGGGCCGGGCCCCCCGGCGAGGCACGGCTGGGGTGAAGGGCAGCGCCGGCGCGGGGCCGAGGGCAGGGGGGCGGGCAGCGGCAGCGCGGACGCGGGGCCCGGGGCGGGGCGAGCGGAGGGGGCGGGCAGCCGCAGCCGCGGCGGGCGGGCGGAGCGCGGTGCGTGTGCGCGGCCCGGCCCCGGCTCATTACTCAGCGGCTGAGGCGGCGGCGGCGGTGAGCGCGGGGCTGGAGGGGTGCGGCCCCGCTGGAGCGGTGGTCGGCGCTGAGGGGACGGGGCCGAGCCGGGGTGGGGCGCGGCGCGGTTCGCGGGCGGGCGAGCGGCCGCGCCGCGGGGGCCGGGCCCGGCCGCTTTGTTTACGTTTCGGCGGGGCAGCGGGCGGGGAGGGAGCCGGGGGCGGCCCGTGCCCTTGCCCGGAGGCGGGCGGCGGTGCTGGGCTCTCCGGCCCGATGACCTTCCATGTCTGCTCGGGGCTGGGGCGGCTGGAGGTGTCTCGGTGGATAATGGCGGGGGCCTCTTTGTTGGTGTGGCAGGAGGCTCGGCGCGGGGCTCCTCCTCCTGGGAGCGGGGGCACCCAGGCAGGCCGGGCCGGCGTCTCCTGCCAGCCCGGGCGCCCGCTCGGCCTTCGGGGAAGGAAGGATCTGCGGTCGAGGAGGTGGGAATGCAGCCCTGCGAGTGAGCCAGCCACCTCTGTGGTCAGCTTCCATGACCTTGCTCTTAAAATTGCCTCTTAAAGCAAAAGATACTCTTTTGGGATAATGTAACTGCTCCAGATACAGGGGCTTGGGGGAGTCCGGCGGTGTCTTTGATTCTTTGGCCTTTTAATTCTTACATTGCTTGCAAAAGGAGTGAGCTGTCTCTTTGCAGAATTTCTTTTGCTCTTTGGTTTCTCTGTGTCGTTAACAGCATCCAGTTTTACTCCCAAAGCCTGATTCCTTATGCCTTTCTGTCTGGAGTGGTTCCATCAGTGAAGTTTCACCTGAGCACAGCTAATAACCTACAAATACAAATCCCACTTAATTATTTATTCCTCCTCTGCCCCACTACAATAATGGTTTTGAGCAGATAGCATGTTCTTGAATTTCGATGTTGTAGGAACAGGCTTGCTGAAGCCTTTCAGACAGTCGAAAAATCCTACATGCTTTGGCCTATCTGATAATACAAACACAAAGGGTGTTGTGCTTGTTCGGGGAAGGAAAGTATTACTTGCCCTAGGGCATGTGCCTGTGGAATTGAGCAAGCTTATGCGTTGCAGCTGGGTTTTGCTTACAGGTGTGGAGACTTAACCAGTGATGGCCTCACAGGTCATGTGAGACCTGGTGTCACTTCTAGAGATACCAACAAATGCACTTCTAGGGCAGACTAGTATATGACGTGCATCTTTATGTATTTGCAAGTATATTAGATAACTTGAAAACGGTTTAAACTGTAACACGAAGAGAAACTGGGCCAAACCTAGTTAAGGATACTGTCAAAGTGAGTTCACTGACTTACTCGAGCATTCCTTGTATATAATGAAGGGAATCTCTTAATTCTTCTAATAGTAGTTAAGAAAAATAGGTTGAATTTCAAATAGTCCCCTGCTTTGATCTCAGTCTGTGGGGGCAGCCATCTTGTCTTTTTTCCCCACTTGATTCAAAGATGTGTAACATAGACTAGTTTGGTAGTAGGATGCAGGTACAGAGTTCTGCAGAACATGTGATGCCAGTGCAGGGACCAGACAAATTGCAGGCTGCCTGTCAGATCTTGACAGTTTTCAGGGACAGCWGGGCAAAAAGGAGAAGGGAGAGAGAAACATCTGCAGAGTAAGACTAATCCAGAGTTGCAGAGGGTGTGTGAGGTTGTTTTGTCATCACTCTGAAAAAGGAATTTTAATGGCGTCTTCCAGTGCAGAAGTTCCCAAGCTTTTTGGACCATTGGCTTGTATAAGCGTTCAAAGTAATCTTGTGGGCTACCATATACTTCATGGAGACTTCTAGATCAGAAGCATTAGTAAGATGATCTAATACGGTTCTGAGTCCTATAGTTTTGGACTGCTTGTTCTAGGCAATAGAATTGCCTTTTGTGTGTGGCTTTTGTGTTTTAACTTTTAACCCTGCTCTTTAGGGACCGAGGCCTTTGCTGGCTTTATAGGTGTGCAGGTATAACCTCCTTTGCAAAGACTTTAGGCAAACTTGTTATATTGGTGAATTGTTATGCAAATATTAGGGAATAAACAAGTGTTTGGAGATTTTAACAACTGAATTTATTTTCTGCCTGCTACTTACTTGAAATGAATTAATGTGTTTATTTCATGTTTTGTTTGTTTATTTTTTTAAACCATAAGCTAATGGGATAGTATTTGAGATTATAATGTTACCTTTGGCTTCCTTTCCATCCTTCCTCAACTGCCTAAATTGTTTGAATGCTTGTTTAAAAGATGCATGGAAAGTGCATGCTTAGCTCCTCATTTCTGAGGATTGATCCGATATTCTGGACAAATACAAATGTCCTCCTAGTCTGCTGAAAAGTATGGTGTGCTATTTCTTAAACTTCATTTCCTACCCACCCCTCTTGGAAAAAAAATTGTCTATGTGTGTATAGTTCTACTATACATTTTTAATATATATAATTCTCATTGCTGTATCACTTTGGAAATTAGACTAATCTGGTTTTGATCCTAGGTTTTGTAATAAAGGCTAAATATATTTTATTGCTGTAAATGTTTCCTTTAAAAAAACCCTTAGTCCTTAATTCAAAACCTGCAGAAACAGGCTTCTGTTTACATTATGGAAAGGTCTCTTGGCATTTGAAAGCTCTTTAAAAATCCACTTGACACTGCTTATGTTGTTTGCCTGCTGTGAAATTCACCACAGTTTGGACATGGATTCTGAAAAACAGTTTTTACTTTGATTTAAGAATCTGAACTTCTAGTTTTCAAAACTTTCAAGAATCCTCTTGTTTAAATGGAGATGGAAATTCACCTTTAAATTTGTTAAAGGCCCTTTCTAGCTATCATCATGAAAAGATGAGCTATATTTGAAGCGGCATTCATTGCTCCGTTATGAGGTATATCTGTATGAAAATACAGCGATAGTCGCTTTTATTTGCATACATTCTTTTTAACAGTGACTGTAGTGTCAGTGAAAGATACTTGGTTGATAAAGTCCTTGAGTTTTCAGAATAATTATAAGTGTTTATAGTTCTAGAAGATCACACCATGGTTTCATGTTCAGTGGCTACCTTGCTTAAGCAGTTTCTCTTACCTGCTGTTCCTTCCTGCCAGCAAAATAGATCAAGGAGCTAACTGATCCAGCTGAAAAAAAATCTTCCTCTTGGACTATTTTTCAGCCTGATTAATTTCCTTATGTGTCTGAACAAACAGCTATGCTATTGCAAGGTTGGAAGACAAGGAGGCTACTTGGGTGGGGATTGCTATCAGTCATGCATATGCACAGAGGTATTCACAGATCAGGTAGAGGTTGCTGGAAGACTAAAGTGATGGAAATGGGCAAGCCCCTTTTATGTTGAGAAGTGCTTGTTTAAAATGTGTTTGCAGACTTGGTCTGCTGCTGCTGTTACTGAAAAGCATTCTGAACAAGTTGTTGATTTTGGTTTCTTGAATGCACTGTAGAGCCCAAAATGAATTGGGGATGAGTACCCATTTGGTAATGAATGTTGATCTAGAAGTTACGAGTTGGGAACTTTGTGTGGATGGACAGCCTCTTCCACACCTAGCTGTATTAATCATTTCAAAGYGTATGTATAGTATCAATAGGAGCCCTTAAAACAATCTGGAAATTTTTGGACTGAGGCAGAAGATGCATCCTCGCAGTGCTGATAACTGTTTGTGTTTTCTGCTTTCTTTAAATACTGTGTTTTTGAGGAAGAAAATATTAACTATTTTAGGGACTGTATTTTACATGTGGGAATGCAAATGCTCATTTATCTTTTGTGGCACTTTAAAAATATGTATCATTTATCTTTTAGATTATTGTGCTTGGTGGGGGCAGCTTTTAATTCAGTGTTCAAAACTTCCCTTACTATAGCTTTTCCCAGCTTATTATATCTCAGTAATACATGAAGTCTTCAGGAAAAAAAAGCTTGAAATACCCTACGCTTTTTCTGTCCTAGCTCTTATTCAAAATATGGGACTGCAGGTGTAGGTCACTGAGTAGTTTCCCAAGTTGTTTGTATTTACCAAATACTTAGTGGAATTTTATTAGCACTGTTCATCTGTACAAGTTTGTCCTGTGGCAAAACTGTGTAGCCTTCTTAGTGAATGGTGATATTTTTAAGAAATGTGCTGTCTTAGAAGAATTTGAAGATGATACTGAGAAATTCATGATGACTTGGTGATGGGTGGAATATGTTGCCAATACATTGACTTGAAATGTATGGGAAGTAAACAGCAGTAAGTGTAGCTATGCATGATATAACCTTTAATTTAGGGGAATTAATACTTGAATTTGAAGAATTAAGTTACAGAAGACAATCAAAACCAACCAGAATTGCTAGATACTTTTAAAATGTAACTTAAGATTTCTTTGATGTAAACTTTGATGTGTGAGCTCAAGGAACACACCAAGCACATGGTAGTGACCCTTCTTTTGTCAACTAGAAGGCTCTTCCATTCTTTGTAGCTTAAGGAATACTCCAGCTTATCATACAGCCACCAGTGAATAGCAGTTTCCTTCTGCTATAGATTTTACAAAGCCTTTGGGTGAGAACTCCTTCAAGAGACGGGAGCTGACTGCATCGAACTGTGAGAAAGGGATCCATTACTGATGTTGAATCAGATCAGCACGGAGAACTGCCCAACCAGCTGTTTATATAGTACTGTTACCTTGACTGTTACTTATTTTGTAAAACATTTTTGTAAGGTTTTCGAAGGCCTGCATTTTTCTTTGATTGATGTGTGAAGAGATAATGATCTTGGTGTACCAAGCTTATAATTAATAGCAACACATTTCTTCTTAACTTTAGATGCTTTTTTTCTCCTAAGTGATTAAAAACAAGTCCTTGGTTCTTCTTCTGTCTAAATTGATTGCCTGTAAGCCTGATACTAAAATAAACCTCATAGTTGTTGCCCATGTTGTCACTTTTATAGTTGGATAAATGCTGCTTGATACGTAAACAGATGGGATGCTTATTAATCGTTCTTAGTTGGATGTTGTAGACTAATGCTAAAAATGGTGACTGGCAGAAAATATACTTTAACTTCATGGTCATTTGTGTTGCAAACAAAGCAAATACTGTACATGTGCTCATGTGTGTACACTTAAAATAAAAAGGGCAAACATTAATTCTACAGTGTTGTTGGAAAGCCTATTCACTGTAATTATTGATTCTGAGTATTTAAAAAAAAACCCACCCAACCAAAAACCAACTCTGACAGCCTCCCATTACTTAATTATACTGACATTATATCAGGCTTTTTTTTTTTTTTGTAATACTATAGATCTTAAAAGCATGCAGGAAAATGTCTTAATCCAATATTTACTCTTTTAACTACAAACTATGACTAAAATGTGTGTTCCCATCATTGTAGTCTGTGTTCATTCAAACATTTACCTTGTACCTTAGTTTGCTGAACAAAACCTGAAATGTCTCTAGTCTGGTGTTTTGATTGTTGCAAAATGAGAAGAATGAACATTAGGTATTGTATTTCTCGTGGTGATCTCAAAGTCATGGAAATGCCCAGCTCTGTAAGTGTATGTGTCCGTATGCATGTAGGTGCATAAAATGATTCTTCAGCTGTTGATGGCTGGGAGCTGCTGACTGGGCAGGAACTCTTGCAAAAGAGGACCTGGGGCTCCTGATGAATGAGAAGCTGACCAGGAGTCAGCGGTGTGCCTCTGTAGCCCTCAAGGCTAATTACTTACTGGGCTGCATTAGAAAGAGCCTGGCCAGCAGGTACAGGGAAGGTACTGTTCCCATCTGTGGGGCGGCTGTGAAGCTCCAGCTGCAGTGCTGCCCAGTAGATCACACATGTACCCTATGCGAGAGAGACAAACTGGAGGGCATCCAGCACTGGATTGCTCATGTGGTTGGGGGCTGGAGAACCGGAGGGTGGAAGAGGCACTGGGTTTGCAACCTGAGGAAGAGAAGGCTATGGGAGAATGTAATTGCTGTATTTAACCATCTCTAAGCAAGGGGTTATAGAGATGATGGAGCCACTTTCCCTTCAGAAGTCCACAGTGAAAAGATGAGTCAATGGTCACAGGACATAAGAATGGAAATTTCAGTAGGACATGAAGGGAGTGTCTTGATGCATGGGAGTGGGTGAGTGCTGCACCAAGAGCCCAGAGGGGCCATGGAATCTCCATCTGTGGAGACTTTTGACTAGACAAGGTCCAGAGCAGCCTGATAGGAATATAAATTTGAAGTTCTACCTGTTTTGAGCAGATAGATGATCTCCAGAGGTTGCTTTCAAGCCATATTATGATTCTACTGTTTATAGATTTTAAAATTTTATTTTCAGAGTAGCTTGAGGAAGTTGGTGAAACAAAGGCATGGTGATGTAGATAAACAAAACTTCTCAAAACTATGTTAGAAATTGTGGAGGGAAAAATAATGAGATGTGATAAGCACCTTCATTCAAGTCTGCTGGTGGCAATACTGGCATTTTTCTGCCCTGCGTTGAACTTTCCAGCTGACTAGGCCAGAAGTGCTTGCAGGCTAGCATAAAGGACAAAAAAAAGGCTATGGTACCTATCATGCCTGTGATCACTATGATGAACATAAAAAACCCCATCTCCAAAGGGACAGCCTGCAGTAAGCAGCCTGGTAGCCAGCTGAAGTTTATCCAGGTCTTGCTTTCTGTAGCAGAGGAGCGTGTTGGCAGCTGCAAGACTTTGATCTTCTGCTGGGTGGGTGACGGTTTCTTAGCTTAGCTGGAGCGTGGTTAGTCCAGGAAGTGGCTTCGTGGAGCAAACCAGCTCTGATTTCCAGTTGATCACGATAGCATTTCATGACTGCAGAGAGGTGGTAGGACTGATAGCTGGGAGAAAGAAAAAGAGCCATGGCAGATCCATAAATCTTTCTGTGCAGTTGTCCTTAATGCTTGTGCTGCCTTGAGAAGACAGCATCCTGCAGCTCATTTGTTTCTTTTAATTCTTACGTATTTGTCCATTTAGTAAAGTTAACCAGAAGTCTTAGGGAAAGGGAGGTGAGCAGAATAGAAAGTTAGAACCCGGAGTGACTGTTTTGTACCTTAGCAAAGCAGCTGTCCGGGGGATTGAACCTGTAGGTAGTTAAATATGTAAATACAGCTGCTCATGTGTGACTCTGAGAGAGTGGGAAATCTGGTGTTGGGGATGGCATATCCTTGCAAGCCCTAGATGTATTCTTTAATAGCTTTAACGCCTAAGATTATGTCRGAGCGAGGTTAACAGTAGTTATGATGCTTACTTGCAGGATCTCAGGTATAAAAGTACAAACATAGTTTCGAGCACGTAATTCTAATTTTAAGTTTTACTATGGAAAAAAGCAAATGCTGTGGTTGACATGCCGATCAGTGTAAATCTTGATAAATTCTTGATTGTTCATTGTGTGAATGTTTTGGATGGTGAGAAACATCCTGGCCACCTTCAGAGGAGGAAGGGTAGTGACATGATATCCTAAAAGGCTTTATTAGAAAGGTGTGGGCTAGGTTCACTTGTTCCATTTAGTGCCTAAAGTGAATACGTGGGAGACATGGTAACAGGAAGGTCCTTCTGCGTGGCAGTGGTTCATTTAATGAGCAGTGAAGCTTTCCAACAGCAAGTGACTTTCATTTGCACAATTGCTGCAATGCAAAACTCCTCCTTGTTGAACAATAGCTAGGGTTTCTTTTGTTGTGTTTTAAATTGAAGCAGTACAAGATTGTTGTGCCACTTATATGTCAAGATGGGGAAAAAAAAGACAGTTCAGTTTCTAGTAAGATTATGTTGGACATGGAAGAGTTTCATTAATATTAGCATGGCGTTGTGGGGAAATCGGAAAATCTTGATACGACTAGAACTACTTTATTCTCCCCCTTTTTTAGTTTACTTGAAATTCTTCTTAGTTTTCTTCAGAAAATTTTTCATTGCAACTCTTCATGTGTATAACCACTAGCACTAGCATTCGGTGCACAGCAGTGCTTCTGAAGGGGTTTTTTATTCTTGTTTAAAGAATGGGAATTCTCAAAGTCTTCCTAGTTTGGGAACTTCTGTCTTAGGAATTCTTTTGCTAGGAAAGAGCATCAGGTACTACTGAAGTCTAAGAGAAATGGAACAACAGAACAGACTGGTGCTGTTAGTAATGAGTCCTGTAGATTGGTGTAGTTTCCTACAAACTACCTAGAAAGTAAAGCCTTTATTTTGAAATGTACTGCCTTCCTTCCCACCCCACTCCCAGTAAATCATTGTGCAAAGTACTGTACTGCATTACAGGAGGTATCTGTGAGAGAACTGTCACTGCTGAGGTTGTAATATGTTTTGGAGTTTTTTGTTCCATTCTAAAGCTCTTATTACTGAGGTATTTTATGCCAAATACTTTAGACAGGATTTCATAGCACATTAATCTGCTTGTACTTAACAGATAAATGCATGAATTAGTGAAATTAGCACATTCATAATTGGATTCTAAGTTTTTGTAACTGGGATTTAAAGTTAAAATGTTTTAAGGTTTATTTATTTTTTTGTGGAAATATCAATGTGATTTTTAAAGTAGTTTTTAAACATTCTGAAAACCTTTTTTCCCAGCTGTTATGCAACTCCTTGTTTCCTCTAGTGTTCTGTAGCTATTGTGCTCTTCATCAGTGATATTTAATGAGTATTTTAGGTCACTTGGTATCTTTTGTTTGCTTGTGTTCTTTAAAAGAATTAGAGAACCTTTTGATCTGTTTCTTCTGCTGAAAGATTTAGCTTCCATATGCTCCATCTTCCCCTACAAGAAGAGGTTAAAGAACAAGCATTTCCTCCTACCCCAGAGTAATCCTGGAATGGGATTTTGCTTCTAACCTTGTGCAGATCTCATTGAAGCGCTCTGAGTCAYGTTTACTGATTTACTTTCTGATGGTTTGCCTATTTATTACCGCTTTGCCAGCGGTCACTGGATGGGCAGAGGACTAGCATACGCAGGCAAATTTTTGTGGTGTGATTAGAATTAACAGTCCCTTAGGTAGTTAGCTGAAACAGCGTAGTGCCATGATTAATAATTTATCCTCTTCTCGTGAATTTCAAGTTAGATTACGGTTAAGCTTTTTCAAGTACCTGAATAAGTTGAATGGGCCATGATATATGATTCTGCACAAAAGGGAGATATATAAAGCAATATGGAATAGCATTCCCTTGAATGAAGTAGTCCCAGTCATTTGGCAGGATTATGGTTTAAGCGAGATTTTTAACCTGTTTACTGGGTCCAGCAGCATGCATTCAGATTGCATTTCTGACACAATTGAATTGGGTACTTAAAATGGGACAGCTTTTTGAAGTCTTGCTTCACTGAATTTTCATTGATTTCAGATTTTAAGAACATTGTTTAAAAAAAAAAATGGGAGTGACAAATAATGCCCTGCCATAAACCTGAATATTTTAAGCCTTTTAAAAACTGTTTACCTTGATTTTCTCCCCATCTACTGTCCTTTTTGTATAATCTTTTATTTGAAAAACGATTAAGGAATTGGAAGATCCTTGCCTTATCCTATTATTTCCGAAAAAGAGAGTTTTGCTAAGAATAGTCTTTTAATCTGCTGTCATAACAGCTTCTTTGCCAAATTGTAGAATTACACAAATTTTCTTTTGATGGAGCCATTCTGGTTTATGATTTCTGTGGCAAAACTGACCTGCAAGAGACAGTTGGCAAAGTGTTACTTCATATATTGTGATAATAGGATTCATCATGGAACCATCTGTAGTGGAACTTCATGTGACATTACACTGAAGAAGCTGTAGAGATACTCCTCTATGAAATGTAGCACAGCAGAGTGTTTGCAGAGTGATAATTTTTTTTGTAGATGTAGCACTATTCATTCTGATAATGCTTCTTCTAGAAAAATGCTACCTATTAAATTTTTTTGTGATTAATTAAAGTCACACTTCAGGAGTCCATTAAAAAAAAAAATTGAGAGGAAGGGTAGGGTGAGAATCTTCAGCGTGACAAATGCCAGTTTACAGGCTGTTTAATATTGTGTGCTGCAGCTTATCTGCCTCTTCATTTACATCCTACTGGCATGTGAATCTAAAACCTGTTTTAAAGAGGAACAAAGATATTTATCTTTAAGAATCTCTGCTGATGTCTAATCACTTCTTAAAAAAAGAATGTTTAATAGAGAAACTCTGCAGTATATTCCATTACAAATACATCATTTGACTGTGCAACCTCCTGCGTTGATCTCTGTGTCATATATCACAAAACCCTGGAAAACTTCTAGTACACAGAATACCGTATAGTAGCAGAATGTCAGTGTAATAAACTAAATCAGAAGTGATTTATAACTTGGTGAGGACGTGTATGTTAAATAAGTGCTATTGGCCACAGATGAGGACTTTCCAGAGAGGGTGCACTGGTATTCCAGAGCAGCTGTGTTGACTTACTGGTTGTGTTACAGGAACTGACTTGACCGTGAGAAGTGCTGGGAGGTTGTATGTCTTATTGTTGCTGATTTGGATAACCAGGGCTGATTTGACTATCACCAAAATCAACTGGTAAGCCTCAGATGAAGTTTGGGTAAGTCTTAAACTTCGTAACTCTTAGTACAGTTTTCAGGATGTTTTAAATGCTTATGTTGGTGGCTCTCTCTAGAGACTGCTTCGTGTTCAGAATATGTACCTTTTTAAAAAATATATTGCAGAAACCAGGAAATCTGGATAGCACCAAGTGTTTAATATTCACAGATGACGAAGAAGCGTCAGGTTTCCTCTCCCCTGCCACAAACTGGCAGACTTCCCTGCTTCCTTAGAGGAGAGGGAGATGGCTGAAGGAATGGTAGATAAGCAAGCACAGATTTTCACATCTTTTCATGGAGCTGAATGCATGCAGTCAGTTATGCGTCTTGCTTTCCTTGCCTTTGGGCTACTGGAAGTCTGATTTTTAGACTGTGCTGTATGTTTTGACTTACCTTCTCGTCCTGTTTTCTGAATCTTAATTTTATTTTACTTCAGCTTCCCATGTTACAAGTTAGAGCTGCTGGTGTCCATAATGTGTGTTTTACCTAATTGCCAGACAGGGCCTAAACATACAGTCTGTGGATAAGTTTCTTCTGTGACCAGCTGCTTTAGTGACTTCTCGTAAAGGGGAGATAAAACTGAGTAGCACTAAAAGTGCCAGAGGTGAGGTCAGTTGTCTGACTGTTTTAGGTAATATGAGTGTGTAGAAGATAAATAGAAACGTGCAGTCCCATGTGTTTTTTTTCCCTGTGCTTTGTGGCCATCTCTTTTATTGTCTCTGCCATTAACAAACAATACCTTAACTCTTCATGAATGACTACGCTACTATATGCTAGTATTTTTTTGTAGTGGAAGGACTGTAGCTTATAGACTGGCATTATGTGACAGTATTTTAGAGTGTAGAGAAACTGAGGTGCAAGAGTAGGAAGGTGGATTAAGTGAAATCCTCTCAATAACAGCTTTATTGATAAAAAGCAGAAAAATGTCTGTTTTGAAAAGAGAATCACTGGAAAACTTATGTCAGTTGTGAATAATTTACTCTGTGTGTGCATTTGTTACTTGGTTCTTCATTTTCCTGCTTGTGCAAGGTATGTGGTGTGTTTCTCTGACTGTAAAGAATTCAGTTCTCAGCTGAATTTGATTCAATATTAAACAAAAATGTTTTAGAGGCAGCAGAAGTTATATTGATTGTCTTATTTTGGATGTTTTGTAAGAGATGTTTCACAATATGAGAATTCTCTTTAGAATTGTGCGTAGGAGTCAAGTATTGATTTTTATATAGAGGGTACTGAAAAGTTATGAATGCAGGTTCAGCATTTGAAGTTGGTGCTGCTGATCCCGGTTCAGGAATTGCTTTTTCTTAAACTGCTTTAGAAAACATTGCTGTTTGATACTTGGTTTGCATAAATGCATGCTTTGAGCTTCTGAGGAGAATGTGATGTGAAGTGGACATGTTGGCCTCGCCTGCGCTCCGCGGGGAGCAGTGTGCGAAATCGCTGTTGGAGCTTTGGTGGTTCTGTCCACGCCAGCTGGCCGAGCAGCTAGGAGATGGTTCAGCTGGGRCAGTGTTTAACAACAGGAATTGGTTGCGCGGCTTTCTACATGTTTGGACGTGATCTTACACTACCTATTTGTAGACAAATCTCAATATTCTGCTAGTTGTTCATGTTGTTGCTGCCAGTCATAGGTCTTTCCCTACCATTGAACAACCTCTGAACTGTTACTTACCTCTGACATTATACCAGACCATTTGAAGGTACTTGAAACATGGAAGTGGAAAAGCTTAAGTTCCAGTTGCCTAATACAAAAATCACTGGGCGCTGCTCACTTTCTCCAACTTCAGGTTTCCCCAGTTTCAGGTTCAGCTGTTAATATTTTGGCATTCATGACCGCAACCTCTGACTGATTGCTATTTCTGGCTACGTAGTATTTGAACATAATTTGATGCAGGGAATTCAAGCACTGGTGCGTAAAACACAAGGTTGAAAATGAGCTGTTTGAGCTCATTCCTGGTTTTATTATTAACCTTTATCATGGCTTGTGAAACACTTGGGGTGAGGTTCCCAAAATTACATGCTGATTTGTGAAAACATCTACTTTTGGCTGAGACGCTATGGTATTGATCAGATAAGTGTGACAGGAGCAGTGCTAGAGAACATGCCAGATTCAAGCTCCTGCCTGTATGACTAACCCTGCAAATACAATCCCTAGGGTGCCCTAGCTTCACTGACACCGCAGAATGTGTCCTCGGCCTCGGTGAAATCGCCTTGTTCGAGAGAGGACAAGGAACGGCACGAAAAGGGAAAACTCAAGGGGCTGCATTTGCCAGCAGCTGCTACTGAAGAGCTCTGCCTGGGAAATAAGTACGTTCCTCTTCCCTGGAGAAATACTTGACTGGCTGCCAGGAGTAACTCTCCTCTCCCTTCCCTCCCTCCAAGCAAAGAAGGAAGCTCCCCAGTGCTGGTGGTGCTTGCTGGTCAGGCTCTTTACCTGGGCTCTGCCCCGCTGCTGCAGCTGCTGTCACGGCCCCTCTGTGGGCATCATTCACTAACTGAAGTGACTAGAAGAAAGAGCAGGTCAGTTTAATTAAGATGAAAAATGAAACATGCATTTGCTATCCTTATTTGTATATATATATATTTTTTTTCTTTTAATAACTTCTAGTCTGTCCCTAAGCTGGGAGCTGACTTTGAGTAGGTGTGAAATTTTGTGGAAGCATTCTGCCCCCTTCCATAACACACTGGAGTTATTTTTGTTCAATGGGTAACACAATGTCTGGCTTGGGCATTACGGTTCATAAAATGTGTAAATATTAGGCTGGGAAAGATTTAAATTGCAGGAAGCTCACTAAAAGTAATTTAAAAAAAGTTGCTGGTTGTGTTTCTATGAAGAAGTCTTCTCCTTTCCTGCCCCTCAAATTCTACTATAATAGCATTAAAGATAAAAGTTCACCGCTTTTTGCGAGAGAAGAAAATAGAGGGCCGTGCCTGGGTGTCTGCTGAAGAACTTCTCTGAATTATTGTGAAGTTGACTAGCATTTATCAGCAGCTCTGGAGATAGCCCTGGTGTCACCCTAGAAGATTAGTTCATCCTCAGTGTGTTTGGATTCTGGTCTCCTGCCTCTTCCTCACTGTGCATTTTACAGGTGGGAAAAAAAAGAACCAAAATCTTCCTCTACTAAATTCAGGCTCCTCTTTGTTGTTCTTTGTGTCTTCATATTATCCTTAATAAGTCTTAAATATATATTTCTGCTTTGATTCAGGATCTGGAAGAACTCTTGCTTTGTTTCTGATTTTTAAAACTACAGTTTTTCTTCCATAATCCACAGTCGTAACTGGCAGTTAGAAAGATTCCTTTTTTCAGGGTAGTCCAGGCTGCCTTGACATTTTTAAAGAGCTAGAGGGGAGACGCAGTTTCTTGCCTAGGTGTGAAGCGCAAGGTCTGGAGTTTGTGAGGATTCAAGGAACTGCCTCTGCTGTGAGGAAGCACAGGAAAGCCTCTGCTGGAAGCTGGAGATGGGGGAGGTTGGCCCCAAAGCTGGACTTGCTGGAGTATACGATGCAAGTATTTTTGAGGTGGAAAAGGAAATAAGGAATGGATAGGGCATACTGTTATGTCTGTGGCGAGAAGTATGGGACTAGAGAGCAGAAGCAACCCAAAGACTGGAGAGAAGGCAGCCTGGTTTAGAGCATCTGAGAGTAGCTCATCTGCAGAAGGTTCTCTGTGAACACTGAAGTGACCGTGTGTACTTAAGCAAGTTCAGTCTTAAAAATGCGTAGTTTTCTCCGTTTGAGTTCCTACCTTCAGTCACTACTAATCTGGGTGAAGACTCAAAGTACCTCGTGATTCTTGAGGTCCTTTATACGTCTCTTATACTTAAATCTGGAGATGGTTGTAAAAAAGCTCCTTGTATGTGAGGTAATAGGATTACTTGTCTGTTCCAAACAGAACTGGGATTTGGGGAAAGACATCAGTTGTGGAGACTAAAATCAGATTATCAGACTTGTTTTGCGAGTGCCTCTTTCAAGAAGTGATAGCAGGTCCTTGGAACGCTCTTTTGTAGACAACATGAAGTATTGAATTTAGCAGAATTTTAGACCTTACTAAGGGACTTTTTATTGACAACTGATAAATAAATAAGTATAGACTTTTTATTTACCAGGTTAAGAACTTAGAACAAGAAGTTGAATTTTAGGTATTTTACGAGTAGCTTGCAAAAGCAGTTTTATGTAAATACTCTTTTCCAAGCAATGTAATTTGTTGATCTTCCTTGTCAAAGGGAAGATTTGTTGATCTTCCTTGTCATGCTTCCTCCTTTGCTTAGAGCCTCTTGTGCTCCCAGCTGTCCCGTATACAGATTGTTTTGTATTTAATAGTAAAGCCAACATTCATTTTAATTTTATGAGTGTCTTTATTTTACTTTTCTACAGATGGGAGAGGGGTCATTGTGCAGGTTTGAATTAGAGTTCAGTATGGAGTGCGGGTGCTGTTGTGCGAGCCTGTGCTGTTTAAGTGGTAGACAGCTCTTTGATACTGACTGGGGCTCCAAGTGATTTTTGGAATGCAGAATTAAGTTCAGTTCACTGCAATTGCATTCAACTAGGTGATCTTTTTATGGAAACTGTAATAAGGTGAGTATTGGACAAGAAAAGGCTGCTGGAGCGGAGAAGAGGGTGGTTTATTTCCCTGCATGTCCTCCCCTTCTTAGTAGATTCCTCAGATTACAGTTACTGTCTTAATATTCAGATGAGATGACAGAAATATATGAAGAAAACTGTATCTAGTTTTCTAAATGACTAGAAAAAGTCATCATGTGATCCAGCTGGAGCATGAGGTTAGAGCCACTATGTGAACCTGTAAACTGCAACATTAAATCACTGGAAAGATTGCATTAGTATTAATGGATTTCATGCATTGTTAATTTAGGACTCTGCATAGTTGTTTCCTGTAAAATGTACCGAGAACAGGGTTAGTTTAACAGAGAGGGCTCTAAGTCTTCCCAAGAGATTTATCAACCTGGCAATGATGTTTGCTGAACTGCTGAGGTAATTCGTTGGTACAGCCTGTATTATATTCTCTTAAGTTTCATTTTGCTATTGCATACGCAAAAGTGTTTTCCTTTAAAGCTGTATTTATTTTTTCTATACCAAACCAGTCGTCTTTTCTGAAATTATCATCTTTAGTGGAAAAAGCCATCTATTTGTTGTTGAATATTCAACAGGCTCTTGGAAATCAAGAAATCGGCTTTGAATTTTCTGTACAAAATGCGTATTAAAAAAAGAAAATGTAACAATCCTGAAGTTTTAAAAAATCAAATACGTCTTAAATCTCTTGCCTTCAGGCAAATTGAAGTGACTTACCCTTCTCTGTGTGAACTTGAAAGCAGTAGGCAAGTTGTAACACAGAAATCTAAATGTGCTCTTGTTGTGTTTATACAGGTTTCCCCTGCCTCAGTACTTCTCTTCTGAATGAACACTGGGATCTGTTTTTGCTTTACTGAATCTGTAACCAGTGAAGTTTGACTTTCTAGTGGCCAAAAGATACGTTAAAATGTACTGTTACTAGCTCCTGAGATCAAGCTGTAGACTTGAAATTTTGTGCTGTACCACTCCTCCTGTGAGTGGCATAAGCCAGAGGACTCCTATAATGCAGACGTACATTAGGTGATGTGCGAGGTGCTTCCATATCGATTACGCACAAGCTAGAGACCTCATTAAACACATGTCATCGTTAGGAGTAGTTTAGGCAATCGTTTGGAAGTTGTTCAACTTAAAACCATCTGATTTGTGAAGGTGTAATTTGAAAGCTATGCAAAATGTTAAGAAGATTAATCCTATAGTCAACAATGAGAATATTTCATTTTAGAATAAGGTTCAGGTTTTTCAGACATCTTTAGTGTTTATAATGGTCTAGTAATAAGTTGCTGCAGTGTTCACCCAGCTAACGTTAACTCCTTTTTCCAAATTCCTTATCTGTGTTAGCATTTAACAGAGGTGGAAGTATTGTGAAATATAACTTCCAGTTTCAAGGGCAGTACGGAAAAAAACCCATTATTAAAACCATGATTACTTTTGTGAATAACTGAATGAGTAATTAAGTTACCTTTAAGAAACAGAATGCTTTTGTTCTTTCATTTCCTAAATTTGAGCCTTTGAAGCATTTGTTTTACTAAGTATCTGAAAACTGGGCTCTACTTGCAATATCCATTTAGCAGATGTCCAGAAGCCTTTAAATGTGACAGCTGAAAATTAGACAAGCATTTACAAACACATGATGCATACAAATCAGCTATGTGTGAACTGTATTTTCATAAAGCAATTAAATAAAATTCATAAATGCAAGAGCTTTATATACACTGTGCATTTGTTTTGCTTTCAGTAGCAATCTGGTGTATACTTGAAATACTGTTGGCTTTCTCTAGGTCAACCACAGATTCCTGCAGAATATTCATTTCTATAGTGTTAGATCCCCTTCTAAATGGAGCTATTGAATCATCAGTGATATGTAGCTTATGTCATTATAATGTTAATTATATTACTAATTAATGTGTTAATGTATGCAGTTGTTTTATTTTAAAATTGCCTTTTTACATTTCTGCATCTCTTCAACTACCATGATCTTAATCTTTTGTCACCCTACTTCTGAGCAGCTACTGTAGTAATCTCCTTCCTTAATGGTAAAACAGTTTTGCCCAGGATCCCACCGTCTTCAGCATGTATAGGTAGATCGCTATCTCTGGTTGGTATTTGTGTTGTACCTAAGGCATGTTTTGCCCCAGACTGTTTGCTGGCTTAGCATCCTAATTTTCTTCTAAGACTAAGCCCATTTATGCTTGCTGTTAGGAAAGGATTGCTTTAGAAACCATGAACGTGAAAACCAAGTCTAATTCCACGCAAAACTTGTAACTAATTGTGGTTGTTCCCTCCTATGATTTTTCTTATTTCTTATATTTTTCACATTTCAAGGTATTAGGGTATGAAAATACCTTCTCAGCTATACTTTTTCACTGCAGTAGGAACAAACTGACTACATAAAAGGATACTTAGGATAAGTTATTGTGTGCTATAGCATGGGATGAATCCTGGATTTTCATTTTATGTTGTCTAGTAAAGGTATAAAACAGCAATTAACGAGCAGTCTTAGCAACTTAGCTGTACAGAGCATATGTTTCTCCACCCTTTAAGTTGGCAGTATTCTAGCCAATTTTATTTCCATGTCCCTAGTGGGAAAATTATCTCTCGGGTTCCATTTCTTTGTCTGAAAAGAAGAGACATCTCTCAAATGTATGCTTTTTGTCAGTTTGCAATGCAACCTTTGAAGCTTTCCTGTTAATTGTTACTATCTCTAGTGAGGGAAAAGTGCAGAAAGGGTCATAAAATATTTTGTGCTCTTATGTAAACTGAGAGATCCTTTCTTCCACAAAACCTGTTACATTTCTGTTCCTCTGTATGCCTGGAATGCATGCATTCAGGTGACTGCTTGAGAGAAGTAACATTATGCATAATTATGTGTTGTTTTTAAAGTGATCTCTGATTTAAAAAGCACAGACTTGGTATCTAGTTGATGTGAAGGCTAGCAGGTGTGATAGCCAAGAAAATATTATTTGATGGTAGTGCTGCACTGAAGGTAAATACTCAGATGTCTAGTTGAAAGCACACGGTTTTCCAATTAAGTTCTAATTGTGGATACATAAACTGGCTGTGGTTAACTCAGGCGTGCAACACTTACGGCCCGTGTGAGCTGGGCAAGTTCTTGTAATTGCCTGCTGTTTCAGCTAAACTTCTCGGAGTCCTGGTGCAGATGAGCCTGGATTGATCTTAAAAGCAAAATGTGAGATTGCCCAAATCCAGCCATAATGACATAGTGGGTACAGGTCTGACAACCGTGTCTGTCCCACAAGCTCCGCATAGCCATAAACCTTGACTGAGCCACACTGCTGCCAGCTCTAGTTCGAACACATTAAGTTAATTTACAGTTTGGCAGTGTGCTGTTTAGAGTTGAAGCTCTGTTACTTTGGAGGCCCCTTTATAGCACTGTCCAGTGCTATAGATCTTAAGCGTAAAAAGCATTAAATAAAATAGGATCTGGAATGAACATCAAGTCATCTCTTTCTGCCTTCTAAAGAAATGGGTTTACACACCCTGCAAAGGCAAGTTTACCAAATATATTGTTACTGTTTATATAATTTTGCATTGCGAGTTTTTTTGTTTTATCTATATCTAAGTCCATCTTGCTATTTCTAAGTTTTTTTTAATGCACCTGCAGTAGGACTTTTAAGTGAAAGCTCTGTGAGCAAAGGATTAGTTCCTCTCTTTCCCACCCCAGCTTTCTAGCCCTAAATCCCCTGTTTCTCCAATGTATTTAGGCTGTACTGGAAAAATATTTTAACATATACTGTCCATACAGGCCATCTATAGGCAGATAGCTGCAGCCCCATGTTCACATGCCTTTCTTTAAACAGAAGTAAATGGCAGATGTTTGCATATTTGTATATAAACATTGCTATACATGGTTTCTCTTATTCTAAAATCTTACTGTTGTTTTAAATATGCTTATTTTAAAGCTGGGTGAAGAAATTTGGTCAATCTTCGTTGTCAGTATTATTCACTTGTGGAAGAGGAGGAGAATGGGCTGTCAGTGAAACATTTTTATAAATGTCCATACTTTTTAAGGTTAGCCATAATATTGACTTTCATAGGTACATACTACTTGTCTTTTCAAGGAGCTACAAGTTCAGTGTGTCCATGTTCATGCTTCTACAACTTAAACTTTATCAGGCTGTATAAAAGAAGTGATGAGTGGAAATTGTTGACCATCTTAAGTCTCCTGCAGGACTATTGAATTCTAGTTGCTTTTAGTGGAATCAGGCTAAGACTTATGCACAGCCTTGCGGATCCCCTAGAGGACGTTCATTGTATGGATATAGTGTTATTTCCATTTCCAACATTTTTGTTGTGCTTTCTCAGATAAATACTACTTATGGCAATCTGAAGAATTAGTAAGTTAATATGCCAAACCACACTGTACTATCTTAGGGTTCACTTTTGGAGTATCCTTATCTTGAGTAATTGCGGGCTGCCACTAAAAGGTTGCCATGTGTTGAAATTTGCTTAGGCAAGGTATTTTCAAGGAAAAGCACAATAGTTGGTGTGTGAGAGGAAATTGAAGTGTTCTGCAGGATTCTTCCTCTGCTGACAGTTGACGGCATTCTGGCAAGCTGACAGTTAATGGGACAAATGTATTATTAGTTTCCTCATTAATAATAGAAATCTGGAATCTGCATCCTGCCTTTCTTCCCATATGTGCTTCTGCAGAATTGCTAGAAAATGGAACAAAATGTCAAATTTCAGGCAGGTGAGTTTATCTGGTATAGCTTAATCGTGTTTTAATGAAAGACATTGCAGGCATACATTGTGTAAGAATCTTGAAAGTCTGACAGTTTCTGAATTTAGACTTAGTTTAATATTTAAAGACTAAGCCTTTTGGTGTTATGGATCTTTGAAGCTAGACTTTATAAGACTAGTCACCAGTAAATTAGCAGATAGGAAAAAATGAAGTCTTTTGCTTTCTCCTGGGAGCTGTATTTACAGAGCTGGGCAATACCAGGCACTTCTGAGGCTGCTTTCGTGAGAGGTGAAGAGACAGGGAGCACAACAGGTTCTGAGCTGAGCGGGAGCAAAGCATTGAGTGGAAGTAAACTTGCTTATAAAATCAGAGGCTTACACTTTCCACAGCTGATGGACAAAACTGTGTAGAAGTTTTAAGAGACTTTGAGGCGAAGGGTGCAGAGGAGATGGATGTCAGGTATGGTTCAGGCTGAGGAAGCTGTAATGGCTGGAAGTAATGCTGGGGGGTTGGGGGTGAGGGGAAAGCACATGTATGTTCTGAGACCTCTGTCGTCTGTGCTGAGCTGAGTGCGTTATGTCCAAGTGGCTTATTTACATCCCACAATAGCTCACCATACTAAATGTGCAAGAAATGGCTTTTCTGAGAATTGACTCCATTTCTTCTCAAGCTGAGTAAGTCAGTTTTATGCTAGAAGAGCATGCATTTAAAATGAAGAGATAGACTATACCTCTTGCTAACACAGTAGAGGCTGATAATTTTTGATGAACAGCACATGGGGCTGCAGAAAAAGGAATGGTAATTTAGATGCAAGTGGAGATACTCCTCCTTCCTCACTCCAGGATACCTCTCCCTCCTTCCTCTTTTATTCTCTCTTCTCTCTTGCTGTCACTGTTTAATTGATATCATTTTTCTGTCCTATCTATTGGTCTCGGGTGCTTTGCATTCTTTCTCAGCTTCAGCCGTTATTATAAACTTATATGCTACAATCTCATGTGAAGCTTATGGCAACAAACCTCATGGGTAATGGGAAAGGAACCAACTACTATGATTCTGATTGCATGTACTCGAGCATATGTTTAGCTACATGAACATTTTTCAGGCTTGTTTCTAAGTCAGTTGGGCAACAGACTAATGTCTGTGTTCAGCTAACCTGTTTTGTATCTTCATCCTTCTCATTTTTTGAACTGTGCTGACTGTCAATACTCTGAGTAATGGTAAACAAGAATATCCTAATCCAAAGTAGACTTTTTTTTTTTTTTTTGGTGCACATTGGGATACAAGACACTACCTATATTAGTCTTTAAAAGATATAACGTTAAATTTGGAGTGGTGCTCCAGAGCTGCTGTATGCAAATGTATACTGAAGTACAAAAACTTCCCAGTTCTATCTGAGTATTTATTTTTCTTCTGTGTTTTGACTGCTTTTGCTTGTGCATTACAGCCTGACTTGAAGTTTCTCAGGAGTTCTTTAAACCTTTTTTTTCAGAAAGCAGTCCCTTCCCTGAAATAGTGCCTGACTGAAAATGCAGTAGTTTGGTTTTGCTGTATGTAAGAGCAGGGCTGTTTGTTTTTACTTGCTTCCTCCTGTAGATAGTTCCTGCAAAAGCAATCTTTGCGCTGCAAACCCATCTCCCCAGTCTTGCTCTTTATTCTTTTCCTAGGACTTGGAAATATTGCCAAATAGTGGTCTGAGAAACTTTCAGTCTTCAGAGTCTTGMAAGGCTAGTGATGGGTCAAGGTAGCAGTGGGGTGTTTGAGGCATGGCCAGGTAGCTCAGATCTCTTACGGAATACCCACAGCTATTATAAGAACATCTGTTATAAGGAAGAATTACTTAAGTTTCATAACTAAGGGGGAAGCATTCACTGAAACTTTCTTGTAATTTATTTTGTAAAGAGTTAATTAGATACACTGGCAACTAGAAGATTGAGGTTTTCCAACTGTCAGTAGCAAGATACAGTGCATTGTAGGCTATTCAGTATTATTCAGATGCAATGTATGGCGTGTTTTTTAACAGCATTTTAAAGAGGCCAGCAGGGAAAGCCTTTTAAACCATAATCTGATAGTGCTTTTATAGAATGTTATGTTTTTTCCATTTTATTTCTTTATTCTTTACTAATTGGGTTTTGTGTTTGGTTTCGGGGTTTTTTTTAATTTTAAGTTCTAAGTGTCAGGACTGACATCAGTTGGTGAATTTTTCAACAGGGTAGAGGCACATTTAATTATATCTGACTGTCGCTGAATCATGTCCCTCAAACACTTAGCTCATTCTTTTTTAAGTAACTAATTATAATTAAACCACTGACAGCGGGAGTTTGTAGTTTGTGTGGAATTAAGATAGGAATATAATAATTCTTGGGACTGGAAAGTTTAGCAGATTTATTTATTTTTTTTAATCTTCTAACTGTAACTCTTACACTGTATCACAAGTCAGGGCATTTTATCCACAATATTTTGCTTTAGGAATCTATGTTAGAATAGTTTCTCTTTTAAACATTTTTTAAGAGCTACTTAAATAGATTTAAAAGATTTGAATTTTTGAATGTAAATATTTTTTGATTGTTGAAGTAGATGTTATAGATGTTTCCTTTCTCTATTTAGGCAGTCCAATGAAAAGAAACTTTGGCTTTAACTGATTTCAAGCTTGGGGAGCAAAACCATCTCGTAGTTAACTCTGAGGCTTGAAAAAGCCTAGTTAGACATATAGAACCAAGCCTGGTTTTCTCCGTGGGTACGGAAAGGCAGGTGAGGACACAGCTCTCTGAGAGAGGTGAGCTTTCTGCTCCTCATGCGCAGCAGAGAGCAGAAGTGGCAAAACCAAAGATTGCTGGAGAAGGGGAGACGGGCTGGGGTGAGTGGTGGGCTGGTGCCGGGCTGGTGCCGGGCTGGTGCCGGGCTGGCCTCCCGCGCGTTGCAGTCCTGACTGACGCTGTCTGTCGGCCAAGTACATTGGCACCAATGCTCACGTACAGGCAAAACTACCCTTTGGGCTTTCTCTCTCTCTGGCCAGTGGGGAGATTCCCCGTCTTCCCTGCGGCCTTGCCTTGGGAGGCACCTGCGGAGTGCAGGGGGACGGACCCCGAGAGGGCAGCGCGTCCTGGCCATCTCCTCTGCGTACGACGAGTCACTGGCTGGAGTGACAGAGAGGATTTACATACCAAACCGTGTCACAARCTTGATTTTTTTAGGATCGGCATAGCTACTGTAATAGTCCAGAATGTGGACTTTTTGATTATGAAGCTTAGACTTGGTGTACAAATGATTATTTTTTTATTTATTTATCTTTGGAGCAGAGAGGGTTAGACTAATTGGTTACAGGCAGTAGCTAGGTGACTGCAAAGCTAATGTACTCAGAAAGAAGTGAAAGCTTTATTACAGAAAGATCACACACAGAATTCTTTTTTTACCTTAGTAAAAATAAGCAAGGATTTCTTTTATATGCTGCTATATGCTAAAATACTATTATTAATTATAAAATGGTTAGTAAATACAAGTTTCCCAGTGCATATTGCCAAGCACATTTTACAGTATTAAACATGTAAGAAATGACAAAGCTCTAAGGCAATAAAATTTGCTTGGTAACAATACCATGTATGGTATACATGTAAAATCTGTTAATATAAAGGATTTCTTTTGTAAGAGGATATTGTCTCTCAGGATCCTTTTCTTAAACTATACTTAGTTTGTTTCACCCTTTGATCCTATGAAGTTTGCCAAATTGAAAGAAAATTCAATTAAACACTTGGCTTTGGCTATTCAAAATACTGACCTTTAAATGGGAAGGTGTCAACATTCATCTGAAAACCTTGGGTGGAGAGGAACAGTCCTTTCTGCATTTGTTTCCAAGGAATTATCCAAAGTGAAATATTAAACTTTCATTATCTTGATGCTGATACCAAACAGCAGAGCTCTATCTACTAAGCTGTTCTGGCTAATCCTACGTTGTTCAATGCCACTACATCTTAATACAGTTTTAGTGGATAAACTCAATAGTTTTTTTCTCAGCTGGTGATGAACAGATGTAAGATTGTGTGAAAGATTGTCTTCATTCTTTATTTTCTCATTTTCAAAAATTTGTTTGGCTGATTTCATACCTTCCACAACAAATCTTCTCTCTCCTAATTCAGTTTTTTTTTTTTTTGTCATTATGTATTTGTTGGGCATCTTTATTCCAAAACTTTGTGTGAGTACATCTGTGAAGGAAGTGTTGAGAAAGAGGCGGAGTTCAAAGATGCAGTGATAAAAGGGATAGGGAAGAAAGAGCTGGGGATGGTGTCGTGTATTGCTAAGAAATTAGGCTTTTTGGCTCTCTCCAATAAGCTTACCATAGAGCTACTGTTCACAGTCTGGATCCCCAGCTTGTATACAATTTTTCTTGTGCTAGGTAACAGTTCTTGTCCAATTATGCCTCCCCTATCAACTGGAGAAGGAAGCCTTTAACAATACTGCTAATACACTGATACAAACTCCTTTGGTATTTAGTTAAGTCTTTGTGACAGAGACTCATTTTTTTCACAATATTTTGGAAAAGAGGCTTGTTTAATGATGTTTCTTTTGAGATAAATGCCAGTTAAGGTAGTGCATTTTTAATTTTTAATATACCAAATAGTTTAAAATGTGTCCTTTTTAGAACTTCAGACTGCTTTTTATTGCACCTGGGTAGCTGAAATGAATGCAGGTTAGCTAGTTGTAAATGGAATTTGGTAAATTTATGGATTCTTAAAAGAATTCTACTTATACAACGTTTGTGATTATTTGTGGAAGCCACATTTGCACTGTCCACGGTTTTCAAAGCTTGTTTAAAATTTAACAAATGTACAACGTCATGGCGTACAGAAGCTAAGAATCTGTTTGGGTCTGTTGAATAATAATATGGGAAAATGTTCCTTAAGTTAGTAACGAAGACAGCATGCTGTAGCTCTTGCAGAAGTGAAGAAAAGAAACAGGAGTTTGCACTACTAGACATCTATTACAGCTACATCCAAAACCCATGTGAAGGGAAAATTAAAAGTGCACAGTTAACATTAAAGAAGCAGGGAATGATACAGTGAGAGCCACTGTACAGTTTTATTTTTTTCTCCCGTGGACATGTGCATTGAGATGTTACCTTTCTTTTTTTAATATGAGGGGGGTTTGGTAGAATATACATGCTTTTTTCTTACTCTTGTTCTCTCTTTCCCTGATTAGTACTTTTATTCATAGGAGCTAGTGTGCAAGATCTCTGACAAGGCCAGTTTTCCTTTTCTGGCCTAGACTGACTGTGTGTATCTCCAATACATAGTGACAGGTATTCCTGGCAATTGTGACCAAGAGTATTTTGATGATTGCAATGTCTGAAAGACTTGCTGATGTTTTGTCACTCTTGTATTTACAGAGTCATGCAGCAATTTATCTTGGAAGGGACCTCTGCAGAGTGTCTGGTCCAAGCCCCGCTCACTTGCTGCATGCGTGTGTGAAGGAATGGCGGCACTCTTGGAGCTCTGTGGATGACATGTAGTTTTCTGCCTTTTGATCTTCTCTTTGTTGTCGTCTAAGATTTTTGCTACCAGCCATTCAATTCTGTTTTTCCATGATTTTTCCCCTTCTAGAATCCTGTCTTAGGAACATTCCTAAAAATAAAACATTTCGGACACATGCCATCTCATTCCTGCAGACATTAAAAGTTTACATACATTTGCATATAGGACTTACTTGGGAAATGTCTTCCGCGTATTATAAAAAATCTTGCCTTTTGTCAGATTGTATACAGTTGTAAAATCTTAGTTTTTCAAGTTTTATTTCTTTACAGGCCAGAAGCAAAATTTGGATGAAGTGATCTAACTAAGCTGCCGTCATGAGCAGAAGCAAGCGTGACAACAATTTCTACAGTGTTGAAATTGGAGACTCTACTTTCACCGTATTGAAACGGTATCAAAACTTAAAACCAATAGGATCAGGAGCACAAGGGATAGTATGGTAAGTTTTCTTTAAAATTTAAATGTACTTTTAGGTTCCCTTGATAGAATTTTCTGAGTCCTTTAGCTGTTGTATGTTACTGAGTAGTAGTGCGGAGAACTACCTTTTACGTCCAAAATGGCAGCAGAAATAGTTAGCCATTTTTCCTCAGTAAGGGCTGTTGCTGTTGCTTTTTGACCTGCTTCCGAACTGATGCCCTTCTGTGCAAATTCAGCCAGCTGTGCTGAGTCCCATAAATTAACGGGGGAAAAAAACCTGGATAAAGAAACTAATCCTAATTCTAAGACACACTGCTTACAGTGAAAAAAAAGCCAGAAATACTCTCTATACAATATCTGATGCTTGTAAATACTTTCACTTCTTGAAATGGTTTGTTAGGGGCCTGTTTCACTTAGTTTCATAATCTAACTAGTCCCTAATACCAGTTAGTGAGCATTTGTGATGCTGGCTGTCATTCTAATATGTAAATACCTGATGCAGTTTAGGAAAATATGGCTTGACAATATAATTCTTTGAATAAGAGTTCTGCTGTGTGGACCGAAGAATGTCCAATTGATTTAAGATCGGTGACAACTAGCTGCTTGTAGGCACCGTTTCCTGTTCACTGACATTACCCCAAAGATAAATGTTGGTTTAAGCTTCTTGAGAGCTCCTTCAAGAGAAGGATGTAGATAGCTCAGGAACTTGCAGACTTCCCAGTTTATTGTAACTCTTAATATGCTATCCAGGGACATAAAATTACAAAAGAGACATCAAGGAAGAGAAAGGTAGGGAAAAGCATAATCTTCTCAAACACTTTTCCCTGTAACCTCTTTACTGCCTTGATCTTGTCTTGATCAGTGTTTAGAGAATGTGTGGTACGGGGATGTTTTTAATTCATGTTTGTGTTTTAGCTGGGTTGATAAAATCATGTGCATAGTGCAAACGAAATCTCGAAGGCCAGTACTGTAGAAACAATTGTTTTTGAAATGATAACTTCTGGCATTAAGATTATTTGGTCTGTAAGTAGCAGCAGCAGAAAAACTGATCTGAATTTTGTTTGCACGTGTGTTAATACAATGAGGACGTAGACAGTTGTTTGACTACAGTCTGTTTAGTTGCTACAGAAATACCTGCAAAAGTTTTGGATGTTATCACTGTCCTTCTGATTCCCAGTCATATGTTACTGCCTGTTTTCCAAATTTACTGCCCTTCCCAGAGCTGAGGTCCAAAAACTGACCATGGAGTTACTCTAGTGCCATTCTGTAATTGCTGCTGGTGGTAATTGAAGCCTTTTTAGTTAAACCACTCTGATTACCTGAGGACTGGAGTGCTCACGTGGTTAAATCTTGCCCATGTCTGGAGGAGATGAAGTGTAATTCTTGTGATTTGGGTTGGTTTTTTGGTTTATTTTTTTGTTTGTTTTTTTTAAACGGATCCAGCTTGATTTGGAGGAATATTAAGCAGATGGCCTAAAGGCTCAACTGTATCTAATACTGAAATAAACTCTAAGGCTACCGTTATGTACTGGGGATGCAGAAGTTTAAATACTGGTACAGGAGTCCCTGTTGGCAATCTTTCCTAGCCACCTCTTTGCCACTCTTTCATAAGATATTCCTGATTTTGGAGGTAGGTGGGGGAAATTCCAGATAGTGGAAAATGTAAACCAAAGGAAGTTACCAGTATATGTTGTTCCCATTTTTTCTTTCTTCAATAGTAACTAGAGGTTTTGACGATGTTAAAAAAAAAAAGATCATTCAAGCCTACATATTATAAAGACAACATGCTTTTTAAAGTAGCTAGTTGGATTTAGTAGATACTGACCGTTTACTGACAGATGTTCTTCATTAGGTTTGACTACCATTCTTGATTAKAGACAAGAAAACAGTATTTTCCCTGCTAAGGCTTTTTTAGTAACTGATAAATATTTCCTGAGTCTGCACGGTAGTCAGCTGTTGTATTACCTCTTACAGGAAACAAAATCCGTGCCTTCCTGTCATGGAAATGTGATACTTCTGGGAGTTGTCCCCAGTGACAGTCTTCATCATTAAACAGCCTGTGTCACTGAATCATATGACAATCTTGGCATTAGTCTGCAAACAAAATGTTATTCTTCCTTTTACCAAGTAAAAGCCAGTCACATCAAGATGTTAAGGCTTTCCTAACATTTTTTTTGTTTTATCTTGACACTGATGCTCTCAGTGTCCTGAGGATATTAAGCAACTGCACAAGTGAAAGCATGGGACCTTTGTATAATCTGCTGTTCCTCTCTCCTTCTCCCTTCCTTTCAGTGTGAAGATTTTACATAAAATCAATGTGCTTTTTATGTTTGAAGTGTTTTGGATCTTTTTTAGGTGGTCTGTTCTTGAGTGCCAATGGGTGGTAAGAGCGCAATATCTTTAGAAAGATATTTTAGGAAGCAGGGATCTGGCATTTTTTTGGTGGAGATTGTCATGTTTTAGTACTATGAAGCTGGGAAACATTTCTAAATTTTGAATTGCTCAGCATATAAGAGCACTTTGCTATTGCACTCTCTAAAGCTGAATAATACTGGAAATTTGGTTTATCTGCAGACATAATACAAGGTATCTGATAAAGGTGGCAACTGCCACAGCTTAAAGGACCTTGACACTGGGATGTAATAATATTATTTTTAATTACAGTGCAGCTTATGATGCCATCCTTGAACGAAATGTTGCAATCAAGAAGTTAAGCCGACCATTTCAGAACCAAACCCACGCTAAAAGAGCCTACAGAGAGCTTGTTCTTATGAAGTGTGTTAATCACAAAAATGTAAGTGCAGTGTCCTGCTTTAAATGTTAAAGAATTAACTAGAAGGTTATTCTTTGTGAAAGTCTTAAAAGTGACTTCAGAGGATGGCATCCTCTGTAGATTATAGAGATTTTCATTGCATGGCTGTGTTTCCATGATAAGTACAGAAGGATTTTTCAGAAGAGCTATTACTGGCTAGTTTTAATACCTGCCCAATCTTTAAATACCCCTTTCAAATGCAGGAAGGCAGTCAGTGTTACATTGCTACGTTTTACAGGCAACTGGCAAGTAAGAATACTGTGAGTGCTAAGTGCATCCCTGTTTCTGTTGCTTCTGCTAGACAAACAGGAGGGAAAAAAGGCTGTAATTTTTTTTTTTTTTCCTGGTGCATGCATGAGTTAGGAATCTCATATTGTGACAACAGGAACTGTCTGATGGTTAAGAAGCTCTGGAGTAGACGAGATCACAGAAATGGGGAGAGATAAGTGATAAATTTATCAGAATTGGACTACAGAGGGCTGGTATTGGCCATTTTCTTCCTTCAGAGACAGCTGTGTGCCATCTTCCTCGCCTCCCCTCTTAATCCCCCTTCAGCAAGATAAAATTCCCCCTGGCTGCTAGGGACGGAGAGAATCATAGAAGACTTACTCTGTCTTTTAACCACTTGAGAAAATTTTGTATTTTTTCTAAAGCAGAGATGGTTTATATGTGGATTCTCTGAAAGAAGTTTTACCTAATAGCATAATTTGTATGATGATAAAATATTGCAAGCCTGCCTGACTCTTGATGAGTAGTAGCTTGACCTGTTTCTGCACATCCCATCCATTCTTAGCAACTGGAAAATATCCTAAAGCAGCTCCAAGAATCTGTTTTCCCTTTGGGTCGACTTGTTGTTTCACCTCTTGTCAATGGCAAAGTGGTATCTCTTAGGTAGTCTTTGTCAGTTTTTAATTTTATTTTTCCTCATACATGATTAAAAAATCTTACCAGCTCTCTTCAAACTGAAAGTAGGAGGCAGGGGAAGATTGACTAACTTCCTTAGGTTTTAAGCTTTGAATATCACCTTGTTAATGCACAGAGTGTCTTTAGATTATGTAATTTGTGGAGGAAAAATACTCCTTCTAAAATCATTAGCATCTATTACAGCATGTTAGGCCTGGTTGAACTGCTGAACATCTTGAGCTTCAATGTATACCAGGAGGTTTGCATCAGAATATTGGGTATCGGTTTTGAAATGTTGACTTTGCAACTTTGCTATTGCTGTGGTGCGATTATACTTCCTCTCCTCCTTCCTACAGATAATCGGCCTACTGAATGTGTTCACTCCACAAAAATCCCTGGAAGAATTTCAAGACGTGTAAGTCTGAGTTGAACTAAAGCTGAGAATTAATTTTAAAAATATTCACACAGAAAGATGAACAGGAGAAAGAATACGATAAAATGGCAGTATTACCTGATTATTATTCTTTTTTTTTTTTGCTTCATAAGCTACATAGTGATGGAGCTCATGGATGCAAATCTCTGCCAAGTGATTCAGATGGAGCTAGACCATGAACGAATGTCCTATCTTCTTTATCAAATGCTGTGTGGTATCAAACATCTTCATTCAGCTGGAATTATACATAGGGTAAGTGAACTTAACTGTGTGTATTTTGCCTTGCACCTGGTTTTGCCTTGAGTATTTAAAAGACAGAAAAAATTCAGAAATAGGAGCACAAAGGGTGATCCATAGCCTGTCCCATAGGCAGAGAGAGAAAGCTGAAAGGAGATCATCACGCTTACCTTTTTCCACTGTAATTCTGGAATGAACCTTTTGAATGTTTGAATGATTTGATAATAATCTGCACAGAGTAAATAAAGATTTTTGAAGTGAGTTACATTATCTCCTCTAATTCTATATAATGTTCTGTTTTGGTAGTCATGGCAGGAAAGAATATCTGAAAGCGTCTCTGCCTTTATTGTTTTGGTAACCAAACCTGAAATCCCATCTTTTGAAAGAACTGCCCATTTTATTTCTGCTCTTTTACTAGCAGAGTAATGAATAAATATCTGAAGTCTCCAGATAAACAGATGATGATCAAGACCTGTAAGTGGAACTTCCATGCACCTGTGTGTCACAAAGCATTCACTCTGACTGCCCACAGGCAACACTGACTACTGCTTTTTAAATGGCATGTGTGTATTGCAATCCAGTCAAGAAATTCTAAATTTAAGGTTGCCTGTTCAAGTTGAACCTCTCATGTATATTTGTATGTAGTGTAAAGATTGCTTGAGATTGTCTAGTTATAACTTTTCAAATATAATCTCTGCCATTTTGGGAAATTGTAAGCTTGTGTTTCTACAGTGCTACATTTTTCATTGTAATTTTTTTAGAGAGTTTTAGAAGTTTTCATTTCTGAAACGATGCAGAAGATATAATTAAACTTACTTACGTGTGATACTTCCAGTCATTACTGCATAGTCTTCCTTACGGATGATGTACGCAGCAAAGTAAATCATGAACGACGATTCTGAGTGCTACCACAAGAACTGCGATGTTATGATGCTTGTCCAGTTCAGTAATCCACCTCACTGTGACCGGGGTGTTGGGTGGCCTGCAAGCTGGATCTGGCAGTATGACACTCCCATTCAGTATTGCTGTTTTTCTCTCAAGAAAACTGGGACAATTGTTTGAATAGAGAATACAGTTTAAATGGCCAACTTCTGCTTCCTTTTGCTCAGCTAGCTCTAGTACTCATCAGCTGCCTCATTCCAGTGAGGAGCTCAGGGAGGGAAGGTTGAAGGCTTCCTTCTTGCGTGCAATCCGCCCTGAACTGCTGTGTTTGAAAGAGACGGGCGAGGGAAGGTAGGCAGAAGCATCACCTGTAACCAGGCATTGCACCCTGTGCTTCTTGGTCTGCATGTGGGCATTGAGACAGGTCGGTGGGCTTCTTGCATTATTCTGGGAATGATAAGCAGAACTAGGATACTTCACTTACCACAGTTGTGGTATTATATTGCATATGACTGATATTATGCAGCCCTTTGTGTCCTAATGCATGCGCCTGCGGGATTGAAATAATGGTTTTGTACGCAGCTTCACATTTTCTGGTCTCTTCAGTACTTAGCAAGTACATGCAAGTTCAATGCTGTGGGTTTTCCTAGGTCTTTTTTATTTTTGGAAAACTGCATATCATATGGATGTGCTAGAGTAGGTAATGTAAGAGTGTGTCTTTCTGTGGATCTTAGCGCAGGCAGGAGGGAGCTTCTAAAACTTCACTTGCTTCTAGGGCGGTTTGCACTCCTATAAAGCGGGCATCAAACCATTGAGCCTGTAGAAGTCACGGATATATGTAAACGTTCATACATTTATAGCAAAGAAGTAACTACTCAGGTAGTTGTTGGGCAGGAGTAAAGACAGCTTTGAGGATAGAATTCCTGCCTCTGTAAATATGGGTGAACTCTTTGAAATGCTTCATATTGTGCAGTAATATGAAGTACAGGGATAACCTATTCCAAAGAGACTATAGATACAATTGCTATGTAAATAGTAACATATGTATGCATGAATGCTTTTGAAGGACATGAGCAGATACATTTCACGTGCATGTCTTCATGGTAGATTTTCAGCTGACAGCTTCTTCTCAGACTTTGTTAGAAGATTAAGTATGTTCAGGCAAAACGTTTGCATTACTTACCTGCTGTGTGCGATACGCCTTTATACTTCAAGGTCTAGAGCATCAAAATCCTGTTTCTCTGTGGAACAAGTTAAACAAAACCTCAGAAGACAAGGAGGGCGTGCTTGAAAGGGACGTATGTCATATGGACCGTGTGGCTGCAATAGTTAACTCTTTTTATACGGCTCTTCTGGGCTTTCAGCACCACTGTCCCTAATGTCTAAAGCTAATTACTCTGTTGAAGCTAGTTACTCCTTAAACATAGTCTGCACTACTGTGCCCATGGAGCATTCTGGCTATGAATCTAGTGTACTTCTTTAGTGTCATCTAAAGCTTTAAGCTTTTTTTGGTATTGGTAGTTTCACATGGTTTTTAACTGTGGTCTTCAGCTTCTAACACAGCCGCAATAATCTCAGCATCTCAGTAACTTTTTCAAAGCTTGCTGAATGACTGAAATTACTACAATCTGTATATGTGCCTGTAGACTGGATACTACCTGCCATAGAAATAAGTGGTTTTTTCATGGCAAACTAGAGGCACGGAACAAGGCAGAGGTCAAACACAAAGAGTTTCAGATAATTTCACCTAGAAGTTGTAGGGGGCATACTTAGCTGCCACATCAGTGGATAAAGATTTGATCTTGGTAAAGATTTGACTATAGCTTTACATTGGCTTTAACAGATGTTGGCAAATGAACATTACTGTGTTCAAAACATTTTGCAGAGATGGAGTTTCCAGCAAGCGTTATAAGTACACGTTCATTCATATTTYGCAGTCTGAGGAGGATGAATGATGAGCATTGTAGAGCTGTGCCTCGCTGACTTGCTGAAGGACACAAAGTGTCTCATTAGTCTTGCACGGAGGCTCTGAAACATTGTATTCTGCCTGATTTTGAGCACTTAACAAAAGTGCCTAATTATGGAAGCCCTTCACACAAATCTTTCTTTAGAACGGGAAAAGGCCTTAGAAGCCATGAATTACCCTCCAGAGATGCCTCTCTCTCCCTGTCTGGTTAATGGGGAGACGGCCATGAATAATCTCTGATTTTTAGGCACTGACATTTTACATTTTTAAGGTTAGGCAAGATATTTTCTGCTGTAGGGTCTGGATATATTTATACAGCCTAAATAACTTGATCGCTCTTAAAGGAGCTTTTGAGTCCTTGTTCTGTATCCAAATTACATGTTCCTAGGCTTCATGACAACTACATGGTGTTCAGAAATTAAGGACGGACAATACTCTGTAAGCTTTTGTTTTTTGTCCTCATAGTGATTTTTGTCTTGCAAAGGGAAGATCTCTTCACATTTTCAGTGTTAATCCTGCAGCTTTTGGGAGGATGAGTATAGTTAATACTATGAACATGCACCTGGGATTCTGCAGTGAACATCCTCCAAATAATAGAAGTGTGCAAAAATAAAGCTGATGATAAACAGGATTGTAGCAGAATCTGAAACATGCATATTAAATAGCTGAATACTTGAATTCATTCGTGGCGTTTGAGAATCTTTTAAGCCAAAGTTGTCTGCAGGGTCTTTGTGTGTGTGAGATTTGGAAGTGCATGTGTGAATATGTAAGTATGCAAGACTTTTAATTATCCATTAAAATTCTATTGTTCTGAAACTCTTTTTTTGTGGTTTCCTCTCTGTCTTTAATGCAGCTTTCTCAGCTTTCTGAGGAGTTTGCTGAAAGCCATACAAGTACAAATGGAAACTACATATATCTTGTAGATAGCCGCTTTTTAAGTCTTTATGAAACAGTGAAAGATAGGGCTACTTATCAAATGCCTGCAGCTCAAGTCCTGGAGTCCTCTGCCACATCTCAGGTTTTTTTCTCATCAGTCGTGGTAGAGTGTAGGCAGAAAGGATCCAAGCCTTATCTATGTTGGCCTGTGTGCTATGAATGATTTTATGATGGCAAAGTTATTCTGAAGTTACTCTGTCTGTAATATTTGCTCTGTGACATTCAGATGTGTGTAAGATCCTCCTGAGATAATGGCCGAGTATGCCTGTGTAGTGTCCATATAAATAGATGTTGTAAAGCCACTATTGTCAATGTGGTTTTAGGGTTCAAGTGAAGAGAAGACGGCTACTAAGTTTCTAACTAAGATGATCTGAAGCTGTATCAGGGCATTTTCCACTCCAATTTAATGATTGTGTTAATTTCTGGCAGTTTTCCAATGGTGCCCTTTTGGGTTTGGTCGCCAAAATTAGTAAAAAACCAACTCCTCAATGGGAAACTAAATCTGTGTGAGCATGGGGATTCCTTTCCTGTTCAGAGAAACATCTGCATTGGTTCAAAAGAGGTAATGCAGCCTCAACTAGCAAAGAAACCTTTTACTTTTTACATTTGTGTTACTATTTTAATAATTCTTGTATCAAGGTGATTATTGCATCAAATGATTTAAGCAATTGTCATGTTACTTGTGTTCTGCATCGTAGTAATAACCTTTGTTCCAGTGAGCAGTTTTCTAGACCTTTTCTCAGAGCTAACGTTTCTTACTAACCTCAATTTATTTCAGACATTGCTAACATATCTTGTAACGCTGGTTGTATTTTCCTTCTTTAATTGCTATGTAAATCTACAAGCACAATAGGGGAGTTAATCCTGTAGTCTGCTGAATGCACATGAAGGGGAAAAGAAACTGCAGTTATAGCAATAACCTAATTGTATATGTGGGGTTTAATGTTAGCAGTATTATCTTTTAAAAATGTGAACCACAGAGTACTTTGTGCTTGTCTTAGCAGTCATATATGATGTTTCTTTTTAAAGGATTTAAAGCCCAGTAATATAGTAGTAAAGTCAGACTGCACTTTGAAGATTCTTGACTTTGGACTGGCCAGAACTGCAGGAACTAGTTTTATGATGACGCCTTATGTAGTGACTCGTTACTACAGAGCACCAGAGGTCATCCTAGGGATGGGATACAAAGAAAACGGTCAGCAAATACAGTCTTTCTTTGGCATAGCTTTATTTTTTGTTTGGCACACCACATTTTACATGTTAATGTTTTTTTCAAGCTGTAGAAATTTTATAAATTAGCCTTGTGACCAAAATGCAGATTCTGGATACACCAATTTGTTTATTCAACTCAACCCATTAGCAATGTTTGCATTTAATAGGAGAAGAAATTGAGGGCCTTGTTTGTTTAAAAATTTAAATAACTTGCTTGGCAGATTAAGTTTCATCCAGGAAGAGCTGGAAATATATTCTTAATACGTGGTATGTACCTTGATATACCTTCATTTGACTTTATTCCTGATGAGGATGTAAACTGTAATTTGTCAGTAAATGTGTGTCCTAAATTTAATGTTTAAATAACTATATTCAATACAGCCTTTCAGGATGTAGGGAACTTAAATGCTACTACTGGAGACAAGAATGCAGAGTACTGTCATGAAAGCATCATAGRTTCTCTGAGGTCCGTGATGAATTCCAAGGAAACTTGTTTACTTTGTCCCTCTGCTTGCATACATTTCCCTTCTCTTTATACTCGCTCTGTGGCCCTTTTTCTCTCAATATCTTCTACAAGAAAAGAAGGAAAGGATACAGCGTGAGGGAAACACACAATTGAGTACATTGCATCTTCTGAACGAAACAGCTAGTATCCTTTAGGAAACCAAAGAAAGTAACATGTCGTTCCTGAAATTCTGTTGAGCGGCCCCAATTCTGCTGCCATTTCATTGATCCGCTGTCACTGTGGTCAGTTGAGCTCACTTGGTGTTTCCACCTCAGGCAGGCACAGTGCACAGAGGTCACCGTTGGCTTGAAGGTATTTTAAACCCTGTATTGATTAGTCCTCCAGTAAGGCCGGTGAGATGCCGTGAGGCTTGAGGCTTTGTTAGCTGTCTCCTGGTGACTGAGGCATGGCTTCTCAGGTTACTGACTCAACTGGGGCTTGCTCGGCTCTTCAGGATCCTTAGTATAGCCTGCAAACTTCCCTGGCAACTGCGTAACGTTAGGGCAAGTGGCTTCAGGTTGTGTGCAAACGATAGCTGCTGTGTGTAAACGATAGAGAGTTGATTTTGTTGCCGTTTATAAACGCCAAGAAGATTAACTTCTGTCGGTGTTGACAATGAAAGAAGCCGGCTCAAAGGAGTGAGAATAGATCTTTTTTGCAAGGCTGTGGTTTTTATTTCTGTTTGGATCATTAGTGAGCAGAGAGGACGTACATTCTTCCAAATGGCCTCCGTGGTTGGCTACTTTTCCCATAATTTAGAAGTCAGAGGTTGGGTGGAGCAAGCTTGAAGTTATTTTTTTAACTGCTAAAGTTTTGTAGAAAGCATATATTTAAGTTTGTCTGTCTTTTTTTTTCTTCAAGGCTTTACATTGGCCAGTTAAGAGACACTAAGTAAAAGAAGCTAAAGCTGTAGTCTGAGTCACACAGCTGCCTTACAGAAAGAATTGGTACAATGGAAGTCACAAGTTTTCTGACTTAGCTTGCCCAGTTTACATTTTTCTCTTAAATATTAAGTAATTTTGAGTCGCAAAAGTGTAACACTAAAAATGTTGCTTAGGTTATTATTGGAGTTAAATAGATCGTGTTCTAGAGCACCCTGTCGTGCTAGTGACAGTCCTGTTCCTTAAGCAAGCGTGAATTGTGTTGTGCAGCAGAATATAAATAAAAATTTACTTTCATACGAAAAACTATCACGTCTTCCCCAAAGCCAAATACATGGTCATTGAGTTGACAATGACACTTTTGGAGAATGTAAAAGTAAATCTGTTGGCTAACTGAGTCAGAAGACAATCTGCATTTCCATACGTACTGTTGTCATTAAAAGGCTCTTTACATGAACTGTCACTCTTCTCAGTCACTGCCCGATGAGTTCCTCATTGTAGAGCTCCCGTGCCAGGGAGGCAGGGCTGCAGAGGGGAGGGAGGCAGCTATAAAGGATCTACTTACAGTAAGAACCATGGGCTGTCCAGGATCCTGACCTGTTAGCATTGACGCCTATCTTAGCCCTTCAAACCCATAGTTAAATTAAAAGTTAATTTAGAGTTAAATATTGAAAATTGACAGCTAACTAGTGGTTAATGTTAACATTTAGTTTAATTGAACAGGGGTCATCTGGCAGCTTTATGCCGTTTCAGTGCCCTGCTGAGCTTATGCGGGAGGATTGTAATATGAGTTTTGACGAGTGAGATACATACCGCAGAGTAGTATTCTTTTGGTACTATACTACATGCATCTGAAACTTTTAATTGTTCTAAAACTAGCAAAGATCCCAAACAAACTGATGATAGAATTAACTTCTACATAGGTTTTGATACTGAAGGAGGTAAAGCACGTTTGGGTATATTACATTAAGAAACCAGGCCTTGCAAACTCAAGAAATTCAGAACTGAAGGACACCAAAACTGTTCGTGCACACGTACCGTAACGTATTTAGATTTATGTGCAGTTGTGTGCATGATTGTCAGGAAGCACTGAACAGCAAGGAAAGCCCCAAATCCTCTGAAACTACTACTTTTAAGTTTCCTAGTATGTACACTGGGTTTGAACTTCATTTTCACTTGGTATTTTTTCTCTTAGAATTATAGAAAATAGTAAGTTCACTTTTAAGAATAAAATACACCCTGTATGACAAGCAGTAGATTTTTTAAAAGATTTTTCAAATCTGTAATAAGATTTTACTCAGTCTTCTACAGTATTCACAGGAGCAGTCCTCAGTGTACAAGTTAGTCTAGCTTCATAAAAAAGTTAGAGACCTATAAAGAGACAAGTTTTGTTTGATTAATGAAAGTGACAGACCAAAACACCCCCAAACATCACAAGGTTGGTTTTATAGGGTGACCAGAAGAATGGTTTCCAGTGTTTTTCTTCACCTCTGAAGTAATTTGTCTTCTGAGGCATTAAGATAAGTCATTGGCTCATGTTATTTCTCTCCCCAGACTTCTCTATGCAATTATGGGCGTTGTTGGACACAAACTGATTACAATAGATTTGGGTATATTTTGGTTTGTGATGGCAGCAGATTGTTTTGCAGGTGAAAAAGTCAACATCCAGAATTTTATTTAGAAAGTCAAATGCAAAACTTGGCTTCAAATCTTTGGGTCTCTAAGCCAAAGAATATTTATTTTTCTTAAGTATGTGAAAAGATTTTTTAAAGAAAAAACACCACTAGTCATAAAATGTTGACAATCTTTTTTTAAATGAACCAGGCCCTTAATTTTGACCTATTAATATGTACAACTATGATCTCCTATCATACAATTTAGATACTATTTTAGAGGAACTTGTAAATAAAGGGGAAGGAATATTTTCAATAAGAAGCAATGTTGTTTGCTTGATATTGTTGAG
Organism: Oceanodroma leucorhoa; assembly: GCA_030449065.1. NCBI lineage: Eukaryota > Metazoa > Chordata > Aves > Procellariiformes > Oceanodroma > Oceanodroma leucorhoa. The sequence continues at coordinate 121,521 of JASVER010000014.1, read as the reverse complement.
CTCCTTTAGAACTTTTACATGTGATTTTTAGTATATAATTGTTCTCATTTAAATCCCCTTCTTATCTGCTTAATTGAAATTCCAGTGTCATGTTTGACATAAAAATATTCATAATAATACAAATTCGTTATTATGACTTCAAGAAAACTTCTGCGTACAGAGTTAACAGTATCTCTGAGAGCAACCACAAAAGAAGTTGACATACCTGTAAAAAGTAAATTTGTGCATCTTTGAGTATGTCTTCCGAGTGATTTATTTTAAGGTAATGTAGAAAATGTGTATTTCATACCAAAAAAAATTGCTTTTGAGTTTTTCTTTTGTATAAGATGTTATTTCAGCATAACTGGAGAAATATTTTTAAACAAATAATTTTAACTGAAAATCTTTTAGGAGCATACTAATATCGTCGTTAACTGATCCTCTAAAATTCTAAGTGATCTTTTACTGATTGGGTTTGCTTTTTATTTAAAGGGAGAGAGAGATGCATGGTAATCTGACTTTTAGGAAATACTTGATGGCAGATTTTAATTCCTGTGTAATAACCAATTAATTCTCCTCCTAAAAGTATAAACTGTTTAGATACATAGTATTTTTGAAGATTCAGTTTACTACTTTTAAAATTATTCCTGCAACTACAATGGAATTGCTTTCAAGAAATAAAGTTGTCTTTGGTGCTCCAATGTAGTCCATTGGCAGAGGTGGCTTTGCAAGCCTCAGAGCTTGGAGAAGGGCTTTACTCTGCTTGATTCGTGTGTATCTCTCTCTCTCTCTCTGCTTTAGCTCTTGCTCTAGCACTATATTAAACAAAAGGATGTTTTTCTGCCTTGTATTTGAGACAGTTAAAAGCTAATCCTTATATATGGTGTATTTTAAAGTGTCTTCATTGATTAATATAAAGACTTGCTCTTCTTCCTGTGCTGTCTCTGCAGTTTGTAGGATGCAGTCACGTTRCGCTTCTTTTAATTTTAAATGACCGTTTGCTTTGCTTTTCCTTCTTTTTGTGCTACAAACATAGTGGATTTATGGTCTGTGGGGTGCATTATGGGCGAAATGGTTTGCCACAAAATCCTCTTTCCAGGAAGGGACTGTATCCTTGTGCTGCTGCAGCAGGTTGAATTAGTTAGGAAGTGATTAACCTTTTTATTGATGTTGTGTCATGAAAATGCATATTGTACAATTTTTTTTTTATTAAATGAACATGGATTTTTCTTGTGATACACTTGAAAAAATTGTTAAGAACTTCATTTATATTCAGGCTGCACCTAGCAGTAGGACATAGTCTCTGCTGGTCCTGTAGTTAGCATACATTCACCTTCACTCATTTTCATTACACACGCTTTTTATAGTCACTTCATGTGTGTGTGTCTAGATACTTTTATTTACTTTATTTTAATAACTATCTTTTATGTTAATATCATTGCATTTTGTTTTCAGTTGACATTTGGTCAGTTGGGTGCATCATGGGAGAAATGATCAAAGGTGGTGTTTTATTTCCTGGTACAGATCGTATCCTTACCTTTGGCCTAGGATGTAGTTGTAAAAGGTCAAAAGATACTGCAGCAATATAGTTCCAGACTAAGGTGGTTCTAATTTTTAAAATACTGGTTTTAAACTGCCTTTTCAAAATACGATTTGCAAGTTCATGGTTTTGGTTCCAGGAAGCTGCAAAAATGTCTACAGTTATACCATTTAAAGCAAACCCACAACACAGCATTACTGTGTATGACTGTCTTTAGAGATTAATGCTAAGCAAGATGATCAAAATACCACTTGGGCAAAGAGGCTTATTTTTCCTTTTTCTTTTTCCTTTTTTTTTTTCCTCTTTTTTCTTCTTCCAATTTAATATAATGTCTATCCATTGCTTTTGGATGTTGTCACATTTAAGACAGATTTTTTTGTGTTTAGGTGGTGTTTTACTGGTTCACATGCATTGATTTTTGCTTTCGAGATCATTTTTATGTAATAACTTACTAATCTTGTTTAGTACCCTAGTGTGTTAGCAGTTACTATTTACATTTTGTAGGAAATGTTTACAAAAAATTCTTAATCATCTTCATTAGTTACACTCTGGAGTTTTATGTTTTTGTATGCAGAAATGACCCTGCAAACAGCTTTCAGAAATATCTGGCACTTCTGTCTTTCTGTACCATGAATGGCTTGGTGGTATCTGCATGGGTTGTCCTGTGAACAATACTTCAGACAAAGGGTCTGCTCCAAGCAAATAGAGCTGAAGCCACTGGATCATCGCTAAAATTAGTGGATCTAATTGGAGTTTGGCATCTTATCTGTTTTACTAGTAGTTACACTCCAGTTTTTTTGATGCCGTCAGAAATCTCTCCTGCTTTTGCTGCAGGTTAACTGTTTAATAATTGATGTAGTACCATTTAGGGGGTGAAGATTGGGTGAAGATTTTGAGGCACAGTGAGGAGATCCAGGGCATCCTGACTTTCACACAGCTCTGTCATTGCATGAGCTGCACCGTGCTTAGCTTTATGCATCTGGTTTGCTAGCATGGCTTTTGAGTTTGGGCTCAGTGCCATACAATGTAAATGCTTTTTTTCCAAGGCCTGTACTAAAGCACTGTAGAGCTTGGAAATCCTTACATAAAGGTCTGCTGTTAAGTTTTAAGAACATAAGAGGGGGCCTGCTACATGCAACTGAAGGTTTAGGTAGCCCAGTATCCAGTCTTTGACGGTAGCCAAAAAGAAAAAGTTGGGGAGAATATATTAATGAAATAAGCATATATAAAATTTTACCTGAGCTCTCTCCCAGTATCTAACCATCTGCAACTAGGAATTCCTGAGCCAAATGTTGCTTTTTTTATTCAGTAACACATATTAAATTCTTCTGCCGTGAACTGATCAATCTCCTCTTTAACTTGTGTGAACTTTTCAATTAAGATGTTCCTTACATGTCCTTGAAACTCTGTAACTTCTGTATTCAAGTCTCTGACAAAATTGTCATTGACCTATATGGGCCAAGATTTCATCCGCTATGTGCCCGCTGGTGCTCAGCGTTGCATGTCGTTAGTGAGAGATCACTAACGTGGGAGAGTCCAGGACTGGGCTTGAGGTATCAAGATGAGAACGAAGGACAGAGCACCTACATGGGGTGATTCTCACCAGCACCTTGGTGACGTGTGGTAGCTTGACTACTGTGGATACGTGTTCAGATCAGGAAGTGAGTTCTTCTCCAGAATCCAAACAACGCCTTTATTTAAATTCGTTTAATACATTTYGTGAGTATTTTAATTTTCTCTGTTTCTCAGAAGTATATCCTTTGATAGTTAAGTATGATTTTGAGTAAAATACATGTTGCCTTGACTACTCTATCATAGTCTTGCTTTGTTTCACTGTTTTCTCTAAGGTGGTAGTCCTAATTAATGATGATGAACTTGATATTTTATTGTAATTTTCTGTGTTTTCTCTGTTGGTTATTTCATGTGGTTTTAACATAACTTTCTAGCTGAAAATTAGACACACTTTTTCTTAGCTGTATAACCTTAGATATTGATCAATGGAATAAAGTTATAGAGCAGCTAGGAACACCATGCCCCGAATTTATGAAGAAATTACAGCCTACAGTCCGAACTTATGTGGAGAACAGACCTAAATATGCTGGATATAGTTTTGAAAAACTCTTTCCAGATGTCCTTTTCCCAGCTGACTCTGAACACAATAAGCTTAAAGGTAAGGTCTGTCTTCTGTGTGTTGTATATTTTAAAAGTTTTAAAACTGTGATACATTGAACCGAAATGTATCTTGGTTTTGTTCAGTATAAAATCATCCCGCTAAGGATTTAAATATTGTAATATTGGATGTGGATGAATGTGCTGGCATATGCTTACCTTCATTTTCTCATCTTTTCTGAAACAGCTCCTATTCTGGAGATACCTTTATAAAGAAAAGTGACTATATATATTCCCCTTAGTTACAGATGCCAACATGATTTAGAGCAGAGTGGGGGGAGGGTGGAATAGAAGTTGTGTACGCAGAGCAGATCTTCTTTCTCTAGGGATGAAAATAAAGTTTTTATATTCATAATACGTAGATATCCTGTAATTTCTGAAATAACGTACTGGTTCTGAAAGTCACCTACTCAGTGGAGTCACAGACTCACCATATTTTCTGTGACTTTTCATATTTTCATATTGTATGTGACAGTTTTTTTCCCCATAAACTGTAAGAGAGGGGTAGTAGGTGCTTGCCCTCTGCTATTCCAGACAAGGCTGTACTGCCACCTGAGTTATATTTTACACAAGGATGTCACGCCAAGGGGCACTGTATGCTGAAAATCTATAGTGAAACATGTCCAACCCCTTTCCCACCTGTGTTATTCTCTTCAATTCTTTTTTCATCAAATGGACCACTTTCGTACACCCCAAATTATGCGAGGGTTGCATAGATATTAGACTGGAATTTGTTTACTCTGGGTCTCCTCTCCTTAGGAGCTTTGAAATACTGTATTATGCGCCCTATATACGGCACTAGTCTAAATTGAAAATTTCGCTTTTGCAGCAAGTCAAGCAAGGGATTTGTTGTCAAAAATGCTGGTTATAGATGCTTCTAAAAGAATCTCTGTGGATGAAGCCCTGCAGCACCCGTACATCAATGTTTGGTATGATCCATCAGAAGCAGAAGCTGTAAGTTCTTGTTTTAGTTCTCTGATTAGGAAGGTACTGTACTAAAGCACACTTGTTGTGATGCTTCATATAACTGCTTGAAAGAAGATTATTGTATGATCTACATATTTCACTAGAAGCGTAATTGAGCCGTAATCATTTTTATTGTCATAGATTGACATGTTTATTAGAAAGTACTAGGAATGGGCGCAAACTGAAGTACCTGTATCTCTGTGTGTGCATTTGTGTATAATTGTGTATAATATCCTGGACATGTAGTAATGCATCTGAAATCTTTTATATAGGGTTCTGATTTATTGAGCTTCAATTGTTTCAGTGTGGTTTGATTGCCATTGATAGGATTCTGAGGTATTTACTCCTGGGCAAGAGAAATATTTTCATTAGTTGTAGCAATTGATAGTACTCTTAAACTAGAAAATAAGTATTTCAGCGAAATTTGAGTACAAAATCTTGAGCTTTCAGTTGTTAACACTAGCGAACAAAGGAATTAATTGAAAATTTTTCTTAAAAAATTAATTTCAGGGCAATTTCAGCTTATGAGAAGAGTCTCATTTCTTTAAGAGAAAGGTGGTTGGTGATGGCCCACTAAGAATAGAAAAAGATCCTTGATGTAAATGGTGCAATTAGAATTCTGCTGACCYATAATAGCTAGAGGGAAAATCTAGTAATTAACAGTAAGTAGGTAAAAAGGGCTGATTGGGCTGGAGACTGCTACACTTAGGAGCTCTTTTACCAGACTCTTCAGTTTTTATTTTAATTATTACAGTAATGTCAGCAAATCTGTTAATCAGAAGAAGTTTAAAACATGTAGCAGCATCTAGAAAATAGGCCAAGTCCAAGTATGAGATAAGACTGTGTAAATACAGTATTTTTAAATCAGGTTCATATTCTGAGTGCTTATTTTCATTTTCCATTTCGTCTGGTTTTGTATCCCTTTTGATTGCTTTATCATGAGTTACTTTTGTTTTTCAGCCTCCACCAAAGATACCAGACAAGCAGTTAGATGAGAGGGAGCACACGATAGAAGAATGGAAAGGTAAGAAGGGCATTTTAAGTTTACTAAGGCCTTTGGAAGTAGGCTGGGCCCTAAGGATTACTGTTATTAAGGTTCTTCTGAGCAACCTAATAGTATTTACTTAAACTGTTTGGAAAGGCAAGGGAATAGATCGTGCTTCACATGCCCTTGATTGTCGGGACACTAAAAATTTTCCTGTGAAGGTGCTGAACCTCTGTAGTGAACTTAAGACCTGCTCATTTCAGTCACCTTTTGCAAACCATAAGGCAGCATTTTTAGKGAGGGTAACTCTTCTGGACAAACTGTTACAGTTGAAAAAGGTACAGAGAGTTTGAGTAATGTAAGTTGAAGTAGGAGCACTAGTCTTCAAGTGAAGAGCATATTAGCAATAACCATACTCTTTTAAATCAAGCAGAGAATTTGAAAGAAGAAGCCATAAGGAGCGTTAGTAGGGAGAGACAGTGAGGTTACAGCTGGTGTGGGAGACGCTGGTGGTTGTCAGCTGTGGGATCCTGAAAAAGTAGCTGGGGTTGAGGTGTGGAACGGATCGCAGTGTGACATAAGACTTGTACCTCCAAGAGCATGATTTTTAGTGTTCAGTACTGGTTTAGTATGTATATTTCCTGGTCATATATGAGTGTAAAATGATAAGTAAAAGGGGAACATCTTTGTTACTTGTAAAGCTTGTGCTTCATTTGAAATTGCTTCTAAAAGGTGTGGTATTATTGCAAAGGTCCTAGTGCTAAGAAAAAATGCAGATCCAGAGAGCTGTTCAGGCTATAAATGTTGCATTTAAGCAAGAATTTAGCGCATTGTGCAATCTAATACTTTGTACTGAAAAAGTCTAGGAAGGGACATTAGATCTGTATAGCCTTTTTATCCCCAGAGGAAAAAAAGCAGGGAAAATGTTTCATGAATAATTTCTGACAGTTTCATTGTGTTGGCTGGTAATGGATACAAGTCTGTAAAATCTAGTACTACCACACTTTTAAGTCGCTTTCTATTAGAAACTGAGTTTTAATTGTAAAGGCAGATAGGGAGAATTGTGGAAATTCTCTTACCATCCTCCTTCCAAGCAAAGTTATTTCCCTTTTGAAGCAGATGTGCTGAGGGTAAGTATTTCAAGCAATATGGAGTTTACTTTTGAGACTCCCACAGCCCTTGAAATGATAATTCTTAAATGCTTTTTTCTTCCRAACTGTTTGTACATTGCATTAGTTTGCCAGTGACAGAAAAGAAGTAGTATTCTGACAGTCAGTTCTTATGAGTTGCATTTAACATGTTTAGTCCTTTTCTTCTGTTGTTACTTCTGTAGATTCACAGCTGAAGTCTTTTCTGGGTAATAAGCTGCCATTAGCCTAGAAACCTTCTGGCTAGTACACAGGGAGTACGATTCATGTTACAAGCACTTCTGACTTTTTTAAGAATGAGGAACTTCTGTAACTGGAAGATAAAGTTGCTGCTTTCATTTGGGGTGGCTACTTATATGCCAATATTATATTCCATTTCATGGTGATCTGGACCTTTAGACGCTGTTGCTAAGGAAATTTAGTGGCAGATGTGTGTCGGGGGGATGGCAATGCTGTTTGGCTTGTTGCTACCTGTTCGTTTGAAGACTGCTGATTGAGTTTATCTGTACCAAAGAAGCCATTAATAAAAACTGAGTGGTCATTAAGAYTCAGTTTAACCTCAGGTCCCCAAGCAGCCTGGACCAGTCTTAGAGCAATGTCAGTGTGTTCTTCATAGTGCCAGGCCATTGTAGCTCCAACAGAAAAGAATTGTACATTTTTATATCACTTGCCAGTTGTTCTGTAGCCTCTACAGCTACAAAACTAATTGTTGTTCAAAACTAATTCCGAACAATAATAAACCTATGAAGTTGAAATGTACATTTTAATGGGAGATGTATTATCAACCCAGTCTTGGGTTTGCAAATTCATTTTTTGCCTTCCCTTCTCTGCATTTTCAGAGTTGATATACAAGGAAGTCATGGACCTGGAGGAGAGAACCAAGAATGGGGTTATACGCGGACAACCAGCCCCTTTAGGTTGGTTACAATAAAAGCACAGTATAAAGCTACATTGAGTTGTAGGTCAGGAGGGAGTAAAGCTATTCAAGATATCCAAGAGTAACCTAACTCAGAAATATGGCTCTTAAATGACCAATAACCTCTTGAATTCTCTTTGAGATATTGCTTATTTGAATGGAAAGTATGGGGCCGACATCTCTTTTTATTAATATGGTAAATTCCTCTATTATTGTCCCCATGTAACTGACGCTTCATTCATTTCAGTCCTCAAGAAGCATCTTGGTATGTGCTATTACTTTATTGCCATAATCTGGTTAGATGTGTAACCTGTAGCTGGTGCAGTTTCAAGTAAAGATATAACCACTACGTACATCTATTAAGTAATGAAACAGGATTTCTAGGTTGTCTGCCTTGAATATTCCCTCTAAATAGAAAGGAAAATTATGGAGCACTTTCAGGAAGTGTTGCTGAATTTTGGAGCAAAATGTGACCATTGACTGACCATTGATAGGACTCCATTTGCACTATTGAAAAAGGATGGCAAGAGTTGGACAGCTGTTGCTGACTCTGCTCAGAGTTCAGTGAAGTCCAAACTGTGAAAAATCACTGCGTATCTGAGATCGTATACATTCAATGTGGCTGAACACCAGCTATTTCCCAGCCTGAAGGGGAGGATCTGATGGAAAAAAACAGTCCCCTTCTTTCTTTATCTAAATATGTAGATATATTCTAGCTTTGGGTCTCAACATTTAGTAGGATATCTTAGCTCTGGCTTCATGCAATATTATCTGTGTTGGTGATTTTTAACCTTCAGCCATTAGCATTTTATTGTAATTTGACAGGTATCATGTTATGTGAGCTCCGTGGTTCTTGGCATACCATTCATTAAGCCCCATGTTAGACTTGTGGGTTTTATTTACTTTGACAAGGGATTGAGACACATCTCTTCAAACTTGCCAAAAGAAGGGAAAGTAATGACTATTAGGAAGAGACAGACTAATGCAAGTACTGAACCGTGCAACTGTATCTGCAACTGATTTGCTGTTTTGTTTCTCATAGCACAGGTGCAGCAATGATCAATGGCTCTCAACATCCATCTTCATCGTCATCTGTCAATGATGTGTCTTCAATGTCAACAGATCCAACATTGGCCTCTGATACAGACAGCAGTCTAGAAACCTCAGCTGGACCTCTGGGTTGCTGTAGATGACTACTTGGTCTTTTGGGGGGTGGGAGGGGGGTCCTTTTAGTCATTAATAGGGCGCCTTTAAAATTTGGTGGTATTTTTGAGTGTTTTTTCAAAAATAATCGTAGAATTCATCATAAAGTGCTGTAATTTTAAACTGTAAGTTGTGTTAAAAGCAGCCACTTTTTTTGCTGTAATTAACTGTAAAATATTAAACCTGATAATTTTTATTGTGGTTTTAAAATCTGCATATTTGCTTTACTATTATGCTGCTGATCTTTTTTTACTGAATTTGTAAGATTTGTTTTATCAAAGCACATATTAATGTTGTGGTCATTACCATATAATGAATTATTTAAGATTTTATAGGTTTTCAATTTTTTAATTAGAATTTATTCTATATGTTTTGTTCATGATATCCTTCAAAGTTTTATGCTTGGTCATATGTCCATGTCCAGGTGGAGGGGGAGAAAATTCAGTTCAGCCAGCTCTAGTTTTGGGCATACTACCGTGGTGCTGGCAGTGAACAAAATCCTCTTTTATTTTGGCCACTAGCCTATATTACTTCAGCAAAAGCAACAATTAGTGAATTTTTTTAGAGAAACAGTGTACAGTCCTTTGCAAAGTAACCTCATCTGAATGGGTTTACGATCTTAAGAAAGCAAAGCGTATCTTCAAAGCTGCAGAAATATCTAGCTTAACAAAGTAATGTGATGTTTTCTGCAGAGTTGTGGCATGCCAAATCTTGTGATGACCATAAAACACGAGGATACTTCATGAATAATACATTGCAATGCAAATAAACTGTTTACTTCTAGCTTGTAGCCTGTTTTTGTACACACAAAACGAAGTGTATCCAGGATGTCTAGACTGCCAAGAGGGAAAACAAGTATGCCGTAGCTATACTTCTATGTAATCTGTGATTCTTGGGAGTTTTGTTTCTTACTAGTTTTGTCTACTAAAGCGAGTCCATTTTGGGTAGAAGAGGGGATGACATGAATGCAATAGGGGCAAAACTTCAGCTATTCTTTCTCCACCAAAAGTAACTGATTTCTAAAAACCATTAAGTGGTAGGAGAACCTCAGGATTTCTGTAGCTAATGCATTAAGTGAGCAATATATGCCATCCAAAGGAGGGAGAAGTAGTGCTGTATAAATTAATATTTATCTCTTTCATTTCACCATGAGACCACTGTAGCAGAAATCTTAATAATGATTCATTTTAAGTCATTCAGTAGTTTTCAGCACTGAAGCTCCAGGTTTCAATACACTTTTTAAACAAAAGATATATTGAAATATATAGAACAGTTACTAAATAGTCATGTAAAATGGTGCTGCTCCTCACAGAAGTATTTTAACTGTTTACATTTTATATTTGCAGAATGATTTATGTATAACTGACTTAAGTTTATGTATGAGTTAAACAATCATTCGGAATTTATTCCTTTGGAAAATGCAGATTTTTAGTGAAGCTAGGCTGTATAATTGATTGCCTTGTGTAGATGCATATTTTGTGTAGTGAATTAGAATGTGAAGAGGAATTTGAATTAGTAATGCTCACAAAAATGGGCATAAAAAAAATACAGAAGTCTTGCCAGGCACAGTGCATAAGCAAATCATATAACTGGCTACAGAGGTCATGCAGGAATGACTGGTGCTCTTCAGTGTGGTTCCTTCTGCTTGTTGGGTTAAATAGGTATCTTTTTGAAGTTCCAATTGAAAGAGGAAAATTTGTCTTTGCAGTAAGTTTCAGAAAAATAGAAGTGACAGTAATACTTTCAATATCTAACATGTCTTTTTAAAAAACATACAGGGTTACAAGGAATGGTCATATCAAAGATGACTAAATCGATAAACTGCACAGTTGTTTTCCTGGCCTGGCTAGACTGCTGGTAAGTGCTGTGTGCGTGTAATTTTGCTTTCCTCACTTGTATCTAATATTGCCTTTCTAAACCACATTTGTTAAGGCAATTATTTTTACAGGATCCTGCCAAATTGTATATTACCTCAGAATAGGCAGGACATGTTTGGATTCATCTAGCACTAGAGCACAGAAAATCTGCTCAAGTTGAACAGAGACCAACAGAACAGTCTATTTTGTAATTTTTTATCAAAGTTTAAGCTGTGAATGAAGCCAAAATTTTTGGTCATACAACAGTACTCCATTGTTATATAGGGTCAAATGATATTCTGGTCAACCCAGTGTAATGAAGTTAAGGCTGACAAAATCAGCTTCTGATGCCTGTAAGTGCTGTTAAGAACAGAATTTGGTAAATGTAATTCCTATTTAAATTTATTTTGGACCCCTCTGGATTGCAGTGGTGACTGAAATATTTTGAAACTTTAAAATCATTTTTGCTATCACTTTCCAGTGTCCTAAAGAAAAAATGCTTTAAAATTAAAATTGAGTGAAATAGTTACTAGGCTTTTATCACAGTGTGCTATCAATAGTAACTTCATTGAGTTCATAAGCTCTAAGGAGAATTGAGCTTTTCTTCTTTTAAGGTAGGGTTGATGAACGGGTGGGACTGTTCACTGCAACCCGTTGCAGTGGGAGTGAGCTATGTTTAAAGGGATTATTTCAGTAAGGTCAGAGCTTTGCCTGCAGGAACCTGAAGTTCACTTTTGGCACCATCTTCATRGCAGTGTTGCCTTTTTTTTTCCTCCCCCCCAGTTGCTTGCATTGTAGGCAAATTAAAGTGATGGCAAATTTCAAAGACAAGAAAATCAGATCCAGTAACCAAATTATCACAACAACATGCTAGTCTTAACTTCCCTTTTTATTTGTTGAAATATAAAATTATTTCATAGATAGTTGTACACTGCCACAGATAGCAAACAAATGGGTATCTAGAGTTCAGCTGTCTTCRTCTGTTATGTTGTTAGCTCATATACTATCTAATACACTGTACAATTTTACTCTTAAAGTATTACTAAGCTTTATTTTAGTCTATGATTGCAAAATCTTCTCATGACAACAGGCTTCACTAAAGTGCATGCAACTTTCCACTTCTAGGGCTGTTCCAATCCATTGGGACTTGGTAGGGAGTGAAGTACAGTGAGCTGTGCCTGATTTCTTATGTCAGGTGAGGTTAAAAGTTGGGCAATAATAACAAGATTAATTTCCATCTTCTCTGGTCAGAGCTGTGGCAGGCATCAAGGATAAAATAGCTCCTCTCCTTTGTAGAAGTAGGTTCTTCAAGATTTTGAAATAGAAGTGTGGGGGGGAATTAGTACTGTGCTGCACCTCTGCTCTGTGAAGTCTGTTAATGCAAGCCAATGGGGTCGGAATTGAGTTTTTTGTGTGTTGGTGTGTGTGAGAAGCTGGAYTGCCAGAGCAATACCCATCAGTTGAACAACCTTAGACCAGCCTGACTGACCAGGTCACCTCTAGTGCATTCATTCTGCTAAGCTGAATAGACGTGGCACTTTTCCCTATGTGCGGCTTGAGTTTTTAGTTCAGAAGAACCTTACTATGCTATATGCAATAGTATCTTTCTGGGTAGGAATTCCAGCTAGACACAAAGACAATATCAGCATAAATTGTTTGGTAAGCCCCCCCTGCCAACGCACGYGTGAACTTAGGGGAGGAAAGGGTGAGCTGTGTTCGAGGCGGTTGTGGCGACAGCACCCTCTGCTGCCTCAGTGTCCAAATAGGTAGTGTGTTATTGATGTGGCTTTGTTTTATGGAGAATTGCTTCTCTGAACACAGGCTGTTTCTTTAGAGAGCAAAAATTAAGCACCTTGACAGGCGTTTGTATGAATATAATGCTCCTGCATTAATGTGTATGGCATTCATCTCAACATCGCACAAAGAAAAACGATCAAAAAGCTAGTACAGGAGGACAGTTCCTACCCAGCCAATAATCCAAAGCGTACGACATTAAATGTTTCTCAGTTAAGATTATGGGGGAAAGAGGAGAAGCTGGTTCAGCTTACACTTGGTCTTACTGTTTCGAGTTGCTAAAGGAAGTGAATTATTGTTTCTAGTTACGTTTTTATTTGCTGTTGACAGCAGCTTGTCTGTGCTGTTACATTTTATTTGCCTATCAATGTTTTGGTTTTTACATATTTAGTTTGAGGACTGGAATTGAAGGAGAGCTGTCTGCATTTTTCAGTAAGGTTAGAAAAAAGAGGGTTTTGATGGATAAATGTGATKAGACTCTACTGCCTACCCAAATTTTCAATTCATTTAATTTATTCTTAGTTAAGGGCACTGGATAAAAGTGGCATTTTTAGTGATCCCTTTCACTCCCTTCTCCTCTTCTTTAGATATCTCTGCATTACAGAAATGTGTTATGAATCAGATCACATTTTGTTTCTACTTCTGCAGTTAAAAATTTAAGCTAGGTTTTCTTGAACTACCTCACACAAACTTTCTACGTTTCTTAAGTAAGCAAAGCTAACCCTTGCTATTGGAACTACACTGAATGTGAATAGGAAAATACAATTCCTTTAGAAAAATAAACCTATTGGCCAATGTTGAGACGATATCAGTAAGTATGTTTCTTATCTATTTCACGTAAGATGTTCATGTGTAATATATAGCTCGTGTACAATAATGTACATCTAGAGTATTGTGTTAGCTGTAAATTGGTGATTTTATTATTGTAGTCTGGTTTTGTAGGTAAAAATAGCTTACTAGTAATGTCAGCTCATCCTTTACATTTTACAAAAGGAATAATTCTTGGTAAGCTTTGCATACAGATGAATTACTTTTGTAGGCCCAATATCTAGTCTATTTTTGAGAGTTCTTTAACTTTTATTACTAAAGTTGAGAAAAAAAACCCTAATTATTGTGATCATTCCTTCTGCCCTTTTTGAAATATATTAATTTTATTTTGTCCCAAGAAATATGAAAGGGAAGATACACCATTAAAAATACTGGGAAAAACTGTAATTTTTTTTTTCTTCCCCGCATTTGATACCTTTTCCTGCTTTTCCTTTATTCCCTCCAAATAAGCTGTTGGTGGGGCATTACTGAGAACATTGTGGTTTTTTTAATCATTCATGCCATAGGTCATTACATGTGCACCACTGGAATGTATACATTGTTATCTAGTATGTCAATTGGTTATAATGATATTTTAAATAAAAAAGAAAAAAAAAAGTTTGACCACTATGCATTTAGTGTTTCTTCAGTACTAGGCTGGAATGGATTTCGTATGGATTTCATCATAAGGCTGCAGTTGGAGTTTTATTAGCATCAGTCCTTCCTGAGAATTCATCTGKTTTTAATGGTACTTGAAGTCCTGTCTTGTGTGTGAGCTCACTCGTGGGCAGTGACATGTTTCTTTCATTTCTCCATTCCCATGGGCTTTGGATGTGCCACAGAYTGATAATGGCAAGTGTGTTTGCAACCTCTGGGAATCCATTCTTACTTCCTTGCTGCCAACTCTAGCCGCCTTCTTTCCTGGAAATCCAGCTGCTGAGACCCTGCATTGCAGAAAGAGGTAAGCCATGGGCTGCCTAGTGTATGAAAGGAGGGCCCAGTCCCGGTGCTCTCAGGAGAATCTTTCTCAAAACTGAGTCTCAGGGAAGCCAGAAGGATCTGACTCCTGGAGAGCTAACTCGGGTGCCAGGACCACTTCCTGCACTGGCACCTCTGCAGCGGGGCTAAATCCTAACGTAATGCATTTCATTGCCTTCATTTCCAGCAGGCGCTCGGCATTTCTTTAAAGGAGGACTCAAGATGCCCTTGAGTTGTGTTTGTCTGYGTGGTGTTACATTGTCTTTGTGTTCGGTTTTAAGGGAAAGGTACTGTGACCATGGGCAGTGCAGTGCAGCCTGCCTTGTGTCTCTGGACCAGGTATTTGTGAGGTGCTCTTCTAGGGATGCGGTGAGGCTCAGAAATGCTCTTTTTTATTTGTATATGTTAGCATAAGGTGTAGCTGATTCCAAGTGATCATATTAATACAGAGCAAGGCCTGAGACAGTTTTAGCTCTGCCAGGGCTTAGTCTGTGGGTGACTTCGGCTCAGAACTGAAATGCTCCATAGCGCTGCTGGCTTGCATAGCCCTGTTTGGCAAATATAGATAATGCAATAAGCTATCATTATTAATTTTCCTTTTCATATTAGAAATACCATGGAGACCTACAGAAGTTTTGTGTTATTCTGAAATACTGTTGTTTGTCTTTGGGTTTTTTTTGTAAGCATATGCTTGTGTTGGGTTTCTTTCACTGAAAATTTTTTACTCTTTTTTTGCCTGCATAATACTGGAAGGGATGTTCCAGGCTGGGAAGATTGCACAGGTAAAGCTATGGTAAAAATGCATCTACCTGATTCCAGGAGCCTTTTGTCATGTCTTATTAATACTAACAAACCTGTACCTTGTAAACACTTGCTAAGAAAGCTGGCACTTTGAACTAGGGGCTGTAATAAGCTTAAGGTCTGCAAAATAAGGAGTGCTCTCTCAGATCCATGAAGCTGGCAAGTGAAGTGGTGGGGAAGAGAGTACAGAAACAGGAGTTAAAGCTAGGAAAGAGTTTACCATCTTCCTCAAATAAGGTCATAGTGTTCCATGAGGTTGTTCCCATTTCTTGCATAATTGCCCATTATGGGAAATTAACATTATGTTCCTGTTGCTGTGCTTTAGGTTAACATCCCACAGTGGTGTGTTTTAGCATGAACTGGGTAGTTTGCAGCTTCTTGCAGGCTTTATTTACTGCAGTGGATCATCTTCAAAAGGACCTGAAATTTATCTGATGAAAAAGAGGAATAGGTGTTGCTGGAGCACAGCAGTCAACTGGGAAATGGTTAGTTCCATTAATCAGTTTGAGCGGATACAGTTTCATCTGTGATACTGAAAAGAAGGAGGAATTTTATCCTGGATGCCAGATTAAGATTAGGTAGTGCTACATAGCTGATAGATGATCCTATCCTGGAGCTGACAGTTTGGGATAGGTGCGTTTGTTCCCCAGTTCTGCTATATGTAGCGGCTACCTAAGTTTAAATACTTAAGGAATATCTAGAATTCCAGCTGCATTTGATTTCACTGAGAGTTAGCCAGCAGTCCTGTTTAGTGCTTGTCTTGCATATTTGTTTTTTAGGCTCCCAGTCAGCATGGCTCAGTTCTTAAGTAAGTTTGTAGTGTGCCAGAACTAAAGGGAGTAGTCTGCACTTGATACGTACAGGAGAGCTAATGCAATATAAATAGTCAGGATGGATATAGTGAGCGGTACCCATGTTGGGGGTAGGACTAAAAGAGGGCATTAAAATAATCTGGTTGCTACTACTACTTGGATTGAATGTCTCCGTAGAAACTTTCTTTTTACCAATCCCGATGTTCTAATTGCAGGTAATTACTTACAACCCAGTTCAGGCCACTCTCTAATACGAAGGTTTATTTTGTGATGACTGGCATGGTACTTAATGCTACGTAACCCACTATGCTGTTCCAGCTCAAAAATCATTATTAACAACAGTTGCTTCTCACGTTATGCATCGTAATGCTGCTGTTCTGAGGAGGCCATTGTCTTCCCCGCAGGATCAGTTGTGCCCATCAGTAATAACACAAGGGGGGGTGGAGAGAGGGCGCTGGTGCTGCCTGCAGGCAGCAGGCTGCTCCGGGGGGAGGCTCAGGCACCCGGCACCCTGCCTCACGCCGGGGCAGTGAGGAATCCAGCACAGCTGGATATGCCGGGAGGAAGGGAAAATGTTTTGAAATAACTGAATTAACCTTTTACCACCTTGCCTGACTTGTCTTAACCAGGAAAGATTAGGTTAAAATGTTTCTTTTTGCTCACTTTAAATGGTATATATTTCTATAGGAAGGAGAAGCRTTACAGTGAGGTAGAAACAAGTTAACTTCTAGCTGTTTAAATATTGAAATACCTGGCTATCTGTGAGATGATGAGGAGAAAGTCAATACTGAAAGGTGTACAAKCTGCTGGTACTTAAAAAAAAGCCCATTCTAAGGTTATTTCCAGACAGTAAGTTATATGCACTAGTAAGAAAAGACAGATATTGTCATTTTTTTTTGAAAATACATAAATAAAGCAAGCACCTTCACTACAGTCTATACTTTCCCTTTAGCCAGCACATGTTGTCGTGGCACTTTTCTGTTAAAAAATCTTTCTCCTCTGAGACTCCCAAGCTGCCTTAGCTGTCAAAGATAYGTGCCAAGAGAGCAAGCAGTGCTGTGAGTGCTGGGCTGGCGAGCGGAGTTCAAGCTGAAATCTGGTGAAACAATTTTCTGTGTGCAGTCTCCATGTGGCTCACAGCACTAGGAATGTTATGCAGAACTTCTCAAAGAAGTCCCTTGAAGGGAAGTGAGCCCTGGCAGCTAATTACTGGAAATTACAGCTTCATTCTAATGACATTTCTTTAGTAGAAGCAATGAACCTAGGCTGCTGTGTTGTTTGATATACTCCTCCTGTCCCCTCATCTCCCTGTGAAATGAGGGAGAAATGTTACAAGGCAGCTAAGCATAAATTGTCCTGGGAAGTGTACAGATAGATCCCACCCTTTCCCCCTTTCCAGCACTAATTGCACTAATTTATCTTACCAGGTTTTGCTATTAAAGTTTTATAGATAAAAACCCTCACCAGTTGGATGTGTTTTGATGATAAGAATCTATCTTCTACCTTGATGTCTGATCAGTACATATCAACTCATGAGATTTTTTTTCTTGCAGCTAATACTGCTCTATTTTTGGCTCAAAAAACCCCAGATACCTAGGGGAAAATGTGGATATTTAAAGTTCCATGGAGCTTGTGTGGCCAATCTGGTTATTAATCACACTTTAATAAGTCACATTTTTGTGAAGCACCAGAACTCTTCAGTGGGTAATGGACAACTTTAATGAATTGTCAAGATTTTGGTATCTTCAGCTTGTTTATAGACTTTGTTTTCAAAGCATCTTCATAAAATAATGCTAGTTTAAGGAATGAGAAATTTGAACAAACTTTATGTAGGGAGTGGGGAGGAAAAATACCTCATATTAAATCCATATGCTAAACCACGCTGAATGTGGTGACATACTGGCACCGCCATCTTCCCGAGTGCAAGTGTAGGAGGCCCTCAGCTCCAGGCTCAGCCTGTCCGTCACTTCTGGCAATCCCACCCACCTTGCAGGACCTTTCCAATGTCCTTGAGCCAGCAAAAAGATGGTGCAGTAGATCCGAAGATGGTGCAGTACAGCTATGGAGAATAGTATCTTTTCATCTGTGGATAAAGGCTGCCCACTCTTTCTTGGCAAGCTGACATCTAAACTTCCAAGCATTATGTTTAGCAGTCTTTCCCAGCTGGCCCAAATACCACAGCACACTTAAAGACAACAGAGCAAGTGTCACTGAGAGCACAATCACTGTAGAATTACTCATGATACATGAGTATACCAGAACAAAATGTGCATTTTTCACTCATTTTGCCAGAAATAGAATTTTCTGTGCCGTACATCAGCTTGTTCTACTTGGGGACTTTAGCACTTCGACTCCCAACAGTTAAACATCCTAATGTTGAAAAAAACTCTTCCATTTCCTTCTGCAGGAGGTGATTTCTCTTCTCAGCATCTTCACGAGCACGTTCAGAATTCCTCAGCTTTATCTCCAGCATCGTGTACTTCTTTCGTTCTTGGTCCAGTTCTTCTTCTAAACTAACCACTTGTTTCCTCAGGTCTGCACTTGTTTCTTCAATTCTTAAAACCAAAGGGGAGAGAGAGAGGGAGAAGAAAAAAAGAGGGTTTTTTTAAGTGGCTGGATAAAGACTGCTGATAGCTATAATAAATATAAGTTGTTGAACTTAGAGCTAAAATATCTTCGTTCTAAGAGGAAGTTTTAAAGGAGGGCACTAGTTGCCCTCCTTTAATTAATGTTGAGTTTAAGGGCAGAGATGCCTTGAAAGCTGGAGCCTACTCTATTTGTATCTTGAGAAAATATGCTCATCGTACAAAACAATGCTTACTTTTGGGCAACAGACTCAATGTCTGAGGAGAAGTATTAACTCCTCAGGCAGAGTTCAAATATATAATTCCAAAATAATCTTTTAACCTTTGTTTTCATCCTGATGCTGTGTTTCCCTATATGGATGCCCAGTACGGAGGAACATCCTTGGAGGTCAGGTAGGAATGAGGTCACAGTCCTTCCTCAACATCCATTTTATGGTATTTTCTGTAAAGTTTGTCACTGACATGGGGGTGGAGGAATAAAAGTTTTTCATACTGTACAAGATTTTACAAAAACCAACTTTTCATATGAGGAAGAATCTGAAGGACAGACCTCAAATAATTCATCTGTGTACAAAGCTCTAATGCAAGAGCTTTTCTCTAAGGAGTTCAAAGAACAAGGTTCATGTTTTTTTTTATTTGAAAGAAGTGCAGAAGGCACATCACTTGCTGTCCTCCCCATCTTGTTTCATAATCACAAGACAGGGTAGTGGTGTTAATACAGAGGAGGGAGTATAGCCAGATAGGAATTTCTGACCATGAGACTATTCAGAAAGGGTGAGTTTAAAAATCAGGTTTTTCCTAGGAAAGTGTCCCCCCTGTAACTTTAAAAAAAAMMCAACAAACAAAACAAATAAAAACAAAACAAAAAAACCCCACCACCTCTTAGGTTGATTGATCAGTATAATACCCAGCTGTGAAGCTGGGGTGCCTGGCTTCCCTGTGAAACTGTGAATGGGTTATTTTTAAACAAGGTACATGACACTCAACAAGGGCATGCTACAGACGCCACAACAGACTCCAGTCCCAGAAGGGTCTGAATTCTATTTTGTGACCACCAAGAGGCAATTAGCAGGCAATGCAGTGCATCGCCTAAAACTGTTCCTTCACATACAGCTGAGGACGGCAATATGATCATTGCCACAACTTTCACAATAAATTCGGAAGTCACACATAGGTGCACTGATCACCAAGTCCAGCAGACCAACAGCTGCACTGATGAGCGAACAGAAATGTGCAGTATGTCTGCAAAAACCTGCCCATCTCAGTGAAGGCAGACTTATCGCCCAGTTTGCTGTCTTCTGTAACACAAGAGGACTCCTCTGAAGCTAGGATGCTTCCCTTCCTCCCCCCTGCCCCTAACATTTTTGTTATGTCATGTCCTACGGATCTGAGCTACTGATTAAATTTTTCTATCCCGAAGTTTTAGGGGTCAGCTACAGCAGCCTCGACTAGCTGTCCATGTTCTGAATTACATAGGGTCACAGTACTTACTGCATTTCTGCATGCACAACGTAATAGTCTTCTCCAAGATACTTCCAGTTTCTTAAGAGTCCCAGGTGGTAAACGTGAATTACTGAAACTCGACAGAGAATGCCTGGTAATTATACTAACCTCGAGGGAGAAATGCTCTGGAACAGACTGGTTACAGGAAGGCCATAAAACTTGCCTCCCTCTGACTAAGAGAGAAAATGGGCAGTTGATGATGATAAATAACAGCTTTTCCATCAGCAAGTGTTCCTTAACTCCGCCCCAGGCAGGTACTGACTCTGCTTTCCCTCCACTTATGTACGTGCCAACAAAAAGCTCATATGCCTTCATTAAAACATGCCCTGCTACACACACTGAGTTCTGCAAACCACACAAGCACGTGTACAATTGTAAAGGAACTAGTTATTACTTTTGGGGACTAAATTATCTTCAATAAAATAAAGCTAGTGAGGCAGCCCAAATTTTTCCTGCTAAGTGGCCTCCCTTCTTTGCTAGTTAGCTCCTGTCTTTCCACAGGAGCAGACTTTCATGCGGTCTCAAAAGGAACATATTTTTGCACATGTAAATTGCTGCAGATGTAGTAAAAACATTGCAAAATTTTTGAGAGCTGAAAAACTTGGCTTGAAAGTCTTAGACTTGACAGCAAGATCCTTCGGGCTGTAATCCTGAACAGCTGGAATCATCCTGCTTAATACAAAAAAGCAGTGATTGTATCTTGCCTGGTTTTATGAAACTATTAGTTCATTAGGCATTTTTCTCTCAGCTACTTTGCCCCGTGAGACCCAGCCAATTTATAGTCCTCCCCTCCAGCCACAGTGCTCTCTGTCCCTGTCCAGCTGAAGGGGAAAGGCAGGTGGTGGAGCTGAAACAGCTGAAAACGCTCAGCAGCTGGAGTGAAGAACAGGTCTTCCTGGATGTCCCCGATGTCAACAGCTGAAGGCCGCATTGGAATAGTTTTACTGATAAGAGGTGGAAAGCCATCTCTTCCCCCAGGCAGCAGGTAAAAATGTGCAGATACACATTTCCAAGTTTTGCAGCCTGGTCTCCTTTCTGTTTATTACTCTGTATCCCTGCAACAAGGCTTGCCGGGGCAGCTCTGCAGAATTAAATGCGGGGCACATACCCTCATCTCCCTTCCACTCTGCATCAGCAGGACACCTTAAAAAAAAAAAAAAAAAACAAAAAAAAAAACCACCAAAGCAAGCTATGAACTACCACCCTCATTCATAGACCTTTTCCAACATACCATGCTAGCAACTAGTGGTGTTCTCATCAGCTCTTCTACCTGGGACGCAAGGCGCGGGTAAGCTTTTCTCCCACTCTGTGATGTGAGGTGGGAACTGAAACTGCTAGGTAGCCTGATTCTCCTTCCAGCCTCACATACCAAGGCAGTACAATGCAAGAGGCGGAAAAGCTGCAGAGGCTGGCAGTTCATAGAATAAAGCAGGAAGGTARCAAGTGAAATTCCTGCCTTGACAGCTGGCCCACTAGAAGAGATCACAGGTCAGATACAGTTTTGAGAAATTAACAAGAAAAAAGAGGCAACAAACGTAGCCTAAAACTGTGCCATACAATCCCTACAAACAAAAATATGTGCTTTTGGTACCATGTTTGGGAGACTGATAGGAAATTGAGGCATGTAAATGCTACCAGAGTTTTAATAATTGGAGGAGTGTAACATTAACACCTTAACACAAAAAAAAGCTGAGACCTTAACTATTTGTAAGAAATGGGACTACAGCCCTTCTTCAGTGCAAAGTACCAGTGCTGCAGAGCCCAGGCCAACGATGATTCTTCTGTATTATAACATGGGGTGCAATTTTGCATATGGCTATATATTAAAACATACGTAATTCCTTTAAGCAACAATATTTCATGTGCATATTTCCCTAAGTACTTGCCTGACAGTCATTCTATTAAGCACTTACAATCATAAAACCTAATATACTAACGCACACAAATGAATAAATATGACTTCCTAGTTATTAATACTTTCTACTTCCTACAGCCCCTGCCCTCACACACACCTCTCYTGAAAACTGGAAGGAATTTTTCTGAGCACAGATCTAAAGTACAGCACCAGCAGCTGCAGTAAACATCAGAGTAGGCAAAGACCTGCACAGTTCACGTCTCTGCTGTACAAGCAGCACCTTGCTGCTACTTTGAGTCAGTAGCTGGCCAAGCGAGCAAAGGACAACTACAAGTATATCAGAAATGAAAAGCAAGGTTTCTAGAAGCTCGACACAAAATGGTTGCTGAAAAAGTAGTAACTGAGATGCCGTCCCAACACCACCACAACCAAAAAAAAAAACCCCGGAGAACAGTCAAAATCAGTTTCCTGAAGAATGTTTCTGTTGGGAAAAGCAGCAAGAAGCCCTCCATTTCAGACTGATCTGGTACAAATCTCAGCACCAGCACCAAGAGAGTTCCTTGTTGAGGCCTGACGACCCTGGGTCCCAGTCCCTCCCTCCAAGACAGATGTTTGCTTTGCTGTTTCTCCCAGGACACGGACAGAGAGCAGACTTCGGCATTACCTGCGCCATTCTGATTTCCAGTGAAAACCTAGAATGTGAAATACTGGAATTCCGTGTATGACAGAAATCCCATTTTTTTGATCCTCTCTTAGATTAGAGAGAGAAAAGTTGGATTCAGAGAGTACTGAGGAAAGAGCAGAACCAGATACACTTGGTAGCCCACACCCATGTTCAAACAGGGTAATGCTGACAGACAACTTCCTTGTCCCCCCTGCAGATGACATTACCTTTTGATACTAGTCTCATACTCAGTCCTCTGTTTGCTCAGTTCTGTCTTTAGCTCCACCACCAAGCTCTGTAAGGCCCTAGAGCATTTGACAGAGTCTCTGGAAGCTGCAGCTGGGTTGCTCTGTTCGCTGCTGCTGCTGCTGCATGCTTCAAACCTGTCGATGCTGTTCTCCAGATCTACAGTCTTGACCTCACTCTGAGACAGTGAGCCCTGGGTTATCCACTCAGTTTTGAGAGAGCTTAAAGCAGAAGAGTCACTGGCCCGGCAGGCTGGGCAGCTGCTGACTGAGTCCACCATGGAGATTTCACATGATGATGTTGACCACGTGGTGCTGGCCATACTGTGTGTGCTAAGGGAGAGGCTGGATGAAGGGACATTGTCGTAAGTAGAGAGTCTCTGGGAAGAACATGAGTCTTTAACTCGTTGTTCCCCAGAGGCTGTCCGGCGATGGCCTCGGAGAGAGTACAGTCCATTCATCAACCAGTTCCCACTGGAGGAGAGGTTGGGGATATCTAAGGATGAGCTGCCCAGCTTTGGACTCACAGACCGTGCTCCCTGCTGGCGGAAGGAGTATTTCCACGGAGGCAGTGTCTGCACCCTTTTGTTGGGGCTGGTGGCAGGCTGAGTCAATTTGCCACTGTGCTCTGAAGGAGTGTTTTTCACCGCAGGTCCAGGAGTGGCCTCTAGTGCCACAACATTGCTAGAAGGCAAATCAGCGGGGCTGGGAACACTGTTCTCCGACCTGCTGTCCTCCCCGTCCTCCTCGGAGATCCACTCCACAGTACTGCGCTGACGCACAGGYCTGATTTCCAGCTGGCTCCCTGGCACATCTGCCTGAGGAACAGCAAAGATTCGCCCCTGTTCACTTATCAGCACTGTCATCAGGTGCTGAACTAGTGAGGTGCCTGTGGAGAGAAAGCAAAGGCAAGCAGTTGATGAGACATGGAAGACCTCAGACACTCACTCCCGGTCTGTGAGATGCCCTGTGAGCTCCTTGTGAGGCAGGCCTGTGGCCACCATGCACTGCAGTGGGTCTGCACAAGCAACTGCTCTGGGCCTTTCTGTACACGACTGCAAGAGACAGGAATCGTTCCCCTTGCTGGAAACGGGGACTGTGACGGATGCAGGTGTCAGCCCGACTCTTGAATGTAGCTGACCAGCAGAGTACAAATGATCAGTAGCGATGATTAATAAATTGGCCTGCTTAAGGAGACCTTTTACGGATGGCAGAGGAGGAGGACACCTGGAAAACAGTGCATGTCTGTAGTACACCATGGCATGGGGTTCAGAGCCAGCATCAATCCCCACATGTGCATCCATGCAGGACAGCATAGCCCTGTGCAGAGATGCGTGCTGGATCTTGAACACACTAACCTATTAGCTGGGAGGGAACACCTGTCCATCCAGCTTCCAAAACCAGCAGGTTTCCACAACTATGTTGCACCCAGTTTCACAGTCTTAACAGGCCCAGAACTAGCGTTTACTGAAGAACCAGAAATTTCAGCTCAGGCCTTCTGCTGCACTCGTAGTGTATTGAGAAACTTGGAGAAATTATGACATCTGTATGATACATGCACTTGCAGAAGGTGTACGGCAAGTATAGAAAGTACTTGCAATTATTTAAATCCACAGAAATGAGTTGTCATTGTTTTCCAGTAGTGGAGCAGACCATTGTGAACTAATAGAGAATACCACTTACCAAACCTAATACAAAGCATTTTCTACAAAAGAGGAAAACCTTAAAAAGAGCAAATATGTAATTAATTCTGACTTTAATCATTGTCTGAAATAAAAAATAAGACTAATGTATTCAGGGGCTCAAGATAATAGCCTGAATTTAATAAGGAGGTTTTGGCCTGATAGCAAGAGGTACTGAGCTCACCTACAACTTCTATTTTATGTCTGTGAGTGCGGGGAGAAAAATAAACCTCTCTGGAGATAAGGGCATTCCTAACAATTTAGCTGTCAAACTTCAGATGTTTCTATTGGAAATTCATGGTTTAAGTTTGAAGAGAGATGCAATTAAAGTGCTTTTTGTTAAGAACTAGCAGCAGTATTTTTCTGTATCAGTTGATTTAGCAGATCCGTGTTACCCTGAAGCTAAAAAAAATGAGTGTCTTTTCACTTCTGCATTATTTCCATTTAACCAATCTTCTATCCTCAACTTACAATAAAACAAGACATTCCTAGTGTTGTTGCTTGTGAGTATAATGATTAAGTCTAAAATTCCAGTCACTGGATCCCCATTTTTATACAGTTCAGGTCTGTGGTAATACAGAATTCTAGGTCAGGTCACTGTAGTGTTTTTATATGATGATTAGGAGAGATCATGAGACCACAGCATTTGTGGCACCTGTGCACCTACACACAGTACAAGCACCTCTGCTATCAGCTGAACTGCATAACGAAACGCCTGAGGTGAACTGAACCCAAGCTTGTCGTCTGTACCGACTGAACAAAAAGCATGTTGGCCAAGGCTGTAAGAGTCTTATCAACCGCTGGCCAACTGGCCACTGGGGCAAGTCGCAGCATCACACAGCAGATTGAGGTTTCAGCTGTCCCCACCTTTGTAATGCTGAATAACCCAGCATCTGCTCCTGCGCTCCCTTTTTCCTCTGCCCACATTTTTGCACCCTTCGAGGGGAAGGTCTCAAAATACCCTTAATAATATGGCCCACATCTCTGTGGCAGGCTTCGAGTCCCCGAACAACTACAGTATGTCAGGCCATGCTCTGAGGTTGGCCTGTTACCTTATAGCGGGTTGCCATCTGTGGGGCACACCTCTGTGGTGCCTTTCAGAGTCATGTGTGCAGAGCTAAAGGCACCGCTGCTGCGAAGGCGTGGTAATGCTGGCATTCTGTGAAGGATTTCCATCACGCAGAACACCACTGTCAGCTCTCCCCTACAGCTAGGGAGCAGTGCCAGGGCTGAGTTCAGGCATCCTGGGCACAGCATCTCCATCTGTGCCTAATGCTGGATGAATCCATCAATTCTATTTGCAGACTTGCCACAAAACTTGATGCGAGGACCTTGCTAAAACTTGCACCACAGTAATTGTGCTCCAGTGCCACCTAGGAGAGGGGCTGCATCCCAACCCTAGTGTCAGCCAGCCAGAGATCATGCCCTGGGCATTTCCTGACCCATATGGAGGTAGATAATTTTCAAGCTTCAGATTTTTACATCCAAAATTAACAGTGATTTTCAACTTATTCCTTGGGTTCTGTGAAGTTCTGACCCATACACAGCCTGTTTAGAAGACGACACTTCTAAGACACCTAATTATAGCTGCTGTGGCACAGCAAAAACTACAGTACCTCTTTCATTGTGGATTGGATGTCTTTTACAGGGAGCTGTCTCACCACCCAAATGCACCAATACTAAATGATAGCAGTTTGGTACTTAAACAAGGTCCTTCTGAAGAACATCTGAGCTTTCATTTTAGCAGTGGGTTCAAAAAGAGTTTCACATAACAACTTACAACAGGGCAGAGGCATCTCCATGTGGTGGAGAGGAGAGACACCCCCCGGCCAGCGGTGAGTGGGATAACAGAGACCAAGTGATACAGCCCCTCAGAGGCACTGATAAAAGGGATTGCTTGACTTGTTGCTGACTGTGCAGTCAAATGATACAGCTACCAACAAATGTATGACTTTCAGCTCCAAGACACAGGTATTGTGTTATCTCGTAAGAGCAGTACCTACCTTCCATCATGGTCACTGGGTCTTCCATTTTGGGTCGTAATATATTTGGTCCAAATACTGTAGCCAGGTTCTGGACACTCATCTTGTTAATGCTGGAGTGAGCCTGAACTTCATCAAGGAACCTTGAAAAGCCCCCCAGAAAAATCAAAGGAGGAGAGGAATAATAAGTAAGTCACTTCTCAGACTGTAGGCATTCTGGGGCAGGAACAGTTTTGTCCTGTGTTTATACAACCCTGATACCTGAAATGCTCCTAGGGACTAATGCCGCTTAGATATTCAGCAATAACCCCAGGTCTCTCCTAGTGTATGAACAAGAGAGAACAGGATGGTTTCTGCCAAAGGTACCAGCCTACCAGGTAGGAATTCTCCAATTACACAGATTGACTTCTGCCATTTTTCACTTACAGGTATAACAGAAGTAAAAAGACATTTCTTTCATCTCCTCATCCTAGAACTAGCAGGCTGTGGAGAGAGCTTTGTTGCTTAGATTTACCAAAATACAGATAAAGAGGTAGCTGAAATGCTTCTTGTGAATKCATCAACTGGGCAAACATCAATACAATAAAAAGACTATGCAAGCCAAAGATAGCACATGAAGAAATCCAGACGGACTGGCTATCAATATGTGTAAGCCGGAAATCAGCAGAAAGTTTCTAACAGTTAATGTTTTTGTAATTTGGAACAGCCTTCCAGTAGGAGTTACAATAAGAGAAAGGCTGTAACAAAGACCTGAACAGCTTGTACGTAATTAGCCAAGTTGTAAAAAGGACTATATGACATGCAGACCTACAATAGCAGGAAATAGGACTCAGTGGCCTCAAAAGTGAACAGTCTCACTCTGTCTCTGTTTCCTAAACTATTACTAATTTTTGGATGATTGGATGGGTTTTGGCAGGGAAAAAGTTTCCTTGTCATTCTGCACTACTTGGCCAAGTTTTGAATGCTTCTACTTGCAGCATGACTTTTCTAGGCACTCCCATTTTTTCTGCGGCTTTGCTATGTGGCGGACACTGTGCTGAGACCCAAGAAGCCTCAGTTTTCTTCACTAAGTCAGAAGCAAATTCTACTTGCCTCTCCTTTCCTCAGTTCTTCACTTAGGAACATGAATAATTATATTTCCCTGCCTCAGCCATTCGTGTTTTAGGTGCTCAGATATTAAAACAAATGGCTATAGAACCACATAGTAAGGCAAAATAAATTTTTTAAAGCATTCAAAAAATACATTTCAGAAATTCCATCTGTCTTGTACACTTGGGAAGGGCTTGACATTACTTGAATAAGTCATGGGCTTCATCTCAGTGTTTGTGTCTACTGCCTGCTCCAGATGTGCAAATCCCACTGGTCATAAAGGGACTAACTACCACAGAGACTAGAATACAACATAAAGTTCACTACATTGTATCTAGGGCAACAGTCCATTCCAGCTCCCAAAACACATTCCAGCCCACTTTGGAAAAACTGGGAGAGCCAGCAGAGAGATGAGGGGAAACAAGGCTGCGGAGTCCCTGGTACTCCCAAGAGGAAGCCACTCCCAACCCCACTTCCAATCCAGAGCTGAGGCCAGACTGGCTATTCTGACTGCATCTGCTACTCAGCTTGTGTCATAAATCTTCCAAGTGTGCAGTACCTGGAAAAAATGCCTTTCTTTACTGGTCTTTAAGTGCTTCTGAAATAAACAATATAATATATTAGTATCATTCATGCCTGCTGCCAAGGCTGTGGGTGACAGCAATTTGCTTGGCTGATCCTCTTGGATAAACCAAGAGCTTCCTTCAGGCAGCCTGCACATTCACCTCCACGTGTTTTGTAAGAGCAGTAACTTACATGTAAATGATGTTTGAATATTCATACTTTCAGAGTAAATTATTTGCATATAAGACTGAATCTCACAAAACTTAGTGACTTTTCCAAGTGTTAATTTATTTCACTTACTTGCATATGTATTTGAGGAGGTTGTAGTTGGCTTGGGGCAAATTCTTCACCTGTTTAACCAGTTCCTGGGTACCCTGAGGGACAAGAAAAACAAGAATGAGAGCTATAAATACAAATGATGCAAAGCAGACCTGACTTTCCTTCAGTACTACAAAGTCCTCTTTCCAGARTCAAAACCATGAACAACAGATGATAATTCAAGGAGGCTTTGCTTTAAAAAAAGGTGTCATCCAGTGTGTTGTCCCTTACCAAAAACCCAATGTCCAGAACTTGATTCAGTTCTCAAAATCAGTGGAAATCCTCCTGTCAACTTTAATGGTTGATGTAGAAGCCTTCAATTAGTGAGGCCTGCTAGTCTTCAAAGTCTGCCCACTGGCACTGGTATAAATGTACAGCAAATGTGCCTTTTCAGCACCTGGCCTGTTTGAAACTTCGAGGCATTGAGTGTAGTATAAATACATTGCAGTAATGCACAACTGAGCAGAGAAGAGTTTTTTTCTTAAAAAAGATAAACGACATTCCAATTCAACTACCTCCTTTTTAATTACTTCTATTTGCAGTCATTCTGAGCTGTGACATACTTCCTCATAAAATTTTTGTCTTTACATTAAAACGTAAGATGAGACATCTGCTGGAGGAGTGACTTAAAACCCTGAAGCTACTTAAATCATCTAATGAAGACCTCTGACTCAGAAGGCTATTGTCCTTCCACAGCATCATTTGCTTGTTTCTGTCAATGCTGCAGTTGCCCTGGAGATTTGCTTATTTTTTGAGACAACTAAACCTTTTGTGGGAAAATAGATACCCAAGCATATTTGGGAAGAGTGATAGCTGCTAACTAATGATGGAGAGCTGCTAACTAATGATGGAGAAATTCCAGAAGCAGCTGGTTCCGAGCCAAAGAATTGCAGTTGGACATTCATTTCAAACTTTCCACGATTTATTAAGGACTGTTAGGGAGGGAATTCTGTTGGCCAGCCTCTTGCAAGATCTTCCTGATTTCTCTGGTCCAGACAAGTCAGAAAGATCTAGAGAGCAGTCTGTACTCCTGCCTCCATCCTTAATTTCCTGTATGTTTAGACACTTCTTCATTCTGTATGTCCCAGCACAAAAAAAGTCCTCTAATAAAAAMCTGAAACTTAAGAGTTCTTAAAAGCAATAAGTCCTTTTTAATTCTTAGCTTAAAAATTATGCTGGTTTAACAGTGACAACAATGGAGACACCAATAAAAGACCAGTCATTTTTGAAAATCTCAATCCTCTTTTTTTAAACTTCTGAAAACATTTGAATCAAGGACAGCTGCTACTGATGTGAAGGTTAAGGTCAGGTGTTCAGGTYATCCAGCTTTCAAGTGAGGAGTTTGAACTAGAAACAGGTGAGCTAACAGACCTAATTCCCTCTTGAATTTTGCTCTGTAATCCAATTTATTTCAAATAGGAAATCAGGATGGTATTTGGCACTGTATTTCAAGTGCTCCGAATTAAAATACCAGGACTCCACTGGATGCAAGAGGGGGCTTTGGAACAGAAACTGCAGCCAGTTGTGAACAGCTGGAAACACGACCTAAAGGTACAAGATGCTACCCGAAAG
Organism: Oceanodroma leucorhoa; assembly: GCA_030449065.1. NCBI lineage: Eukaryota > Metazoa > Chordata > Aves > Procellariiformes > Oceanodroma > Oceanodroma leucorhoa. Next base: position 91,508 of record JASVER010000014.1, on the reverse strand, counting down.
AAAAAAAGGTTCTAAAAATTTATCATCCATGCTTTGTCACGAGGAATCACAAACGTGGTATTAGACAGAGAGTATCTTCATACTCATCAGGCTACAAACACTTGCCAGGTTGAAAAAAGCCTCCTCCCCTGCTGCAGCGTGTATCAGCTCTGCCACAGATCTGTACCCACCGACCACCTCACCAACAGACGGCAGAAGGCTGAGCCTCCTAACACCACAGCTGAAGTGTAAAGGAAAACGCAAGCTAGAAACTGCTGCGTTATTAACAAATAGCGCTGATCATGCTTGTGGCTGCAGCCTAGCAAACACTAGAAGCACTGCACTGTCATTCATCGTGGTATTTTGCAGTAATAACTCTTACCTGCTTGAAAATGCTGCATATCTAATTTACCACAGATGCATGCTTTCCAAGGATTGATCCCAAAACCAAGGATTTTGCAATGGGTGCAACAGATCGGCACCAATTAGGAGCTTCTAGTTGGGCTGGAAAACTAGCAACACTTCAGATGTTCACCCAAACTCAGACCCCTCTTTAAAAACCCAAAGCCACGTGCTTAGCCCACTGAACTGCTGTGTGCATCTCTAGAGTACTGGCAGCAGTGAAGGCTAAAATACTATCATGTCACGTCAGCTCAGACTCAAATGCGTTTTTAGAGATTTGAAGAGCTTTCATTCTTTCTTACTCTAAAATTGTTTTTCATTTTCAATCCCTCCTCCCAACCAGTTGGGATCAGAATCAAATCTTTTTCAGTGCTGCAGTCCTGATGAGATACCTAGAGGCCTCAGGACAACCCAAGGTCTCACGTGTTTCTGTTTGCATTCCAACACCAGAGATTAGTTTGGTGCATAATGAAGACAAACAGCAATCTGAATGAAAAATGGAAAGCTTAGGGCAGTGCTGGAGTATTTTTTGCTGCAGATGGAGATTAGGCCAAGCTAACATCATAATAATTCCTATCTAAGGTCACAATGTAGCAGCATGAGGTGCCAACAATTTTATCTGACTGGCTATTTTGCCTTAAGTAATTCTGTTTTTATTGGGGGGTGGGTGTACAAAACTAAAGAAAATAATATTTTGAGTCTAAAAGTCTCATTCAAAACTTCCAAGTGAAAAATTAAAACAAAAYAGTACTTTAAATTAAAACAATAGATTGCATTTTGTTTCCAAATAATTTTTCAAAATGAAATATTTGATTTTGAAATTCCCTGTTTATCATTCTGTGCTAAAAAATTATGGTTTCAATGAAACCACATTTTTGAGCAGGGGGACTTTCCATGCGAGAGGCGAGTCAGGCCCTACAGGCTGGGTATGACTTTGTGCTACGTTCTGCTCCACTTGCTACTGTGCACGTACAGCCTCTCCACCCTCGGTGTGTGCACTCCACCTTCCTTTCTGCAAAAGTAAATAGCCCTTGTTGAGGTTCCAGATTTTCCTGACCAAAAAAAATGGTTATGTTTACAACAGCAGCTTAACAAGACAACTCGGTACCATCAGCAGTACCATATTTTGTAAGTTTTCATTTTGGCTATCTAGTGCTCCTCATCGCCTTTCTAATCTAAAGAAAATACTGCACTACAAGTCATTTGAGTCTGGCCTTGCTCCCACAAAACCAACAGATGTTGCTTTCCAAACTGCTGCAAACCTGTGCAGGCAAAAATCAGGCAAACTACGTAGTTAATAAGCTGAGCAATTGATACCCAATTATGTTTGCCCAACTTGGCAGTGTCTCTACTCTTGTGCAATAGTGCTTAATGGATCCAAAACTTCCCAGTCTGCACATCTTATGACCAAAATGAAACCAGCTCCACTGCCTTAGAAATGCTGCTGTTTCTTGTGAAATCAACCGTTCTGCTGCCTGTTACACAGCACCCCGCAGAGATGCCCGAGTTGACAAGGATAAGGCAGAAAATGAGCAAGTTTTGGAGCTAGTAGACACATGCCTGTACCTATTAAAAGACCACACTAGCGCACTGACACACTGATGTGGCTGTGTCCAGGACGCAAATGCATATCCATGTGTGGTAATATGCTGTGTCAYGCACAGAAATTTGCTTTCTCGGAGTTGGCTAGAGGATACATCATGTGACTACAGACAGCAGCAAACTTGCCTTTTATCCATAAAAACCTGACATTACCAGATACACTACATTTGATGCATGCAAACAAGCTTCTTCCTGTGGGCATCATGAAGGACTGAATCTCCCCAGAGCCTTCTGCCACTTGAACTAAAGGTGAAGCCCAGGCTCTCAGTRAAGAACAGTTTTTACAATCCCCATCAGAGACAAAGATGTGAGCACGCTTTTGAGGCCACACACAGAAAAGGGTCAGAACTATGGACTGCGACTTACAAGCCCTCAGGCCTTTGCTTCTTTAGCTGACACTAGTATCAACCCTTACAGCTTCTTTAAACCTCTGTTTTAGAAGGTGGCACAGTTCCACCTGCATTAGACCAGATCCAACGTGCCTTTGCAGTCAGCAAAGAGCTCAGGCATCACCACAAGAGGAACAATATGGATGAAACAGATCAATCAATCATATTGTAAATTATCCTGCTCCTCCCAAGCAGTGAATAAAAATTTCCATGATTGCCATAGACTTGGAGGTTTTTTTCAGCCCCTTCCCTTGCCTGGAAGCCAAAGAGAGGAACATCACAAAAACGTTCTGGCAAAGTATTAATAGCATTATTCCCCATTTTGGGATAATATCATAGCCTGCCCTTTTGTAGTGCCTTTCCTCTAAGAAATAGAAAAACCATCRCACTGATCAACGTCTCATCCACCAACCATTTTGGGAAGCAGAACATGCTGTTCTGATATATGAAACTGAAAACACAGAAAAAGGGAGTGACTTCATACAGCTTGCTAATGAGTCAACAGCAAGGCTGGGAAAGGAACCCAGATCTCCTACCTTGCATCTCTTGCTGACTATGCTACATAACAGCTTTGTTTAGAAGAAAGAAGCACCAGGCTACAAGTCTGACTTCAAAAAAGCTCCTGCATTAAGCAGGAGCCTGTGATATTAACGCCCAATTCACGGCTTCAGGAAAATTCAGGGGAAGGTTCCCAGGAACTTCACTGATTTAAATCAGGACTGAAGAGTGATGAGAAGAAAGCTGTACTACACTGAGTCTTGGGAACAACCTTCGAGGTAAAAGGAGGCAGATTAGAAGGATCACTGACCTCTCCCTCATCTTTTGAGAGTAGCTGTCCACAAGAAAGAAAGTCTTCATATTTGGCAAAGGGGATGACAGGCTCTGGCAGCTCTCGAAGGTAAAGCTTCAGGAGGGACGCCACAGTGTGAACATCCGTGTTGCTGCAATAGAGAAGAGGGGAGGAAATTTAGAAACCCACACTACCCCAAAGTTTGATGCCTTTCGTTGGAGGTGCATCAAGGTACCTCTTAGGGACAGGGACAAAGTAGGAACATGGAAGGAGGCTATTCTGCCACATGTTTGTGCTAGGCAGGAGGGTCTAGCTGGGAACAAGGGAAATCTCCCATTTTGTCAAGATATAAATGCATCTTGGGCAATATGGGCAGTGGAAGGGATATGCCCATGATACTGCTTAAGGTAGAGTGGTGCTGTGGTTCCTCAGCCAATGTGGATCAGGAATATGAGCAATACAGTCCAGGCAAGTGCACAGTGATCACGTAGCACTGACAACAGAGCTCTGCATCCTCGTGCAATCAAACGTAACCTCTCATCCTCTCACTGATCCCTCCTGCCTGATCTTCTCCCCAGCCAGCACCCACCTGTGTCTGATGGGCCAGGCTCCCAAGTATCCTGGTCAATCATTCAGAAAAAAGTGGAGGAAGCTGTATTTCCTCCAGGCCCTCTACTGCTATTTGGCATGGCTGCCCAGCTTGGGTGTCACATGTCCTCCCCCAGGCTGGGGTATCTGGCATTTTTGTAGACCATCTGTTAATGCTGGGATATCAGCTTTTCTTTTTTCTCCCACTGCAGGAACTACTTTTTCCTCTTCTCTCTCCTTTGCTTTAAGTTGGGGTTGAGGTGTCAGATTCCATGATGAAGATGCACCCGTTCTTCCCTTTCCATTTCTTATTCAGCTTTTGATGTATGGCGATACCTCTCCCTCATTCCAAGTCTCCTGTTGTACAACTTTGTTAATCTTTGCAGATGACCTCCTCAAAGGTTTTGACCATTGGAAGTCTAAACAGATTCTGGCACCAGCTCCCCACTACCCACTATTGCCCTGACAGTCTTTAAAGAACTCCGAGAAAAACACATCAGTAACCATGGGGAAACAGAGCTTCAAATCCTCACCTCCGTCTAAAAGATGAATCTCTTCTGCTTAGTATGTTTTAAAGCATTTTTGGAACACACAGCTAAAACAAAACAGGAAACATTACAATAGGAAGCTGCCAGCAGCTACCGCTCGCTACTAGTCCTGATGATGCTATTCCTACTAAACAGCTCCATCATATTTGACAATACCAGCGTTTCACGTAGTGGTTTTCTTCAGTTGATTATAAATGCTTAACAAATGAGGTCAGTACCCTTATTCTTTTTTTCCTTTTTAGTGTGGAGTTTCAGGCATGGATGGTGGATATGACTATCACTCAGAAGCAGAGCCCAGACTACTGCTTCAGGTCCACTGGCTGCAGTTATTGTTTCATCCACAAGGCCAAGTGAAATCCAGCCAAACTTTCAGTGGCATGGAAGTGCAATAGGAGCAGACTGCTGTAGGTGCTTCCAAAACAGCAACACCTGGCCTTTCATGAGAATATACATATGCATTTAAAATCCAAATTGGAAAAGCAAGCCTTTTAAAAATAAATATTTTAATTATCAGTCACCACAGAGATCCGATCTACCATGGGGCAGGCAGGCTCTAGCATCTGGAAGATCACTGTAGATACAAAAGACATCTARAAGAACTGACTGCAACCAGGAAAAAAAAGGATATTCCTTTCACTGCACCTGATTTGGAAACAAGCATATGGATTTCACACTTGCAGAAAATATTTGCCGCTGCCTAGGTATCCCAGGCCATACGTGGATAGTTTTAGTTACACATAGAAAAAATTACGCTTGCGAGGAAGAGAAGCATTTCACTTAGCCAGGGTGGAACTGCCTCTCCCTTGTTGCTATCTGTGACCACACATATCAAAGACCAGGGAGCTGGGCCTGCAAGTCGCAGTGGACATGGTGGAAAGAGCAAAAGGCAACGACTGGGGGACCCTCAACTGTCACACTAGTTGGGTACCCCTAGGCTTGCCTCCTTTAATTCAGTTATCACATTTCGAATCAACTACCCAAAAGGCAGGCATTCCTTCATGGAGATCTTTACTACCTCTGTTAAAGGTGAGACTTAGCACTGATCTATTTAGCTAGTGCAAATGCCTGTGGAAATAAAGGTGCTTTCTGCTTTAAAAATGCTGGGGGGGAGGCTTGGCTTATCTTCATGACAATGAAGTTAGAAGGCATTAGACTAAGGTAAAACATGAAAGTGAAACTGTCATTCCTAATTAATTCCTTCCACAGATACTCCTGTTCCAACATATAAGCATTTTCCAAAACAACTTTGTTCACTTCCACATGAATTAAGATAACACTAATTCTGAACTAGAACACCCAGACATTCAGTTAAAAATACAAAGGTTTTGTTTAAAAAAAGATGAATTGAGACAATTTGACAATTTCAAACTTTATTTTTTCATGAAAGTATCTCTACATATTTGACACTTCCATTTAGGGAACAAATACTGACTGTGGTTAAGAATCAAAGAAAGGAGGATGGGTGGTCTGGGAAGCTGAGGGGAGGGAAGAACTAAAAGAATGTTCCCAATAAACTCTAAGGATATTCTTCYCAGGATGAAACCAAACACTGTGCTGCCCATGCAGGAGAGCGCTAGCTCTTCCTGCAGCAGTAGGCAGGGATGGTATCGGCAATGTTGAGACTGGCTGCAGGTCCAGGGGAAGTGATCCCCTAGGTTCATGTGCTGGCAATATACCAGATGCTGCCTGCAGCACCTGGGGAAGTGGTGCTAGAGAGTTCCAGCAAGAAATGGAGCCAGGTGTCTCCAAGTCAAGATCCCAGATCTGATCCCACTTCTGGACCTGTGGTAGAGATTGGGCCAGATCTACACAATGGCCTTGGATCCAAATATCCCTGGAGTTCAAGGCCTCTGTTAGGGTCAAGGCCCGTTTCTCAAAGCACTGTTTAGGTTAGCACAATGCTGACCTTCACTCTGGGTAGCATGTACATATGAGAGAGGGAARAAAATGTTACTTACAGAGTATGGACAGGATTTGGCTGCAAGAGCCCTGAGCGCATCCACCCTCCTGATGATTTGACTGCCTGGGCTCAGGGCCAACATAGAGATAGCGCAGCTGAGAGCTGCCCTGCTTCTCTTGCTGACCTTGGATGGAGCGCTCTGAGCCAGGGCTGACACTCTTGCCGTGGGAGCCGATATTAAGCTGAGCGTCTATCCCGTGTCTGAGCTACAACTCCCACTGCCTCATAGCTATGTCTGTGCCTGGCTACAGACCCTGTTGATCTGGACCTGGACTCTGACTCACGGACAGATTACCAAGCCCGATCTTGGACCTGCCTCGTCACTATGGACTTGCCTGGTGATCACTGGACTGTGTCACTGCCTCTTGCCAGCCTTGTTATCACACTTGGCTTCTGGCTCACCTTGCTTTGCGGAGCAGCTGGCCCTTTGCTGCTCCATGACACTGGCATGGCCTGTAGGGCAAGAAGGCAGCTAGCATGTCTTTGTACCAAGCAAGGAATGATTACATCAACATTTTTACACTGGGAAGAAAAATGCAAAATTGCCATTTTTATTTCAGAAACATTTGACTCAAGTTTTGTTGAAAATCAAAAGATAATATTCAGTTTTGAAATAAATGTTCCATCTCAGCTTCTGAAATTGTGGACCAAAAAAAAAAAAAAAAAAAATCATTTTGGCCAAGAATTCTTCTGGGGTCAGAAAATGTTTTGTTATGACATGCTGACCAACAATTCTATATATTGCACACATAACAGCCAGGGAAGATGTGTGAGATGGTGGTGACTATTCTGAAACCTGATGACAAAGGAAGGGGAAGAGTCAAGATACAGCCCCTGGGCAAATCTGCTGTGGTTGCAGCAAGGGAGAATGCAACATCTGAAAGCAGTAAAACACCTAGTTCACCTCTGTCATATCTATTTCTACGGTGGGATCCCACCAACTACTGAGTATGCTGCACCCAAATCTAGAAATGCATTTCATTCAACATGTGCTTAAGCTGAAACACTGGAGTAGCCCCATCTAGATTAATGGGCTCAATTTCTCCCTCTGCTCAAGCACTTCGCTGAATGAAGGCCTCCGCACCCAACACCATGCCAAAGAAGGCCCCAGCGGCACTTTAAATGAAGAGAAGGATGGTGTGGAAAGAATGTGGAAACTAGCATAGCCACTGCAAGGCCCTTCCTGCCAGATTTTACATACCACAGATAAACCAGCCTGAATTTGGTGATGTCAACTCACCTGTCAAAAAGGGGCTTCTCTCCACAGTCAAAAGAATCCTGCAGATCTTTGACAAGGTTGGCTTGGCCAGGCATCCGAAAGAGCCCCTCCTCTGTAAGACCTCGCTCCCGAATAAAATCCACACACTGTTCCACCAGCAGTGGGGCCAAGCGCTGGCCATACTTCCTCTCGTACTGTACTGTGTCCTCCAATCGCTGTCCAAAGATCCCTGCCAACAGAGAGCAAGAGACATCTGGGTGTCAGCTTAAACTCTTCTTGAGCTATTGCTCAGGGCATGCAATGATGGAAACTTTCACATGGAGGGGGTGAACCTGTGTGAAGGTCCAGTTTCTAAGAGACTCAGAAGAATAAAATTATTTTTAAAGCCAAGAATTATATGCTGAGTGATTTTTTTTTCCTGCTTAAGAGTGCTTCAAACTGTCCTCTGCCCTAAACCAGTTTATATCTCATTATATAGAAGGATGGTGGGTTAAGATTATGTTTATGGTTATCCATAGCTGTGCTGAATCTGGATTAAGTAATTATACTTCCATTGCATCTTCTGTCCCAAGAGTGCCAAAACAAAGGCTACATTGACTTTATGGAACACAATTCCTTTCTGCATGCACCCACCTCTTAGCTGTCACGCAGTTGCCTTTCAACAGTTTGCAGCTGCCCTGCCCAACAGGTAGCAGCCCTGCTAGCAGGGGACTGCTAACATGACAGAATACAGTTGTCAACATTAAAATTGGCTATTGTGAAAATCCCTCACCAWCCTGCAAGCTTTGCATTTCTATTTCTTTTCCTTTAATTAAAATGGCTGAATGAAAATTAAAACAGAGTAAAATGCACACAAAATATATTGCCCTTCCTACTTAAACGTGTACTGTACTTCTTGCACCTTGAACGTATCAGAAGCACCAGATAAAAACAAACTGGCCTAGGTAATTCTTAAGTCGGATCTACTGTAGACATATATCACCAAGTATGAAGCACTGTCTCTCTCTTTGGGGAAACTGGAGTTCCTGGTCAGTACCAGCTGCTGAATGCCACTACTGGCACCAGATCTTTTCAACAACACAAAAGGGGCTCAGGCTGTAAGACCCAGAGGAGTCTTGCCACTAGGAGACTGCTCCATCTAAAAGGACAGCTGCTGAGTTGTATTCTGAAACCCTAATTCTAGCATCCTAAGGTGTAGTGGAGTCAGGGAGGATAGCATCCAAGTTAAGCATATTTTTGGTAATAAGAATTCAGTAAGTGAGAGAATCCCAGAATCTACTCAATTTCAGATGAGACCGGTCTATAGCAGATAGGAAATTCTATTCAAAGATTTCTCAGAGCAACAGGAAGCTTTCCACTGATATCAAGAAGCTTTAGATCATGCATTAACTGAGTGCTAGAAGCAGTGTTTAATGGATGCCTGCATGTGCTTATACCAGGCCAGGGTATTTGGTCGTTTCTTAAGGCTCTACTTACCTTCCTGCTAGTAACCACATTTTCCATTTTTATTTTAGTGCTGTATTCATGGGAGGCTGATAACTCTTGGCAGGAAGTTTCCTAACCGCCATTCACTGTTCTTCATTGGAGACATCATGTCAAACCATACCTGCTTTCTATATTCAGTCCAACCCTGCTGAATCCTCAGAGAAACAAATCTTTCACTCCCAGTTTCAACTCCCTGAATGAAACACGCAAGAAGGATCCTAAAGTCCAATTTCCTTTCCCTGCCAGTTTGTTATACATCAGAAGACAGAAACCTTCCTTACACCCCAGCCTACACAACTGCATTACAGTATCAGAGCTGGAGGGCCATGAAGAGTCTTGAAGGAAATTCCCTCCTTATCCTGGCAAGAGGGCATGCCCTGGAGCATGGGAGTGACTTATCTTTATCACTGTAAATATTGGTTTTCTTGCAGAGTAAAGGTTTTACTAGTTCTCGTTTCTAATCTGTTTGAATTTTCACTGAGGTGGGTGTCTCTGAAGTCACGTTCTAGGACAGGGAATCTCTTTCTACTTTTGCACAGGTTGCTTTGCAATCTCATCACGTAATCCCTGCTGCCACGATGGGGCACAGTAGAACTGCTTGGTATGTGGGGCTCAGCATTGTCGAAGGGTTTCCAGGGCACTTACAGAGGCTGGGCAGCCATGAAAGGACAACCTTTTCAGCCCAGTTTCTTAGATAACTTCCAAATCCAGATCATAGCTGAAAAAGTGAAGTCTCCATGGCCTGTTCATCTCTCAGCCTCTCTGCTGATCCTGCTCATGGGGGAGTAACTCTCAACATTGTGTATCACAGTAAATACACACAGGAATGATCCAGGTAACAAGAGCTGCAAGCTACAGTAAAGGTCCCTCAGCTATATAAAGCTGAGCAGAAACATGTGTCCTGTCTAATCTCCCTCACGCTGTTCTGCTAGTGACCATTTCCCCCTCTTCCTCTGACCTGCATGTTTGATCCTGGGCCACAGGCCAATGCAAACCAAGGTCCGTCAGCATTAGTTACAACAAGCTTGGGTCAGACCCCAAGCTGTGCACCTTAGACAAAAAAACTCCATATTCTATCATCAGTCTCTGAGCCAGGCTTCCTCCCACTAATCCCATCTATTTCCTTAAAATGATACACGGTATTCACTCTTCTAGATGCAAGACATAGAGGTGTAGGGAGGTCAGGCTGTGGTAGACATCAGGGCAATTACAGGGTAGCAGCCCTGTTTTCTCAAATCTCTCCTTGTTGAATCACAGCCCTGCTTCCTAAAGGGCCTGTCTAGAGAAGGCTCTGGGAAAGAGGTAAATGCTCTGCATTCCCCAGGTATAGAGCACAGAGATAATGTTTTTCCAGAAGCCCCTGTTCTGGTGTTCTAGTCTTAACTCAGAGCAAGGACAAAGGCAGTGTCAGACACACACATATGCAAGCACACACAGAACAACTGCATGCATAATCTCCACTTGCAGTGTGAAGCTTTGTCTGCTTTTCCCTAGCCTTGGCTGGTCTGTGGTCAGCAACATGCTCTAATACATTTCAGACATCAGTCCTTGTCTTCCCAGTCAACTTGGATCACAACAGCAGTAGCTTTCTGTAGGTACAATCAACCCATCAGTGACTCCTGGGTAACAAACTGACTGCAGCCAAGCAGAGACCACTGACACAGAGGTTAAGGAATGTGACACTTGGATAACAGAGATGCTCCTGCTTTGAGATTCAGAAGGAGCAACAGCTGGACCTTTCACAAGCACAGTAGTAACATTACTATGGGTGTCTGCTGCAGAACCAGATGCTGGGGACCCTGTCTTTCCCCCTTCTCAGGCATGGAGGTTGGTAACACCTTTTTCTCCTGGATGGAAACAGTGATCTTTGGAGGAAACAAAGGCACTGTAATATTCTGCTGCTGCAATACTGCTGACCTCCCTTCACACCATTTCAAATAGGCAACAAGAAAAACCAGCTATGAAACCAAGACAGACATGACTGAGGATGAAGCTGATCTGCCTATCATATGATGAGTGAAAGGAGCTGGCACAAGTGCGGGTTTCTTCTTGTGTGACAGTGTGTGCCGAAGGGCTGTGCAGGTGCCGAAGGGCTGTGCAGGTGAGATCACACAGCCCTCACGGTCATTTTTTGCTTAGGGGAAGAAAAGACCCTGAAGCCATTGCCAGGATGAAAGACTTCTCCCAGCCCAGCTCTCTTGGCTGCCTCCCACTCCAACTCCAATTGCAGATCTATGTTTTCTCTTTCCCTCAACCCTGAACCCTAATTTTCCAGGGAAGTGCTAGAAAAGGTCACCAAGCATTGCACAGACAAAATATTTCGCCCAAGCCAAGTCTGTTGGTAACTGCAACTTTCCCTCTGCAGCCCCATGCTTTTTCTTTCTCTCTATCCTAGCCCTCATTTTTTTTGCTGAGCCATAGACAAGGACACCCCCAGCCACTGCCCAGAAGGAAGAGTCTTTTGGCAGTAGGAGCATTAGGGTTGGGGTTTAGAGAGAGAAAGCACAGAGGTGCAGTTAGAGAGGGTCTGGAAAGTTGGCCTTAGAGAAATTGTTCATCTGTGCACTGGCTGCAGAGCTTGTCCATGGCTTAGAAAAGGAAATTAGTGTTAGCATTCAGAGAAGGAGCAAGCTAAGAGCTATCTTTGGAGTAGGGCTGGAAAGGAACTGTCAAAGGCAAGTTGGAGCTGCTGACAGTTCTGGGCTTGCAGAAATCTTTCATCTGGGCATCTGCTGGGGGGTCTTGATGAAGCCTACCCTCAGGAAAATTACCGCTAGGGCTCTCACAGCTACACTGGCAAGAGACATAGCAGATGCACCTACTTCAGTCTCTCAGGGCTAAACAGGGCAGACTGAGGAGGCAGTGTCCTGCTACCTCTGTAAAGCTCATCTCACTTCAGCTAAGTCTCAGAAGGGCTTGTAAAACTGATGAWGTAAAATGTCCCTGAAACTACCAGGATATGACAGCATCACTGGGCTGGACAGGGACTGCCCTGCCCTGCAAGGAAAAGCTAATGTGGAGCCAGTCACAGMCAGCCTCATCCGCCGGCTCCTCAAGGCACAGGCCTGTTTTTAATCACTGGGGCCTGCAGCTCAGACTGAACTTGGCAGTGCTTCACTCCATTTGATGATCCTGCTGGAAGACATTAAAGTCTTTCTCTTCATTCAGAAGAAGGGGAGCCAATGCCATCCAGTCACACTCCCAGACAGAGTTAGGCTGGAAATAAAGCCAAAAGCTACTAGCAACCCAAGGGTTAACTTCCCTTGTCATACCCTTATCTATAGCTAGGCCCTTTTGTTTGGTTTCAAAGAAGAAAAAAAAAMCAGCATGCCTGGGACCACATCCTTAATCTCAGAAAGATTCAAGAGATACTAAAAAAATGGGCTAGCAGAGCTACAGAATTTCCTTCCTCTACTCCAACAAGCTGTCTCTGTTCTTTAAAGATTTAGGTGGCTTTTTGTGGAAAAAGCGAGCCAGGAATGATGTACTAACTAAGACACAGACAGCTCTCTGTCCTAGCCTGAATAGCTCACCCACCAGCTCCAGGCGTACAAAACCTATACATTCAGCTATGCTGTCCAGACATGCAGTGGGCAGGAAAATATATGTTCCCTGCTCCATTTTTCCTCATCAGAGCTCTGATTTCAACCAAAATAAACTAAAGACAGAGATAATAAAGTCAGTTCTTGAGTAGATTTTCTTTACGGGGAAGACTGAGGACTCCATATGTGCTTAAAGTGGGAAAAGTCCAGACACACCTACGTCAACTGTATGTACAGCTTAGTACACACACGTTAAGAGATGTGCGGGAAGATAATCAGGCACACACCTGGATGCTGCTGTACAGCAGTACAGACACCCGCGCATGCACGCGGTGCCTCACAGACAGGCAGTTTACGGATGTAAAGATTGTGTACGTGCTCACCTGCACAGGTAAGCATCTGCTTTTACCTTCCCACATTCATGCTTAGGCTCCCATTTATCCATCCCTCTCACACATGAAAGCACTGAGAAAAAATCATGGGCAGACATTCAGAAATGCATATGCTTCCACAGCACAAAACACACACAAACCTATAACTCTTTTTTTCCCCTCCCCTGGCCCACCCAAGCACACACTACGTGAATTACTGCAGCAGCAATTGAAAAAAGAGTTCCACGTTAGGAGCTGTACGTGCCTAAGAAAAGATAGTCCCTAACAACTAAACAATCCAGCCAGACAAAGCATGCAAGAATGAGGGAGAGGAAAGGAAGCAACAGTTAATTAGGAATCAAGAGAAACTGATGAAGTAACTTGCCCAAGGTCACACAAATGGGTCTGTGGTAGAACTTGGTATCTTCTGACCCCATTCCCCACAAAGAGCTCCCTCCATATACTAAGAGCCGATTGCTCTCATCCACATACATCCATTTAAATATTCTACGTAAAAACAAACAGAAACACACCTCCCCAGAACTATCTTCAAATGCTAGCTTGGCATCCGGTAGTATTTTTGGCCATAGACTGGGTCCTTCCCACTCTTTCCCCCTTTGTAAAGCCAGCTCCTTTTTTAGATTTTTAGCTTCTGTCTGAGGCTAAGCTCAAATATCTGCTTTTTCTCTAGGAAAAGAAAACCATAACAAATCTAAACTCTGGAAAATCATCTCATACCTCTTGTTCTTGTGCAGCACTCCGCTACATGACAGGCGCTGAGCTTCAAGCAGAAACCAGGCAGTGTCAGACAGCAGGAGCGGCAGAGAAAGAAAGTCCTGACTTCAGGCATCAGACACATTCTGAGTCCCAGCACTGGCAGCTTTCCATTCACCCAGCGCTTCAGAGCGGAGAGCAGCCGATCTGCCCTGGGAGATAATCTCGGCAGCACATCTGGTCTTAGCTCTGCAACTCGGCATTAATTATGACTTGTGCAGAAAGCATTTGAAATATCCAATGAGATGCAGAGCTCCCTGGCTCCCTCCGCACGGGAAGGAGAGAGGAGAAAGACAGGCAGGTAGGGTCTTGCCCACCCTCGAAGCTGCCGCCAATGTAAACAGCAGCTAAGTATGGGTCACAAGTTTTAACAAAGGCATCCCCCATCGGCTCTGTAATATATTCCTGCTCTAATTGCTTGTCAGATCTATTCTAGATAGCTGGAAAAGCTGAGCAACAGTTGCCGTCTGCATGCCACACTCTGGATCCCTTCCTGATACAGGCAATGTTAGTTGTGCTGCAGGCAACGTGGTGCCCTGGTCTGGCCTCTGATCTGCTTGCAAAGCACCAGAAGCAGAAACCTCATTTTGGAGGGGAACATCCCCACACCTTAGCCTTAGCGTGCTCTGAGAGTATCCCCACAGCTCTGGGACATGTTGGAAAGTTTTTACACAGCTTAGGAAAAGCTACAGTCTTTTACCTTTGCAGCTTTTTTGTGCTTACAGCCTCTGCTTTAGCCCTTTACAGAGAAGTTGCCTGATGATGAATAGCTCAGATGAATAACTGGTAGGGGAAGGAACTAYAACGCTCCTTACATGCGAACCAATCCCCAGGACTTACTTGCAGGAAAACATTCACCCCCTTGGCTCCTGCTCTCAGTGTAAGAAGCCTGTAGTTCAGAAAATACTTATCACAAAATGCCCCGTGCAGTTATATAGAGGTCAGCCTTCCATCCCATTTACAAAATGTGCTCATGTGACTGCAGATCTGCAGCAGTCACCACCCAAAACCTTTGCATCAAGCTTCTGGGGAATTTTGTCAAGTTTGGCTAACTTCATCTCCCTCTGCAGGAAAAAATAAATGTTATCCCTGTCTGCAGCTGCTTATCTGCTTCTGTTATTAAAATATCATGTCTGTGGTCACTGTATAGACCACACTCATCTGAACTTAGTGGCCCCCCACTTTCTYAGCTACAGTGTGGCTCAGTTTGAACACACACGTCAAAGAAGATACTGACCCAGTAGTATCTGAGATTCTAGACGCTAAGACAGCGTTGTCCCACAACTCAGGAAACTTGAGATGAAACTCTGTCTCTACATTCTCTGTTTTGATCAAAAGCTCCTGAAGAAATGACTGAGTGTCACTACAGGTGAAAGCAGTACCAGGACCAAAAGCTCCAGTTCTTGACTGACAAGGTAGTAAGGTATTTCTTAGCTATTCAGGGTATACTTTGAGTAGCAAGGCACTGCACAACTAGACACCAGAAGCCCAGAYAATACACTAGACTATTTAAAGCCCACTAAAGAATATTTGGAAAGTGATGGAGATCCTTAAACAAAAGGTACAAATGAGATCCTGGGTATTCTTCACCCTTTTATTATTCTGTCTTCCCTTGTGGTGAACACAGCAGGCTGCAGGTTAGGGAGAGCCTGCCCACAGTGCTAACTGGCAAGCAGGACCAATCCTCTTCTGAATGGCCGAGACACCATCAGGATTTTTGGCACTTTTCCCTGGAACAATTCCTCAAAATGTGTCACGCCTGCTAATAACATTATGGAGCCTGGGACTCAATGTTTGGGATGGGAGCCCAGGAGATAGCAAATGCAGACTTTTATTCTTCCATTCACTTCTCCATTTCTGTTTTCCAGCTCTCAAAACACAAGAACAAGGAGGTATCCAATGAAATAGAAAGCCATGTTGTTTAACATGGGTATTGTTATACCCAAAGTACAATTAACTTGTGAAATTCACAGCCTCTCTGTGGCCAAGGACACAGCATGACTCAAAGCATGATTAGACTTCAGCATAGCTTATAATACCGTGAGTTGTATGAGAGATGACGAAGACGATGTAAACTCTTCTCCAAAGAAAGAGCAAACACAGCTCCCTGGTGAGAGAAAAAAGCAGAAGGAGCACATGCTTGCTCACATGAGCATCACAACTAAAGCATAAAATGGCAGCTGCCTCAGTGCTGTTCCCTGCGCATGGTAACTGCAGCTATAGGTGTCCTGTGAGAAGAATGCCACATTGTGCTGYGTAGCTACACACTCCACAGTTATCACCCATCTCCTTATATGAAACAATTCTCAATCCCTTTCAMAGCATTGTGTTAAAATCATGACTTAGAGCACAGAATATGACAAGACTGGAATAAAAATAACTATATATATATTTAGTCTTGTGTTTTGAATTTCCAGGTCACACTTGGACCTTTCTTTCTCTGTTAACCACATTTCTCAAAAATGAAATCCAAGATTCACACATAATCACTGGATTGCAGGGGCTGCAGACTCCAGAATTATACTTGATACTGCAAGAATAGCAATAAAATCCAGAGAGCTGGCCACATTGCATACAAACTACCATCAAAATTTTCACCTGGAGATCTCCCCATACACATGTGCCAAGGAGAGAAGGGGTAATGGAGCCTGAACTCCCTCTTCCCCCATTGGTGTGAATTTGTTTAGCTGTAGAGAAGTTTACTACCGGGCGGCTCTTATTTTCCTAAAGAAGAACTTAGGTTTCTAAAACTATTTAGCGAGTAAATCTTACATGAACTTGTTGCTGGGGAGCTGGAGGCATTTTCTTTCCTGGTGTCATTGAATGGAGAGAGTCCTAGTAACGCTCTTATGAGCTAGCACCACCGCAGTTATTCTGCTGCAGGTACCAGAACAGGGAGAAAGCATCCTGCCTGTACATGTCACTACAAGCCTTGAGACTGGCTGGGAAGTTCACTACAGCTCACACAATCTCTGAAAATCCAGGCATGTCTCAGGCTTGGCATCTAACTCAGGTCAAATTCAGTCTTGAATCTGGTTGCAACAGACAGGAATGGTGAACCCGCATGAACTCAGAAAATATTCCTCCTCATCTCTGATTGTGAGCAAACTTCTTGGCTTGCACAGCTCTAGCAAGTGCCCATAGGGTGTGGGTATTTTTAGACACTGGCTTACACAGAGTATTAGCTAATATACAGGTATACTCAAGCGGACCTGTCTGAGGGAGCTCAGATCTAGGAAATTGCTTCGTCTATTTGTATAGAAAGGGCCTAGAATCAAAGTTAGAATCAGAGCTGAAGTTCCCTAATTTTCAAGTAAGTTGAGCCTTGTACAGACYCATTTTTTAACCCAGGCAAACATGGGCACTTGTATCTGTATTTGTTGAAAGCTGGCAGTGAAATGGCTACAGGTGATCAGTCACAGGGCTGAACCCAGCAGGAAAGACTTCAACAGTATGTCCCCTTGTACAGAAAATTTCCCTTCCAGTTTCCTCCCTCTTCAAACACTTTAGACAGATCCTTCTCTGAACAAAATGATGTCCCTACACCCCTCCCATGCTCTGGGCTGGGGTCTCAACCTTTACTGGTAATATGAAATCTTCTGAGAATAAACAGGCTTCTGCTTACTGACTGATAAACCAGATCACCCTGGGTTAAAAGGTTAGCAAATAGCTATGTTCATCCTTCTGTCACAGTAGATTCTGCCTAACCTGTGTGAGGTGTCTTCCCATCTCTCTAAACTATGTCAGGAAAGGAACTGACTGAGCAGCACTGTAAATTACCCTGCTGCGGACTCTGACCAGTTTATGCTCTAAATTGAGATTGTAACTGTTTGCTCACAGAGAAAAGATGATAAACAGACCTAAACATCACTTAAGCACAGCATTCTGAATCCAGAGCCAAACCCCTGTATTTATTGGTCTATTTCTCTCTAAACAAAGGCAAGAAGCTTTTAGAGACAAAAACATCAAGAGCAACAAAAAATGCCTTTTAGCAAGCAGTGATCTGGACAAACGTGCCTTGGAAAGCTTCTTTCTCCCCACAACATAAGAACATCTTTTACAGAACTTTTTATTTACTGACTCTTGCACATGCTTGTCTACAGTTAATAGATAGCTTCCATAGACTCGACTGAAGCTATGTCTGTAGAAAGCATCTGACCAGCAGATCTTCTCTTTCAAGTGCACTTTATGTTGATGTCCCCACAGCACAGAAAAGTTTTACAAAAATTCTGGGTGTTAGTAAGTAAAAAATAGTTATGACATAGTATAATTGTTGCCACCAGTGCCTCATCACTAGAGAAGGATGAGAATTCCAGCTGTGGGTTCAAATGCAAGGATCATGGAGTCTGAAACCTATTGCTGATCCTCATCTAGTACAGAATGAAACAAGCCACATGGATTTCTGGCCATCCTGGAACATGGCAGGGCCTGTGATCTAGATTCACAACCAAAATTTAGAAGACCAACCCCTTTTATCCATTCAGAAAACCAAAACAAACTTATGTTCTCAAGCCTTCCCATATCCCAAGCCCGAGAGGCTGATAACCTAAGCACAATCAGTCACTGAGAAGCAGGCAAGATCAACATTGAACACATGGGTGCTTATCCAGATCAAACTTCATAAATACCTCTGTCAATCTGTAACCTGCAATTGTAAAACTCACTGCCAGGTAAATTGTATATGGTTTCACTTTGTTGCTTCCTGAAACTCAATCAATGATGAAAACCTGTTAGCTAATTCCCACACATTTACCTTTATCCTCCACTATCCAACTAAAATTCTCAGTCAATATAAAGCATAACTTATACCTTCACTACCCAAGCATAAAGGTCATGGTCTAAGTTCTAGCAACAGCTGAACCTGACTGGCTGTGCTTGGGGAGGGGATGACATTTAGCTCCAATTTGTAAAATGGATAAAACATTTCAGCAAATCTACTAGCCTTTCAGGAACACTTCTAGAAAAGACGCCAAGGGCTGGATGTTCCCTTCCCTGACCTGCAACGCAGAAGGTAGGAAGGGGAAATTGCAAGACCGATTACATGATGATGGAGGAGAATAAAAAAGGAGCAACTGGGGGTAGAAGGGTAACCTTTACAAAGGAAATAGGAAAAGAGAGACAGGGTGAATTTCTTTGTTCTCAGCTCCTAAATGGTTAAAATTGCAACTTGCAAGGAGCAGGCTACCATTCCCCTTCAGTAAGCACATATCCCCAAAACATTCATCAAAGGACTAATACAGAGAAATTAAAATACTTGCCTGCAAGCTGAGAAACACCACAGGAACATGTTTGTCCCATTAATCATACACTGCCAGGACGTGCAGTGAGAACCATCAGTGTTTTAAAGACTGACAGCTTTCAAACATCAAGCATGAATCTAATGATTACAGGAATGGTCTCCCTGAGAAACCACCAGTGTAGGAGGTGGTACTGGTCAGACCATGTGCTACAGGCAAGTAGTCACCAACAACGTAACAAATGCACAGCCACTATCACCTCTCCATGGCACCTACTAGCTGAAGAGGAAAACAATCCGTTATCCAAGCAAACACAAGCCCCACCATACCATATCTAAAGCTGGATTGCTCTTAGCAGTACTAGGTATATGAAGCTAATGACTCCTTCCAGAACTACTTCTTTGATACCACAGATGGACTTATCTTCTATGAACCCATCTAATTCTATTTTGACTCCACTTATTATTTTTGTTTCCACAACATCATGTGACAATGAGATTCATAATTTAATTGTGCACTGCATGAAACACTTTTTTTTTTTGGTTCAAACCTCATGACTGTGCACTGTTCAAATCCTCCTTACATGTGTAATTTTATCCATCAGACTTTCCTGCAATCTCCTCTCTTCCAAGACCCTTTTCAAAGTCAGTTTTTTGAGGAAAGGGCTTAAGTTGGATAGATTTTGCATCTTAATTGCTTACACAACCTCTGGAGTACAAGACCAATTCAGGGCACAATTTGTATTAAAAAATCTACCCTGAGCATGAAAAACCTTTCCTAGCACAAGTTTCATCCAAATGGAAACATTCCCATGTGACGTTTCATTTTATCAAATCAGCATTTCCCAATCAAAAAAAAATCTCATCAAGCAAATCCCATGAAAAGCTTTACCCTGCTTACCTGCAAATGTAACAGAAGTAATTTCTATTTGTAGTTTTCCTCTATCTGCTATCTGGTTGAGCAGAGGCACTGAGAAGGATTCTTGCTCATCTGCCTGTCATTCCCCAGCTCTGGATGCCTGCTCTTTGGTGCCCAGGACTGTCCACACTACAAATTCATTCAGCTGATGCCAAACTGCATTGTCCTTCAGAAGCCACTGGAACTAAGCTGATTAACGACAGCTGGAGATACAGCGTCGCAGTGCAGAACTCGTGCTGCTGCCTGGGGTTTTTGAAACCAGTAGTGGGGGACTTGCCCCTCTGACAAGCCCTGACACAGTACTCCGAGAATACCCATTTCTGCTCTGCGATGACTAGGCTACTGCATGGTCTCCACTCAGAGCCCAGATAAGCTTGGGCACTGGTACTGAGCGCCACTTAAGGCCTTTAGTCAGCAGCTTTAAAGGTGAAATATATGCAAGGAGTGAACTAAAGAGATGTGAAAGTTGTTAATTTCATATGGAAGTGGAGCAGCCATCTGACTTCTAAAGGTAGGATCTTCAAAAGTCAGTAAGGAACACCTTTTGCCCTTGACATGCTTAATTTTACTTTTAGTTTTACACCCTTCCATCAAGTATTTATACACACTGACAAGATCCACTCAGAACCTTCTCTTCTCCAGGCTAAACAATCCCAGCCTCCTCAACTTCTYTTAGTATTTCACTTGCCACAATCCTTTAATCATCTTAGTGGCCTTTCACTGGACTCACTCCAGTATGCCCACGTCCTTCTTGTGCTGGGGATCCCAGAATTGGACAAAGCACTCCAGATGTGGTCTTACCAGTGCCGAGGGGAAGGCTCACCTCCCTCAACCTACTGGCAATGCTCCTCCTAATGCAGCCCAGGAATCTGTAGGCATTCTTTGCCATTAAGGATGCATTGCTGGCTCATGTTCAACTTGCTGTCCAACAGCATCCCAGGTGCTTCTCTGCAAAGCTGCTTTGCAGCCAGTCAGCTCCCCACCTGTACTGTTGCCTGGGTTTATTCCTCTCCAGGTGCAGGACTTTGCATTACTCTCTGTTGAACTTCATGGGGTTCCTGTCCACTCATTTCTCTAGCCTGTTGAGGTCCCTCTGAATAACAGCACAACCATCTGATGCACCAACCATTCCTCCCAGTATCACCTGCAAGCTTGCTGAGGGTGTACTGTGTCCCATTATCCAGGTCATTAATGAAGCTGTTAAACAGTACCAGCCCCAGTATCAGCCCTTGGGGTGTACCACTAATGACTGGTCTTCAGATGGACTTTGGGCTGCTGATCACAATCCTTTGAGCACAGCAGTTCAGACAGTTTTCAATACACCACACTGTCTGTTTATCTAGCCTGTACTTTATGAAAATGAGGATATTACAGGAGACAGTGCTGAAAGCCTTGCTAAAGTTTAGACAAACAATAATCACTGCTGTTCCCTCATTCATGATTTCATCATAGAAGGCTATCGGGTTGGTCAAGCATGACTTGCCTTTCATAAATCCATGCTGACTACCCCCAGTCATCTTTTTGACCTTATTATGTTTGGAAATGATTTCTGGGTTTGTTTGCTCCATCATCCTCCCAGCAACAGAGGTGAGACTGACCAGCCTGTAGTTCCCTAGGTCCTCCTTCTTGCCCTTCTTGAAGATAGGAGTCTTCAGGGACCTCCCCCAATCACCATGTCTTTCCAAAGATTATCAAGAGTGGCCTCACACATTGGCCAGCTCCCTCAGCACTTGCGGATGCATCCCATCAGGTCCCATGGACTTCAGTATATCCATTTTCTTTAGATGTTCCCTAACCTGACCATCCTCTACTAAGGAAAAGTATTCCTTGCTCCAGGCTTTCCCACTGGCTTCAGGGGCTGATGAAGACAAATTCTACCAGTAAACTCTGAGGTGAAGCAGGCATTGAGTACCTTGGACTTTTTTATGACCTTTGTCATCAGGTCTCCTGTCTCTTTCAATAGTGTGCCCATATTTTCCCTGGTCTTCATGCCTGAAGAAGCCTTACTTGTTGCCCTTCACAGCCCCCACTAGATTCAACTCCAGGTGGGCTTTAAGCTTTCCTAAGTCCATTCCTGCATGTTCAGTTTCTCTATATTCCCTCTTAGGTCATCTGTCCCTGCTTCCACTTCTTCTGTGCTTCCTTTTTAGGTATGAGCTCCTTGATCATCCATCCGTGCAGGCCTCCTGCCATCTTTGTTTGGTTTCCTGCACATGGGGGAGGACTGTTCTTGAGTTTGGAGGAAGTAATCCTTGAAAATCAACGAGATCTCCTCGACCCCTCTTCTCTCCAGGACCATATCCCATGGGATTCTTTCAAGCATATCCCTGAGAAGGCCAAAGTCTGCTCTCCTGAGGCCCAGGATTGTGATCCTTCTATTTGCCTTGCTGAATGATGCCTTCAGAGTGGCTCTTTTGCAGATAGTCATTGTGACCTCAGGCAAGTTACTTGATTGCTCAATACGTCAGATTCCTCCTTTACAAAAAATGAGGACAATAGCCTTTCCCTACCTCAAGGCTGCATCACGATGGTAAAATACGTTGGTCATAAAGCAGTAATAGAAGCCCCAGATATATCTGACAGAGATAAATTAGAAAAAAATAACTATCATATCTCAGAAACAGATCTTAAAACTTTCTCTGTTGCAAGCAGTTGTGGCAGCAAGATCCACTCCCAGCTTACTTTAGTTCTACTCTGTGTCTCATTTTCTATATCCACAAGTGTACCCTCTGCTTGTGATACCTTTGCTTGGGGTAAGGCTAACCAGCACCTCCCCACAGATGATTCATGTGTCCCCTAGTCCTGGGCAGATATTTGAACTCATAACCCCCATCATCTTTCTCTTCCTCTTCCCTTGGTGGGGCCCATCTCCCAGCATGAGACAACACTGAAGAGCAAACACTGATAAACTGCATCAGGCGCCAGCTGTCTCTGTGCAGAGATAATGGCACATATCAGGCACAACAAACACCCAGCATYACTCCCCACACACCTGTGGGAGCCTGCACCAGGGAAGCCCACCCTGCCACCTAGTGAAGGGGCTTCTCTTGGCCCAGCCAGGAATCCTACTTGAGACTGTCACTCTGGGAGAGCCCTCTAGCAAGACAGGGAGCAGAAACCTCCTCTCTGTCTTCACACTGGGCAGATAACAGAAACCACCTCCCTCTTCTTCATTACTGTGGTATCTTAGCATCTTAAATTCACCGATATGATTCTCTGCTCCTGATGCTCTTATTAGAAAATCTCCATCTTACAGGTGGAGGAATAAAACCTCAGACTCCCAAGACTTAGCATCATATCCTAGCTCCTGAACAGTCTGGCATCCTGGTGCACATGCATCCA
The DNA here is from genome assembly GCA_030449065.1 of Oceanodroma leucorhoa. Lineage (NCBI taxonomy): Eukaryota > Metazoa > Chordata > Aves > Procellariiformes > Oceanodroma > Oceanodroma leucorhoa. The sequence continues at coordinate 68,362 of JASVER010000014.1, read as the reverse complement.
ATACCAATATCTGACCCTTCAAAAAGGTCATGTTTTGCTCTCATGCAGGTGTTATCCAAAAGACATTTACTCATCGAAAACAGGATCCCTAATTAGGCCTATGTAGGGCTATTCTTCCATTATCAACAGGATCCCTAATTAGGCCTATGTAGGGCTATTCTTCCATTACCCATAATGACATTGAGCCAGGTATTAAATTACACCTCAGAGGCTTGTACCCTAGTTTGCAGCTCTCCCCTAATACAAGAGATGGTCTGCACAGTTGCTGCCCTGGTTGCCAGCAAAAACATTCTCTGCACTGTTTTGTCTGTCAGAAGAAAGAATTCACACATCATGGTTTATCTAAATAGAGAAGAGGACTGGAATTAATGATAGAAGAGCGGCTTCCGCAGCGGACACTTCTTCAGAGCCCACCAGTTAAAAAGTGACTATTCCTCCTGAATGGAGAAACCACTCATGGAGCTCTTCCAGCACAATTACTTTGTCACAGAGTAAAGCTCTCCGTGTTTGCCTAAGGGAAGCACATCCCTTCCAACTGCTTCACCTCCCCTCCATCACAAGGATCTGATGAAAGCTTGGGATGATGATGAGGAGAAAGTAGGATAAAGTAATGAAGAAAGAAAGGGGCTGTGACATGCATTTCTGGCAGAGGAGCAAGGAAATGCTCATGGCAAGAAAGAATATGTAAACAGAAGAAACCAAACACAAATATAACACAAGATTAACAGAGAATGATTCTGTCCCCATGCAGTGCTGGTCGTGAGCTGAGCTGTGAGAGAGTTATGCCACTCGGCTTTCAACTCGGGCACCAAAAAACTCAGCTTTTGTACCTCATGGCCCAAAATTCAGTCCTAGAATTATGCTTTACATCTGATGCAAGACAAAAATGAGAAAGGCCTGCCAACTGAGAGGTGAGCAGATGGAAAGGGATTTCCTTAAAGTAGCTGTATTTCTTCAGATTAGAAGTACAGCCCCACCGTACATGTACAGAGTGAGAAATGACCTCCTCTCCCCCCAGCTACACCAAACACTTTCAATGCATCCACTTTCAGAGGACACTGGCAGGTTCACTCTCACCCAAGCCTATGGCCACGAACCCTTTGCATTTAGCACTATGGCACTGCTACAAGCACTCCATATTAAAAAGCAGCTGCAGAACAGCATGACTGTAGGGCACAGAGGGACTCTTCAGATAAACTTCTAGTGGTGTAAACTAGAGTAAAATTTGTTCATCATGGAGGTAAGATTGATCATAGGGAACAGTTTTAATCACCCTCTGTCAGAATGTGCTCCAAAACTCACTTTTATCAAGCCACTGTGACAAACTCTATTCTTAAAGACATAATCAAAACATACAGAGTACTCTCAAATCTCAGTTTACAAAATCTTCTGCTCTGAATGAGATGGACTAGACTCAAGAATTCAGGAGACTGAAACTCAGGGAAACTTGTTAGAAATTATTTTCCCCATAAACAAGATAGCTCTTCTTCAAAAGACTTAGGAACTCTAGGATTTCATTTTAAGGCCACATTTGAAGTGTATTTCAAAGCACACATTCCATATGGCTTTTAAGCCTGAATGTGTCTCCTATTAATAATTTGGGATCCTCAGCAGCTTTGGGGAGTTTTCTGTTTTATTTTAAGAAGCCTTTGCTGTTCACCTTTAAACACAGTTCGTGTGCCCGCATCAACACGTTAGAAGATACCCTCAACTTTTTTGATTTATGTTTCTTCAATATGTCAGCAAAAATTAAAGTGTGGCTAAGCCTCCCTTTTTATCTTGGCATAATTCATTTTTACACCATATCAACCTTCTCCAGGGCTGGATATTTACATATTAATAATGAAGCCTGCTTTTTAATTCCTTCCCCCGTCCCTTTAGCTTCATATATTAAAAAGTGTCGACAGATAAGACTTGGCTCTCAAATTAGTGGTGGTAGCAAAGCAGAGTTCAAATTATTCAATTAAAACACAGAGACAGCCATGTTTACTGTGCTCTCACGTTTGAGCTAAGCTGGGATTTCACTCAGAGAAATTGCCCTGCTCTGATTCTGATGGAGGAGGAGTAGGTTTGATCATTTCCCCAAACTGACTAAAACCATTTGGAAACAACAGTTTGAACATCTTAACTATTTCCTAATTATTGATATCCTATAAATACCTTGTGAAGTGCAAAGAGACTGAGGATGCAGCTCCATGGTTTCTTTAAGCCAATTTATGTGTGTGTTGCAGTCAGAATGAACAAGCGTGCCCTCTTCCACCCCATCATCTCTCCTTCACCCCACCATCTCTCCCCATTGTGTTGGAACTACTAGTCCTGCAGCTGTGTGGTTAGCAGGGCCAGGGAGCTAAGCCACCTACAAACTAATCCTCCCCTCTGTTTTTTCCTGCCAGGTCATTTCCTACTGCACAGCTGCATAACCACAAGTTTTAGCAGAATGAAAGGTGGTGGGAACACATGGTTGCAAGGTGGGAAAAGACCACTTCTGACAGCAGCTAGCACTTCAGTCAGCTCAGAGAAGCAACAAAACCATAGCATAAGAATCTGTTCATGCAGCTTGGACTACAAAGCAGACACAGCCAAGCTAGCTTTAGGCTGATGCATTTGAGTATTAGGGCAGAGAGCTCAAGCCAGGCTGACCGCCCAGGATGTACCCATGTTCTTGGGTAGTTTTTATCTACAGATAGAGCAAAAACATCAATACACAATTGCAATTCTTTCCAAGTCTGCAAACGGCAATGCTTCTCTTCTATGGGGCTTTAACCAGCTCTCACCAACAGCCGAAGCATCCTTTACACTGACATTGATGGAACCAGATCAAATCCGCAGTATGTGAAAATAGCAACAAGCAGCAGCTGCTGTATATTCCTCCCCGCGCTGCTGTATTCCCCCTCTGCGCTGCCCTGCTCCCACATTCTCGTTATTTCATTCTATGTTTTTTGATATCTCATAAAGCCCCAGTTCCTGGAATCAAAGGTAAGAATAAGAGTATCTGCCTCATTTAAAGGACAACCAAAATGTTATCCAATAGCTTTGCAGAGAAGTTTAGAGGTACAGAAAAGGAGCAGATTAATTAGGACAATACTGCCCCCATGAAGTAACAAAACAAAACAGAAAGAAATCCATCCCTACCTTTACGCCACCCTCATGCTTTTGTTTTTAAACTCTTAGGATTTTTAATTATTTATTATTTTAATACTTAAAAAATGATGCTTGCTCTGGAACTATTCCAAGAGACTGACAAAACACGAACACTAACAAAAAAGAAGCRAAATTTGCACTGATACCAGCAGTGCTGACATCATGCCCTAAAGAAGGAAGCTGTTGCTGAAACTTGTACCATTTGTCATGACTGAATGTCTCTTTTTTCCTCACAGTATTTATTTGATGCACAGAGCAAAGTTGTAAAATAAACACTATAAGGTCCACTAGAAATGGCCACAGAAATATCATCTCTGAGATTCTGAGACTTCTGATGGAGGAACTGCAAGGACCCGCACTGAGCTCGGAGTCTAAAAGATCCTTYACTGTGGACTGGACTTCAGAAGGAAAGCAAAACAAGCACATACTCATGTTTGAGGAGAAATCATTGTAGATCAGTTTCTACTAGTGGAAAGGGCTTGTTCTGCCCACAGCACAACAGCATCACATGCAACCTCTCAGAATCAGGTACAAGTTGCCTTTTGTACATACACCTTTTCTGCTAAGTGAGAGAAGGACCTAGGAAAAAATTACATCATCAGTAGAGATTGTATCTCCTCCAGACAAACCAAATGCTGCTACACAAAGACTCAAAATTGTAAGAGTCACTTAAAAGGAAAAAAAAAAGCCAAATCAAGATAAAAGGTACTAACAAACACTGGGTCTTCTTAGTGACCTTGTGGTATTTGAGCCTCCCGCAATTGCATGAAGGTCGCTTTTTTCCCCCCCTAGATCCAGGAAAACTAGTAACTTCATTTCAGCAAAAGCAATTGTACTACCTAACCCTTATCTGGCACTTTTTTATCTGTACCTCTCAAAAGAGGTTGATATCACTATCTGCTTATGATACCACTATTTGCATGAACTCCATCAATAGCACACAAGTCAATTCAAAGCATAAAGTGTCCATTACCAAGCCAGTAGCTGCTGTCACCAACAGTGAACCCAGAAGAAAACTTTCGTGAACGCTTGTTCTATGCTAAACCACAAAAACACCTCCTATCTAATCTACTGACTTGAGAATTTGAAGATTGTGGTATAATATCAACACTGAGCGTCTGGATTTTTTGTTCATTTTAACTACAGGAATTGTCAACAGCTGTGTGATTTTACAGGTGTTCATTCAGCCTGACCCTGTTGCTCTTCCTCAGGCTACACCCCCATTGTAGCCAGTGGAAGCTTTGTCTTCTCAGCTGGGCCCTACATTAGCTAGATGAAAAGTTTTGCTGCCTCTGGCTGTACAGAGGTTAAAGATGGGCATCTGCCCTTGTTGTAGAAAATTGAGATAACTGGACACACTCCTTTATATCCATAAGGATAAAAAAGGCCCACAGAATAGTTCATAATTAGCTGTAAAAAACTGAGTACTGACAATAGTGATATGTTTATTACCACCCATTTCTGACTGAGAGTCAGTTATACAGTCTGGATGTGCCCTCCTCTCCCATTCCCCTCCAAACCTGGCAAAAAAAAAAAAAAAAAAAAAAAAGAAAAATCAACTCAATCCTCTTGCTGCAAAACACTTCAGACAATCAAGAGCTTATCTAGGCATCTCAGTGATTTTACAGTATTACACATATCCTAGTATCACAAGAATATGTTTTACCTTGAGGCAAATGTTTTAATTTATGTGCATGTGAGCTATTTGCAATACCTCCACCAAATGGAGCCCATATAACCCGTCGGATGGCTTTCACCCAATCTTCCATGTCATTCTGGGAATTAGCCATGAGCAGGAAAGCCTCATGATTGACAGGCATCTTTTCCCGGTCCCCCGCAGCACCTGAAAGACAGAATACAAATCTCTTTTAGCATCTAGTTCAGAAGAGAGCAACCAATGTTTAAAACCACCAAAAGTCTGGGTCAAAATGATGAAATTATTGTTTTAATTGAGCAGTTTTACACACAATTCCTACTCATGTGCTGCAGCACCCACAAAGCACTGGTTGGTAGAAGATCAAAGCAGAAGTGCAAAATGTGCATTTCCAGTGTAGGAACCTGGAGATGTTGTACCTGCTGTCCCAGCAACAAGCAAAGTCAAAGCACAGGCTGTAAGACCCTACAGGAAGAGTACGAAATGAATTCCACATACGAAATGAATTCCAATGAATACCTGTGCTGAGGTATTGAGAGATTATTACCCAAAAGGGGAACCAAGTGAATCATAAGATGTTTTAGTGCTTGAGATGCAGAAGTCACAAGATCATCTACTTCCCCCAAGTCCCTGGGAATTTCTAGTCTCAATATAGAAAAAGAGACACGTTCTGATTTTGGATCCAATTCAGAAGGAATGTTTTGAAGAGGAGTTAAGACTTGGGGATATGAATCTGACTCTCTCACTTGAAATAAGAACTTCAGGAGCTATTCGCATTGGCACGCAATATCTCAGGAARGTACTGACCAGATGATCAAATGCACAGAATACCAAATGCACTYAAGCCGTCATATACATCTGTCACTTGTGGATACTCCAAGACTTACAACATTTTCACCCTTCTTTTCCCGTTCTCTTTTTAGGTCAGCACCCACTTCAGTCAGTTTAAATCTTCTCCTCACCCCTCATTTTATGTTCCAGAGCTAGATACAACCTAATGAGGCCCACACAAACACATAAAAGCTTTATTGGAGCAGCCTCTGTGTAAAAAGGCTGCTGATCCTGTCCAACACAACAGCTGTATCACTAGCAGCCTGGAGCTCCTCCATCGCCATGGAAACTGCCTTTGGCTTTGCTATGGAGATAACATCTTAGCCGTTGTGTCACTGTCATTTCCACGCTTACATGGCTTTCAGTACCTACTGGTAAGCTAAAGCTGCCAGTCTGTGCTGAGCAGCTGAGACTGCCTGTCCATGGAATTCAGAGATAAGAGCAGGACGATGGTATGCGGTGGTTTCTGCAGAACCGATTTAGCGTACATAGAACGTGGGCCTCCTAAATCCTTACTAATCTGGGAAAAGGAGCGAGCTGGGAGCTGCCTGCAAGCCAAGGAAGTATTTTTTTTCTTGCTATTAATTGTTTCCTGGTCTAGACACACTCATGGATCATACACTGATTTGCAAAGCAAAAGGGGTAAAATGAGATGTGCTGGGAAGGATTTTGTGGCTCTCTGAGAAGCAATTAACTGAACTGGGAAACTGAGGCAGTCTTTCAGTAAAGAAGAGAGACAATGGCTGCCTGGGACTAGGCATGCAGTTTATGAAACAAAACCATGATGTGGTTACCCCACGTGTATCCAAATTCTGCTTCTTTCTTCATAGCATCCTCTCGGACAGTCTCCCATTTTGAATTTACTGAATGATTCATATTCCTTAAGATATTTGAAACAGAACAGCTCTCTAGCTCAAGGCTAGGATGCAGACATCTGAGTAGATCAATGCTCCACCATACTCCACTACAAAGAGAACATACTTCATCCTTTGCATACAGAACTGTCAGAGCAGGAAATTAGAGTCTGTGAAACTCCTGTCACAGCCTAATTCTTTTACCAACATACTCAGCCTCATGGTGAAAGCAGAGGTCACGAGGTCTAACTCTTGCACCTTACCTGGCAGACCTATTGCCATACGCTTTCACAACGAAATATCTTACAGGAGATACGATAGCAAGAAAGAGGCTTTTCACAGCCCTCAGCACACATAGAAACAGGGGTTCCAGATCTGGCATCTGGCAGATAGATGGTCTGAGCTCAAGCTAGCTCTTCAAAGGAACAAAACAGTCTCAAAAAAAAAAAACCACCAAACATGTACTGTATGGGTCACACCACCAGCAAACAACTGAGCTTGCTCAAGGTAAAACACAGATCCTGTTCTTAAATTTAAAGGGACCCAGCTGAGATCTTGCCCACCCAAGCCATGAAGGATAAGAAGAGACCAGAGTCTTAGCTTAGTATTAATTACACACCACAAATTTTGTCAGAACAGCTGAACTAACCCATACAAAGACTGCCATGTGAATCATAATAAGCAGAGAAGGATGAAGATGACTTCTTTTTATTGGACTTCTGCAGAAGTGGTGTCTCAGCATCTTCCCACTGAATCACTGTACCACAGGGACCTGACTACACCTCCCCTTCTCCTAGGATGTTACTTTGGACCAGCCAGCTGCCTTCTAAACCTTCATGGGCTTTTTTCATGCAAGCATTTAAGGAAAAAACATTTATACTTCTATCTGAGTCTGTAAAAAGTAAAAACAGGATGGGAAAAAGAGATTCCTGTACACACTAGACCTGAGACTCTGCCAAAAACTACACAGACCTCCTCTGTGGTTGGCTTTCCCCACCAAAACTTTAAATAGGAGCAAGGTCATGACCCTACAAGCTGCCTGTGGGAGAGTCAGTAGTGACTAGTCACATAAGTACAAGCAAATGAAGACAACTCCATGCACGGAGGCTAGCTTAGAAACAAGAATGCACTTCAGAATTGCTTCTTAGAGAAAGCCTCATATGTTAGCATGACATGAATACACAGAGGCAGAGCATGCAGACCCACCTATAAACTAGTTTTTTTTTTAATAACATTTTAATCATGTTCCTTTCCGCACATGGCTAGCTCCTTTCACTACATCCTTGAGGCAACAAGCAGAACCAGAGTTCCCTAAAGGGCAGAGTTCAGACATGTCTCTCTACGYTGTTGTAACATTCAACAGGTTTTGAGTCTTAGTAGTCACAAGAATGAGAAACAGCYAAATTCAAACACTTAGATCTTTAAAAAACAAAACAAAACAAAACAAGGAAACAATGCCACATACACCTTCTTCAGAAGTCCAGAATTTTACCCGAAATTCACAGATGTTTTCTTTTCGGGGCTCAGACCCGAAACAGGATCTTCTTACAGGTTTTGGATTTGAGTTGGCAACACAAACGCTGTATCAATTCAAACACCCTAGTCTTTAGGAATTGTTTTCAGAAAACAATTTTAAACCTTCCTGCCTAGAAACACTTGGATATGGAATTTTAGTTTTGCCTCTCATAGCAATATGAAGTTCGCATTCAGATACTGCATTCAAACCTCTTCTCTGTCACTAACGGAGCTCCAGCCCTCGCTATGATTGCCGTTAGACTAACCCTGAAGCGCACAAGCGCTACTTCTATTGCATGAATCAAACAAGGCTCTGGTTACTCAGCACCATGATACGGAGGAACACTCTGCTAACGATTTTAAACACAGACAAGGGCTTTTCATTCTCTTGAACAGAACTTCTCACTCATCTTTAATCAAGCTCCCATACAAACAAGACTGGCCCTCAAAGACTAACCCTGCGTAGCTCAGGATTACCACAGGCAGACATTCCAGTCCTTCTGCTCAAAGCTACTTTCATCTCTGGACCAGAGGAAATATAAAACTGTCTGCAAACAGAGTACAAGCACCTCAGTAGACATGACAGAAGCAGGGGGCTTAACTTCGGGGATGAACAGTCCATCTGCTTCAGCATTAACCTATGACCAAGGGATCCTGCATTCAGTCGCCCACTCTGTTGCAGATTTGCAGTGCACGTTGGACAAGATGCACCGGATTCCATCCCTATCYGTAAAGCAGGTTGGCAGTGCTACTTGCCTCCCTCCCAAGTGTACAGAAACTGAACAACTTCAAGACTGGGAAAGGTGATGGCAACAAGTATATACAGTAAACGTAATAGCCTAGAAAGATTAAGGGACTTGTTTTGTTAATGCTCACCATCAAAAGGGCTGCGGGTCCCAGCTGACTTCAATGCTTTGCCACCCCTGTCTCAAGATACCTTTGTCAAGTTGCTTTACATCCACTGGTAGGTATTTTTGCCTCAAGGGAACAGCATAGCTCCAGGCCTCTGGCTKCATTGCACGAATGCTCTCTCTTCCAGGCCCAGACTAGTTAAAGCTGGCAGAATTGCTCTCATATGCCGTCTGCTCATGTGGTTTGTGCAACTGCATTTCATATGGCTTCGGAGCCATCTGCTGCTGCTGTCAGCTGTATAGCGTTCACCTCAGAGTAACATGCCACCTCCTAATCCTTAATAACAGTCCTCATTCCAGCTCTTCCCCACAACAGGGAAGATTAAATACTGAAAGACTGGGGCTAAGTGACTTGCTAAAGGTCAGATGGAGTGCTGCAACAGCAGCAGGAATCACAATCCACACTTCAAAGCCCTATTTACTGAAAATTCTTCCTTTTTTTGACCACCCTTAGTCTGGTATGCGTTCACTGGAAAGTGCAAAGCATAAGGCTGCTATTATGCTATATTTACCTGTCCTGCTCTGTGTTCCTGTTCAAAGAACCTATAACAGATGTTCAGTTGCATCTCTCCCTTTAGACAGCTGTTTCCAGTGAGAAAACATTGGAATTTTTTGTTTGCCTTGAACTTCATTCACGCAAGCTTAACCTTCTTAAGATCAACATTTGTGGAGCCAAGCCTTAGATCCCCCTTGTCTGTATGGAAACAGAAGTTCAGGGGGAACAGGACGGGACTTCCTAGTAGGAGATGTTCCTGCCCCATTGCATGTAAAAGGAAGAACTTTTCTACTCTCAAGTAAAGCTGCTGTCAGGTTCTGCTGAAGTTGGCAGCTTCTTTTTTTGTTCAGACCATTTCCCTTCCTTCCACTCCCCATCTGGTTTGCCTTTCGCCCATTTCTTACATCATTCTGCTTACTGATGTGCTTGCATATTGTCATTATATCAACTCTACTGAAAATTTACACAACTACAAATGCTTGTGTATGTGTATATATTTACATGTTTGTATTGCTTTGGTGTGGATAGTAGAGTGGTATTTTCAGTAAGAGTGAAATTTAGTTGGCTATGTGCATGCTGCTGCAGCGCGTGGGGAGGCAAATGGCAGTTCAAGGCTGAATTATGAAAGGGGTGGCTGGTGGGTAATGCAAGACCCAGCTGACATGTTTGCCCTCAGTACTAAAGCAAGTAGTGACAGGAAACCTTTGATTGCAGACAAGCAGCAGCAAAGATCTTGACAAATGGACAAAAACTAGCACCCACAGCTGAAAAGAACAATTGCAATGATTCATCTTCTCTGACCTGCTCTTTATGATTGTCTTAAAGGTATCAGATTCAGGGCTCTAAGATCTCCCTGATAATGAAAGAAGGTGAAAAAGGAGGTAGATGAATTCTGTCAAGATTAAGAGCAGCTTTATTAGGGGAATTTCTTTTTGCACAGCAGAAAAAAAMCAAAACAAAACACAACACAAAAACCAAACTAAACAACCCAGTCTTGATCTTTGCATTATGAAAAGAGAGACAGAAGAAATATTAGTGAGTAAGCAAATGTCATTAAGAGTGCTTGGAATAGTCACTTGAAGCCTAATCCATTTCTTCAGTCATTGCCTTTGATTCTGGCTAATGCTGAACCTCTATCCTGAGCACTCTCCCCCCCAGCCAAAGTCTTCCAAGAGCCTGAATGCTACAAATACACCACATCTATCATACCTGAATCTTGGCTTAACCTGCCATCAGCATGCAGTTTAAACTTCACTACAACCAGTAACTCCTCTACTGCTTTTCTGCTGTTTTTTCTGGATGATCCTTTAACAGAAGGGAAAACTTGCTGTGAATACAAAACTGATCTTGAAATGCTCCATTTAGGCTACTTGAGAGCAACAAAAGCAGTACGAAAAATCCGAAATAGTCAAGGAGTGACAGACAAAAATAAGGAAAGCTGACAGGACCTACAAGGGTATGATCTGTGAAGAATTGAGCAGTATAGTAAACAGTGATCTGTGCTTGCCATGATTTTTGTATTTGTATCTATCCCCACCCACCCATCTATCTATATATGGGATATCCAAGTTGGAAGTTGATTTGGAAGCTGAAAGTAAACTCATGATCTCACTTTAAAAAGCTTATAAAATTAACAAAAAAGGAGGTTTGGGGATTTAGTATCATACAGAGTACAAATAAAAGAAACAAGCTTTGAATAAAAATAAATTTATTGTGTCTCAGTTCCAATGGACAACATAATGGCAATTTTTCCTAAAGAAACATGCACCTTTGTAGGTGAAGGGTGTTTTATTTCCACAGTTTGGAATGAGTTTGAGGGGATTCTAACATTCGGCTTTCATTTGGTTGTGTCAATGAGAAAAGTGAAATCTTAAATACCTTCTATTGTACAGAGTACGTTCAGCTCATAAATTGACATGGTTCAAATTTTCTTCAGGCAGGATTTACAAGCATGTACTAAAATTTCATTGACTTTTCAGTCAAATATAAATGCTTAATTTCCTTAAACTTTTCAATCCACCAGGTTTAATGATAGTTACAAGTGATCACCAAATTTTCACCTAAAAAGTCCTTGCAGAGGATTTTCATGAGTCCCTAAATGATTTTTAGATCCCAGATCTTAGACCTTATCCCAGAGAATAAAGCAAAGGCAGGCAAACACTGTAAAGCCACTGCCATCTATAAACTAATCCAAAGGCCCTGTGATCTGTTCTCCCCTCCCATGCCTCCTGTGGTTTCAGACACCATTAAACTGCTTTAAAAAAGCACCAACAAAGAGATTAGACCTCAGAACTGTGGTTTCTTATGCAAAAATTCTGACAAGACTTAACATGAACAGAGGCACTACAGCTTCTCTGTACTGGTACACAGACTACAGAAAAGTCTTAAAAACCTAAGGCTAGTGCTCTATTTCAGTTCTCAGGATCAAGTGTATGATTACTAAAACTATATGCAAGAAATGAAGATTTGGTTTAATCCTTGGCCTTTTAGTCATAAAAATTGTATGAGGTCAAGCTAACTTGGTGTTTTTTAACTCCTGCCTGGAGATGCCTTTCTTGATATGTGTGTGCCCTGTATTACGCTAGACTTACCTATTAATTAAACTGGTTAATGCTACCAGTCACTTCAAACAAACCAAAACCTTGAAAATAAACAAAYCCATATTCCAGGTAGGCCACATGCTAGTAAGTGATGTCATACTCCAGGAACCACGGCAAACAGAAAAAAGATGCAAGATAACAGGATGGGAGAAAGAATCTGAAGTACTCTTAAAGGAAGAGCAAGTAGCATTGTGCACAAATGCCACCTTGAACCCCTGCTTATAAAACCTGCTTACATTTGCTCAGTGCTTTGTAGTGTTTAAGTCTACTTAAGCTGATTTTTTTTTTTATGTGCTTCATCTGCCTTAGGCTGAGCTGTGAAAAGTTTCAGTAAAAAACAGTTCAGTCATTTTTAAGTTACACTTCTGGCATTAAAAACATATTTATTGTAATTGTACTCCAATGCTCTCAATGCCTTCTTGTTTTCAATAACTTGAAATTTCAGAGAGGAGACTAATATGCTGCCTGGGATGTGCTGCTCACTGTGGCCACATTAACTTGGCTAAGGTGAATTCACAACTGTGTGAAGGCCATCTCTACTGCAGCAGCCCAATATTTAGGGTTGAGATGAGCCCAGGCATAATATGCAACTGCTAAGTACATTATTTTTTTCAAGGACATAGCATCTCCTTGCAGGCACAGCTCAGGCACCATTCCCTCCAGCTCCTGCCCACAATTACTTTGCTCCATAAAAGGAGCAGCTGTTAACCAGGATCATGCTGCCTTCCTCACTAGAGAGTTTTGGGACCCTGTGAAACGTGCCACCAGCTGTGTATAGTATCCCTATAAGCAAGCTGTATTGTTATTGCTTTGGGGTTTGTGTCGGCTTCTACTAGCTAGTAGCAAGAGATTGTCTCCAACAAGGTCACAGCTAGTTTAGGAAGCCATACTAAAAAGGAATCGATCAACAATAATTAACATGAGGAACAACTACTACACCAGCAATTGCTAAGAGCTGCATGACACTACTTCACCTCTGCTGTGGCTTGTGCGTTTCATCCTGAGTGTGAATTCTAGAGTACCGATATTCTAATTATGTCCAGCAATGCCTCAGGGGTTAGACTGTCAAGTACGTGGCAGTTTGCTCAATTAAACCCTTGTGGCTCTACTCAAATAATGTTTCCTGATAGGGGATTACTGTGCAGACCAAACATTTTCACTTCAAAACCTAGATCATAACAGAGATAGCAGCAGCTTCTTAGGTGGAGCTCTCAGTATGCAATGGCATGGTCACTGCCTCTTACGGCAATATCTGCTGACAAAGCAGACAAATTTAGGGTATAGTGTTGCCTCTGCTGACACTAACACTGTTTTGCCTGCCAGGCAACAGGTATCTGCCACCTTGGCACCAGCTTCTCACTGGAAAAAGAAAGTTCCTACCGGAAAAGAATCTGAAGGTGTTCAGAGCCTGTGGTTCAGCTTCTTCCATTTGTACAAACTTAAGCTCGAGAACTCACAAACCTCTTCTTCAAAATCTGTCCGACATGTCACCAGCTCTTAGGGAGCTGTTCACCTCAGGAAGTGTCTGTCTTAGAATGACATAAAGACAACTTCTGTCCCTCTCTACAGGTGCCCTGAGGGGTGGGGGGGGTGGGGAGGAAAAAAAAAAGAAAAAAAAGAAAAGCCATTTCTTCCCCTCACAAAGAAGATCCTAACCCTGCAGCAAAATCAAGATCAAGTCTGTGGTGGTAATGACAAGTGGAGATGACAAGGGGGACAAAGAAAAGGTTGCACAGCTTTTTCCCCAGCATGTTCCACAGACAGCCTTGTACCATCAGTTGGCTGCTTTCCCTTACCCTCCTTTCTCCCACTCCACAAAACTAATCGTTGCAGTTTTTCCTCAATGTATTTCAAATATAGGAAGTTACAATGAGCCTAGTCCTTAATAGCGATGAAGCGTGTAACTGCCTGGGCTATGCAGAGCTCCTGGTCATTTCACTGTCCTCTGGTCTGGATGGAAAGGAAATGAATTCTCGGGCTAGCAGAAGCCACACATTCACGGGGAGGCGATTCAGGTCAGCCCACTAGCAGAAGCTGTGTGCCTGCCCCTGTAAGGCACATTGCGGGAGACACATCTAAAATAAGACAATTATGAATTTGAGGGTACAAAAAAGTATGTACGAAAGACTCAGAAAATAGTGACACACCTATGCAAAGCAAGCCACACAGTTCCATGTGGTTCTCCAAAGCAGCAAGTGCTCAACACTTCTGAGGAATGTATCAAATTATATATTCCAACTGTGGTTATGTTTACACGTTATTATAAGGAAGGAAATTCCTTCCTGACCAAAGATGATGATACTTCATGCTTTGAAATATCTGAATGAAAATGACTGGATAATTTTTATGCATTACCATGCAACCACAAGCAATTTTCTAATTCTCATAAATTTCTTCAAATCTTTAACATTGAAGAGAAGAGTTGAGGGAAATTTTAAACCCTGACAAGAAATTACTTACCACAACATGAGAATGGTAAAGTCTGGTCTATTTTTCTTTGACAATTTCATCCTGGAGAGATAATATCCAACTTCTGCATTCTTCTGGGACTGTAGTGCTCACATTTTCCAGGTCTGCTCACCAATAGGAATGAAGTGGTTCTCATGCCTTCTAAATAAGTCTCTCTACAACTATCTTCTCCTCCTTGCCCTTCATAAGCCTATTTTTTTTTTTCCCTGCAGCTAGTCCACCATGAAACCAAAGACATCCTCACTGTATTTTTAAAGGATTACCTGGCTCCCATCTTAGCCAATGCTCTGGACTTTGAACTAAGGAGAATTGAGGTGAAGCCATCCGCCACTACAGCTTAGGCTGCAGACACCAGAGCTTTTAGCTGAGCCTCAAAAGACTCCGATTCTTTGTAGACTGAATACAGAGTTCTGCAGAAATTCAAGCCAACCAATTACAAACATTATTATTTTCTTCAGTGAAGTGACTGAAGCTTTACAAGCACAGTCTTGGCAGCAGSAAATAAATGGACTATCATTAAGGACTCAACAGTTGCAGACTTTGTTTTTACAAAAACGAAGCTATTTGTCGCATTAATGCAGAAAAGGGATTGAAATGCAAAAGAATATATACTGTAGGCCTTTGGCAAAATGTTGGCAAATACGTAAAAAAACCCTCGCCAACATTAATGATAAGACAATGTAGATGGAAGTACTACTGATCTAAATCCAAACTTGAGAGCTCAGGGATATTCTGATCCAAGTCCATAGTCTTGTTACAGTTTGCACAGAATAACAGTTTTATAGCAGTCTCCTCTTGTATCTGGCTATACATTGGGTAACCAATGAATCTTCTAAACATGCCACAGTTAAGAGAGCTATGTGTTACACAGTCAACGGTGCTCTTTGGCCAAAAGAGTTCATATTCGTCACTTGGGCTCAGCACTGCAGTCCCTCAGAACACAACCGTGGATGGCTAACGGACTCAAGGTTGTGCTGATGCAAAAAGTGGGGGCCTCAATTCCTTGTGCTTTAGGACAATTGTCAGTGAACCGGTAGCAGAACAATGCTAAGAAAAATCAGTTCTAATTCTCTCCACCCATTGGTAATGGACAAATTCCCCCCAGTTAACAGCATTATCAAAAAGTCCATAAAAGTTCCTTTGAAGTGGTTAACCATTATCAGATGTAAACTCACTTTTCAAAAACATGCTGATTTAGATCCGATTTAAACAAGAAATGAAAAGAGCCTGTTAGGTAAACAACAACTCATCCTGAGAGACATGTTCAGTTGGTGGACTTGTTCCCACTGAAATTCAAGGGAGTGTTGAACAGAATGCTCTGCTCCAAGTCTCTATGGATTTCCCAGTGGAAGTCCTGTCTGCAGCTTTCACTGCCACTATAGCATACTGAAATACTACAGATGTACCCTTCCGTTGCATCCCATCTTCATGCTTGTATGTCTCCTCCATGATAGGACAAAGGCCTGCACATAGGTAGCGTCTCTTCTGACAAGCTAAGATAGTCACCTTTACATTGTAGAGGCAGACAATAAAGCTCAGGTGCACATCATTACAGGCACAGTTTAGTATGACTGCTTGTAAAAACACATTTATAGTTTGGATCTACTGACAGTTTTCATCACTCACAGCAGAACTGCCTCAAGCACTGCCTTGCAAGCTTCCACTCCCACAGAGCAGAAAGCCCACCAGCACCAAAGCAATCAGGCACTGACCTGTTGCTGTCCAGCTCCTCCAGACAACAGCAACCTGCTTCTGGGCTGGTACAGCCTTTCCTGTCTGTACATCTCAGTATTTGTGGACTGGGGCAAACCCCAGTAATGTGACCTCCTTCCTTCAGAAATCCTTGAACTTCTGTTGGTCTTCCTAGATCTGCATGGCACTGTAGTCTAAGTGCTCTGTGCTGGTAGTCTTCCTCCAGAATGGTTAGCTAGCAGAAGGGAAATCCTTGTATTTGAAAACCTGGATCAGCAGCCTCTTCTCCACTATGCCAGCATGCACAGTCTCTTAGCAAAGCACATTATCACCTTTTAAGGGCTGTGCTACACTGCCAGAAGGTCCTTCAAACCATCTTATGCTCTTCGATACTTTACAGGTCTTTGTCGTGCTTCAGGCAAAGGCTGCTGACCAAAGCTAGATTAGAGCCATCGCAAGATGAAGTCTCTTTACTAACAAGGCAAACTAAAAGAATTTCCACAAAGGAGCACAGAAAGGAGACAAATGCTCAGGAGACATTACAACTCACAGGAATGTGCCCCAAAAGTCCTGAAGTCTCACACAGATATGTATAGCAACCGAGTGTGATACTGCAACTTTCTCCTGGTGTGAGAACGTATTTGCAGAATGGATGTTCACACTGGCTAGCCAAACTCTGTAACTACACTGCAGTTATCTCTAGAGCAAGAAATATTACCTTATGAAAAACGTCCACTTTCCCTAAGCTTAAATCAAATACCAGGTAAAGGGATGGAGCAGGTTTACCGCATGCAGTTTACACATGCCAGTTTAGGACCCACATATTCTGGGGAAATCCAGCTATCAACATATTTTATGACATTCAAATACAGATGAAGTTCTTATCCCAAGGAACAAAAAAAGCCTTGTTCAGTGCATGTTGTGATATACTACTCATACAGAAATGCCAGGGTTGCCAGTTTAGCTGCTTTTGCCAGAGTGACATTAACTATACAAATTAGATCTAATTACGCAGATTTAGGCCACTGAGAACTAGCACTTGGGTGAGACTAGCGGAATATCAGCCTCATTGCTTGGAATGCTCTCTATAGGCAACATATTTGGGTATGTTTATGCTTATAGAAGCAGAAGGGCCATTCTGACAATGCTGACATCAGTGGGCCTGCTCTGCAGACACATTTAGCCCAGCTGGTCCACTAACAAAAATGAGAGCAGGAAATAGGGCACATGTGTCTGCCTTGTGAGCCTCCTCCCTCTCCTCACCCTGCTCCTTTCTTGAGAGCACAGAGCTGTATGCAGCCATCGCAGGCCGCATGTGTTACAAGAACTTTTGTCTTTGCAGTCAAAAGCAGAATAAGAGCCAGAAACCAGGATCTGCTCAGCCAATGACATGCTATATTAAAAAGCCTTCCAGCTTCTGTTTCAAAACAAAGAAATCTTGATAAGTCTGAAGCCAGCAGCTGCTGCCAGCAGCATGCTGCCTTCCTTACCTTGGGGACACCTGCTGAGCTGCTGCCTGTTTAATATTACATTAAAACAGCGGCTTTCCAGATAATGAATTATGTATCTGCAGTGAAGCTGTGGTACGCAGGGAGGAGAAGGTTTGGAAATGGAAGAATCGTTTGTGTTAATGGTCTACAAGGCTGGGGGGAAAAAAAAAAAAAAAAAAAAAAAGAAAAAAATCACTGATGGCTTTATGATTTGTCTGAGCCCCAGTCAGGTAACAGAGGGAAGCAGGGGAGCATGGCAAGTGTCGCCGCCACCTCCTCCTCCCTTCCCAATTTTTTATTGAGAGCAATCAGGTGAGTTTGAAAGTCCCTAAAAGGGCATACAAATCTAAAATGAAGGGAAAAAAAAAAAAATAGCAGAGCTATAAGCTTGCATGGCTTGTCACTGCAGCCAGTTTTACTGCCTTAGCATTAAAGACACAGAAGGTTACCTTTTACCATTATTTTTATTTAAACGGTCCACAGTGTGAAAGCAAGAATCTAAGACAGCAGTAAACTATTGCCTTGCCAGTCTGATCTCTGCCAGTTACCTCTCTTTAAGAGAGAACTCAATCTATAGTCTCTGAAGCCAATCTGCAAGAAATTGCCAAACAGACACGGCTCCTCCAGCCTTCCAGAGAGGAGATTTAATAATTCTCTTGCCTTGTTTAATTTAAGTTAGGTGATCTGGGCATGAAAGCATTACATAAAAATGATCATAAGGAGTGAGCATATATGCAAATGCGTAGTCAAACATCTGTAGGCCTTAAAGGCTCCTGTTTACAGATATTCTAGTCCTGTCCATGTTAGAGCCTAAGAATGAGTGAAGGCTGATTCTCAGAGGGAGGTAGACAGTAAGAAGAGCTCTTCGTACCATACACCTTATCCTAAGACACCTTATCTTAAGATCAGCTTCATCCAGTCCAGTTCTGTTATTACTCTGTCCAGTTAAAAATATCCAACACAGCTTGGACTACCTTTTTCAAATAAGGAATAGTCACACCACAGTAACTGTAAAACAATCTTATGTCAAGTATATGCTTTAGCTATTAACAAATAAATTAAATCAAAAAAGATGTTCCATTGATGGAATATACTTGTCACATAGAACTAAACAATGTTTTGGGGGAACAGGCACAGAGAGGTTAAAATTACTTTCCAAGTTATACTGTACATCAGTGGGGAAATGCCTTCTCTGTATTTAAAAAAAAAAAAAAAAAAAAAAAAAAGCCTTCAAATTCCACAGTGAGAAATTCCTACATACCAGTGGAGAACTGAAATACAGAGACACTAAATGATTTCCAGTATGATATTGGCTAGTGACTAGCAGAGCCAAGAATGAAAAACAGAACTACCACATCCAGGCACCCTGGATTAATCAAACATTGATTCTCATAAAGGAAGGAATACTGTTTGGAAGGTAGGTCGCGTGCAACTGCAAAGGCAGTGCCAGCCCTAGAAAGCAGAAAGCGAAGAATGAGCGAGAACAAGCTGAACAGCATGAAGATTGTTCCCCCAAAACAGAGTAGAAAGCAGGCCACTTTCTCACCAAAGCTGTGCTCTCAAAATGGAAAAGCCACATTAGAAATTAGGAGCGTATTGTGTCTCAAAAAGCTGTTCCTCCGCTCAGCAAGCCCCAGTGGTTGCCTGGCACCCCACCTATTTAGAGAGATTTAACTGGTGAGCTGAAGTCATCACTCTCTCAGCAGCATACGCATGGCTCATTGAGAGCACAGCAGTGTGTTGGCCAACTCTGCCTCTCGAGCACTACACTTCTTGGCAGTGCTGGCCTCTCTGCCTGCTGAATCCCAGAGGCTTGTGGAGAGTGGCCTGGATCCCACAAAAGCCTAGATACTGGTTGGATAAAGCCCCAGTTCCACTCAGATTTTAATACTGATGAGGGAGATTTGCACCAGAGCCACATGGCTCTGGAAGTCATTTGCTGAACGACAGACGCGTCTCTGTGGTGCCCTGCCAGCTCCTTTCATATCCCCAGGCCCATGGAGTCCAGCACACTGTTTGCTGGAGCCGCCGACTGCTCAAAGCAGCAGAGTGTGCAGCCAGGATCCAGACAGCCTGTGGGATCATCCTCTACCCAAACGCCTTGCTTTGATCCCAGACACCTCACCGTAACACGTTTGGACCTTGCTGCACCCCAAAGCTATGGAATGAATTTATTTGTAGGGGTTTTTAAGACTGATTTCTGGTCGAGGAACCAGTCCTAGAAAATAATACTCTCACTGGTTCAAGAAGTAACGTAGTTACCCAGCCCCCTTTTCTGCCTCATCGTGAGGCTTTTGTTCTATTTTCTGTACTGGAGCATCCACCAGATATGTGGATAAGGAGTTTAATAAAACACAAAGGTTCAGGTCACACTGCCTCGGCTTCAGAGTTGGAAGTAAAGCCACACACCACCACAATTCCTAGGTCTGTCTAATGGTGGAGCTATCCAGCTCCTCTTCCCTCCCCGCTAGCCCTGGTAGATTGAACTGGTGATGTATGGTTGACTGGACAAAGTATTAACATATGAGCAAAATCACGATAGCCCCTTTTCAACATGACTGTCACAGATGCAGAGCATCCTCACCTCCATTCCTGGCCCCTGTTCCCCTCGAACACACAATGTTGTATGGATTGAATGCTTCCTTTCACTGAGATAGCCTCTCTCAACTTCCCTAATGCATGTAAAACCACACACCCTGCGAGTACATCAGAGGAGGAAAACAATTGGGCACAGACAGAAGGGAGCAGGCAAGGCAACAGAGCTCAAGCCCAAATCCTGCCTTTAGCATGGCCACCCCTGGGGGTCCACTCGGACAGAAGCTCTGAGCATATTAAAAGCAGACACTGAAAGTCTCGTAGGTCAGTATTGTGCAAAGTGACCTAATCGGCAGCCTTCAGATCTCCTGAGGTTGCTGGGTGGGGGCTGCTCTTCTCGGGCAGCAGCTAACAGACTCCCTCCCAGGAGTGGCAGCCACATCACTTGTCTGCTGCACATGGCATTTTCCCCGGCAGCTCCGTTTGCTGAACACAAAGAGCGAGCCCACAACATTAAAGAACATCCCCCTCCTTTGAAGCTGAGATTGTTTGGCTTGCCTGGCTACAAACTAAAACTGCGCCTTAATCATCCAGCTTTGAAGTCCTGTAGATCTACAGCTGCAGCAAAGTAAGGACCACTTGGCAATAAAACATTCGTTATTAATTTTTTTGAATTAAAGAGGAAAAGGCTTTGCTGGAGCTGAGACTTTCTTTTTCCCCCCACTAGAAACCAAGGGGCTAGTGAAAAATCAATGGTGACTTGCCAGATCAGAGACAATTCTGACTGTATGGCATTTTATAGCCCAGTTTTGAGTAGTGTTGAGCCAGTGCTCAGTGAATGGCCAAAGGAAAACAGAAATTTTATTGTAGGAGGGCATATGAAAGAACAGTGTGTTTTAACAACAGGCTGCAGAGGTTGATAAATGTTTTTCATTGTTCTGATGCCTGATTTAAGGTGTGTGTGGGGATGTAACTGATAGGAGTTTGATGGTGCTTAAATGGTAATAGGAGAAATAAGGAGCCCTTACTTTTATCTTTCCAGAATCTGTCATTGCTACAGGTTTTACTAGAGGGTCAGAGTAGGCAAAGGATACATCCCCAAATGAGACCTGCAGGAAATCTCCATAGGCACAACAGTCTGCAAAGCCAAGGATGTACAGCAAGAGAGAACATTGTACTTCGGCTTAGCTGGTTCATTTCGGGGGTGTCTAGAAACTCTCTCAACCCCACAAAAGCAAATAGAGAATTAATCCAAAACACACTGTAGCCTGGCCTGGAATACTAGTGAGAAGATAAAATGGAGCACAGTGAAAATAAAGCTCACTTGGGGAGAACCATGCTTCAGCTACAACTTGGTACAAACATTGTCCAAAGAGCTAAGAGGCAAAACCCTGCACTGCCTGGGGTTTCATGCTATAAGACTTTGGAGAATCAGATCCCAGGTCCCAGCTCTGCTGGCCACTTCCTGTATTAATCTGGGCAAGTTCCCTCTCAAGGCTGAATCAGGAGTGTTTATCTGGGACTTTTCTTTCCCATGTGACCAACATTTCTGGCCATGAACTTGTGCACAGCCCAGCTCCTGTCCCTAGGCCATCTGAACCTGTGGGAAAGAGATCATACACAAACCTCACTGCTCTTTCTGTTCAGAGACACGGAGAACAGCAAGGACAGACCCATTGGAGCCTGTGGCTACTATAGCTTTTATGCAACCGCACTTTTGATGCTATGCCTAGGGGCACTCTGTAATCATTTAATACCTTTTAATGACCACATTTACTTACTGGGATCTCCTTACTCGCACAGTAAAAACCTCTGCAAATGAAGTGCTTTCTGGAAGGGAGCTAGAAGGGATTGCCTCAAGTAACTGGGTGGAAAGTGGCTCAAAAACTGGCAGGAGTCCAGACTCTTCAAAGCAGCATTAGTGATAGACTGATGTTAAACAGCTCATGGAGAYACCCAGCTACCTCAGCACTCCCTACCCAGACACATAGGTTCTCCCTCCATGCTTTGGCACTTCCCTTCCCAGACTGTCCTGGAAGCAAGAGGAGAAAGGTTAGCACAGAGCAGAATGGGCATCAGAAGGAAGCAGGATCCCTACCCTGCCAGCATGCCTGGACCAGGAGGTATTCTGGACAGCTAGATGGATTTCACAGGTCAGAAAGTATTGGCAGAAGCAGGCTCAACATCCTCTACCCTCTTTGGTGCACTAAGATGCTTTTAGGTAAAAACTACTTGGGGTGTTCAGTTAGCTGAAAATTTTCACGTTGGTAGTGACTCACTAAGAATACAACTGGTTGCTGTTGGCTGAGCTTCCCTCAGTCATGTCTTAAAGGCCCAGATTATGCCCATGTTGATTCTGGTTTAAAAATGGTCACTTCATATCCCCCTCTTGTTTGCGTAGGCTGGGCACCAAGCTACTGCTCCTGGTTCCTCACTGCCTTCCTATGCACACAAGACACTCTCGCAAGGCTGAGCTCTAGGGCTAGGCGAATCGCAGCCACTGCACTGTGGTGGCTCCCAACAGATGCAGCACCACCGAGTCTAGACCTACATCCACAGCTCCTACCACCGCCTGCTGCTTCTGGAGGCTTAGCCCTCTACCACGCCAGCACAGCGTCTGCCCCCAGAAGCGTGGGAATGCCAAATCATAGCAAGGAGCAACAAGGATCAGCTGACTAGGCAAAGGATTGAGCAGTGAGTGACTGCTCCCCAGCTTCAAACTGTAACCTTTAGAGGGTCCATTGACTCGTGCTGGATGTCTAAAGCTGGGCTCCAAACCTAAAGGGACTGCTGTGTGTCTAATCAATCACAGCTTCTTACCACAGAGGGGCAGGGAACATCTCACAGCAAACGGGCAGGCATTCAGCAGGATGCACACACCCTGCTCTCGTAGCAGGCATCAGGGCTGGGCAAGTTTATCTTCAGGTGCATCTGCCAGAATAACCTTACCTTTCCTGGCTGTACCATCAGCCCTTTCCTGCAATGCCTGCTGCAGACACAGGTAAGGCAGGCACCTTTCCTCAGCGCCTGTCTAGAGAGACATTCCTACTGTGGCACATGCTATCAGGGAAAGCAGCACTGGTCAGCTGAGTGTCCCCAGCAAGATGAGCAAAAAGAGGGAGCAAAAACTGTCCTATGCCCCCTTGCAAAGTGGCATATATATGTATACACATGCAACAAAACTCTAAAAAAAGTTAGCAAAAGCAAATTAAGAATTCAATTATAATCTTTTCTCCTTCTTTCTAATAAAAACTTCGCCAACATGATTCCATCCTTAAGAATTCCTGAATGATTGTGTGAATTTGTGTACATGCACACACATTTTGCTCAACAAAATACCAAAAAGTTGGTACCAGTGGCTACAGGTCAGCTTAACTCAATTCTCACATCCCAACTGCTAGTTCTTGTTGTGCAATTCCCTCTTAAAAAAGGAACCCAGTAGAAAACACAAAGGTAGGTTAAAGAAAGCAAATTTGTATTTCTTCAAAATCTTTTCTTCAACTTTAAACCTGTGATGAAAACCTATACAATTCCACCTTTTAGCTATGCCTCAGAAACAATTTATATTCAAAACAAGGAATTAGGGAAATGCATATAATAAATAAACGCATATAATAATGCTTAACCAGGTAAGCAAGTCAGATTCCTCAGATCCCCCGGAATTGATGCATGTCCCAGCTACAAGAAATCACTGCTGTTTGCCTTTATGCAAAACCCACATCTGGACCGCTGGCTAGATAACAAATGTCACAATAAAGACACATGCAATGGAATAAGAAAAATACAAGCAATGTGTTTCTCTATTAGGAGTTTATTATGTTGTCAATTTTTATAATGCTAGAGGCAAACTGCTCTCTTCAAGAGTTTTATATATACCTGGAGGTAGAACAATCACATTTACTGGAAAAGCCCACACAGCCATTCTCAAAGCAAACCTCACAACAGCGACCTGAAAAATCTACGTGGAATCATGCACTCAGGCAGTCCTACATAGGAAAGATGCTAAGAGGAAACATGCTTTTCCTTCACTTGGTATTATTTATTTTAAGTTATTATTTCAGTGTAGATTTTTAAAAAAATGCTCCTTTTGGACAACAGAAACAAAAATACTAGAGCATTACTCAGCTATCTACCTAAACTTATCTGGAAAAACAAATATACACAGACATTCTGTTGCTGTTTTGTTCTGCATTAGGGATTCCATCCCTGTGCAAAACATATGCTCCATGTTTAAAGGGTTAAACATTCTCTTGCTTAGTCTGCTTTACTGAATGTAAAATGCAAGATAATAACATACACTGTATCTTGAACCAAAAATGCACACAGCATAATAAAACCCCCTGTGCTAACCGACCGGCAGCATGAATAGATGCTTGTTATCCCACTGCTTGTTAATTCAAAATAAATCCTTTACTGTGATTTAAAGCAAAACAGACAACACTAAACACACCAAAAATATCATGACTTACCCTTTCGGAGACACTTGCTTTTCTTAAGATATTTGGCAGTAAAAAATGGCATGGCTGCAACACTAAGGTTTCAGCCAAAGCTGACCTTTTATTACCAAGTGCTAAGAGCAAAATGACTGGACCAAAGAGAGAAAGCAAATTATTATACCAGATCTTTAAAATGCTCAATGATGAGCAAAGGGAATTCAGAGTGGGATAAAGTATGTCAAGTTGCACGGTGGGGATTGCAGATATCTTTCTGCTCATTAGCACTGCTGTTCGAGTTATTTAAAGTGTGCTCGGGGGAAATGAGGACAATTTCCATGACAATATGTACAGTATCATATAAGGAGGAAGCATTTTTTTCAGGCAGAACTTCTGCATTACTCAGCTGCTACAGCAACCAGCAATATGTTGAGAGGAAAAAAAAACACACATCAGGTTTGGATAATGTAGAAAACCTGATTCTATTAACCAGTTCTTGTCTAGAGTGGAAAATGTATCACTATAAACCTCCCACTTCACATCACTGGGCTATATCCTCATTTTCTTCTTATGCTCTTATGGAAGAAAGGAATCCTTGGTAAGCAGTTAAAGAAATCATCAGGAGGTTTTGATCGCAGACAGTCACCCCACTACCATATGCCTCAGTTTCCCTATCTTTCAAAATGGGGTGACAATACAGCTACGTTTGTATTTTTAAAAATTTTTGAGGCTCTTGTAGAGTAGGTACTAGAAGAAAAAGTACTTAACCCCATTGCTTTGACCTCCATGATTACGGCTGTTTATTCTCCCTCACTCTGCCATGCTACTTCTAGGACAAAAGGCCACCTAAAAATTTCTTGCTTTTATTCAGCCAAGATGATCTGATCTGGAAATTCAATCTTACCCTTGTTGTTTCTGCTGCCTCTCTGGAGAACTTAATCATAGAATAGTTTGGGTTGGAAGGGACCTTTAAAGGTCATCTAGTCCAACCCCCCCCGCCATGGGCAGGGACATCTTCAACTAGATCAGGTTGCTCAGAGCCCCATCCAACCTGACCTTCAGTGTTGCCAGGGATGGGGCATCTACCACCTCTCTGGGCAACCTGTTCCAGGGTTTCACCACCCTCATTGTAAAAAAATTTCTTCCTTATACCTAGCGTAAATGTACCCTCTTTTGGTTTAAAACCATTCCCCCTTGTCCTGTCGCAACAGGCCCTGTTAAAAAGTCTGCCACCATCTTTCTCATAAGCCTCCTTTAAGTACTGAAAGGCTGCAATAAGGTCTCCCCAAAGCCTTCTCTTCTCCAGGCTGAATAACCCCAGTGCTCTCAAGCTTTCTTCATAGGAGAGGCGTTCCATCCCTCTGATCATTTTCGTGGCCCTCCTCTGGACCCGCTCCAACAGGTCCATGTCTTTCTTGTGCTAAGGACCCCAAAGCTGGACGCAGCACTGCAGGTGGGGTCTCACCAGAGCGGAGTAGAGGGGCAGAATCCCCTCCCTCGACCTGCTGGCCACGCTTCTTTTGATGCAGCCCAGGGTACGGTTGGCCTTCTGGGCTGTGAGCGCACATTGCCGGCTCATGTCCAGCTTTTCATCCACCAGTACCCCCAAGTCCTTCTCAGCAGAGCTGCTCTCAATCCCTCCATCCCCCAGCCTGTGTTGATACTGGGGGTTATCCCAACCCGGGTGCAGGACCTTGCACTTGGCCTTGTTGAACCTCATGAGGTTCACATGGGCCCACTTCTCGAGCTTGTCCAAGTCCTTCTGGATGGCATCCTGTTCCTCAGGCATGCCAACCGCACTACTCAGCTTAGTGTCATCTGCAAACTTGCTGAGGGTGCACTTGATCCCACTGCCTATGTCATTGATGAAGGTATTAAACAGTACCGGTCCCAATACGGACCCCTGCAGGACACCACTCGCCACCGATCTCCATCTGGACATTGAACCGTTGACCACTACCCTCCGGATGCGACCATCCAACCAATTCCTCACCCACCAGACAGTCCACCCATCAAATCCGTACCTCTCCAGTTTAGAGAGAAGGATGTTGTGGGGGACTGTGTCAAAGGCCTTACAGAGGTCCAGGTAGACGACATCGGTAGCCCTTCCCATATCCACTGATGTAGTCATTTCATCAAAGAAGGCCACTAGGTTGGTCAGGCAGGACTTGCCATTGGTGAAGCCATGCTGGCTGTCTCGAATCACCTCCCTGTCCTCCATGTGCCTTAGCATAGCTTCCAGGAGGATTGTTCCATGATCTTCCCAGGCACAGAAGTGAGACTGACCAGCCTGTAGTTCCCCGGGTCTCCCTTTTTCCCCTTTTTAAAAATGAGGGTTATGTTTCCCCTTTTCCAGTCAGTGGGAACTTCACCAGACTGCCATGACTTCTCAAATATGATGGATAGTAGCTTAGCAATTTCATCTGTCAGTTCCTTCAGGACCCACAGATGGATCTCATCGGGTCTCGTGGACTTGTGCACCTTCAGGTTCCTCAGATGGTCTTGAACCTGATCTTCTCCTACAGTGGGCAGCTCTTCATTCTCCCAGTTCCTGCCTTTGCCTTCTGCAGCTTGGGCGGTGAGGCTTGAACACTTGCCAGTGAAGACTGAGGCAAAAGAGTTACTGAGTACCTCAGCCTTCTCCATATCCCAGGTAACCAGGTCTCCTGTTTCGTTCTGGAGAGGGCCCACATTTTCCCTAGTCTTCCTTTTAGCCCAAGCATAACTATAGAATCTTTTCTTGTTGCCCTTGATGTCCCCAGCCAGACTTAATTCTATCAGGGCTTTAGCTTTTCTAAGCTGATCCCTGGCCACTTGGACAATTTCTCTGTATTCCTCCCAGGCTACTTGTCCTTGCTTCCACCCTCTGTAGGCTTCCTTTTTGTGTTTGAGTGTGTCCAGGAGCTCCTTGTTCATCCATGCAGGCCTCCTGGTGTTTTTGCCTGACCTCCTCTTTGTTGGCATGCATCGCTCTTGAGCTTGGAGGAGGTGATCCTTGAATATTAACCAGCTTTCTTGGGGCCCTCTTCCCTCTAAGGCTTTAAACCATGGTACTCTACCAAGCCGATCCCTGAAGAGGCCGAAGTCTGCTCTCCTGAAGTCCAGGGTATTGAGCTTGCTATGCGCCCTCCTCGGTGCCCTAAGGATCCTGAACTCCACCATATCATGGTCACTGCAGCCAAGGCTGCCCTTGAGCTTCACATTCCTCACCAGCCCCTCCTTGTTGGTGAGAACAAGGCCCAGTTCTGACCTGAAGGCAGTTTGGTACTGACTTCATATCCGTTCTAATTCCATAAAGTTGGGATGGTACATTTAATAACTATGATATTTATCCATGTCTGCGTCCTCCTAGTCACCTACCTCTAATTCACTCAACCACAGCATATCGCTTGGGCAGGCAACACCCCTACTGTCACTCCTTGGAATATAAAGGAC
Organism: Oceanodroma leucorhoa; assembly: GCA_030449065.1. Lineage (NCBI taxonomy): Eukaryota > Metazoa > Chordata > Aves > Procellariiformes > Oceanodroma > Oceanodroma leucorhoa. Next base: position 40,306 of record JASVER010000014.1, on the reverse strand, counting down.
AATGCCAGAAATTTGACTATGCAGTCTCAGGCACATCAGTTTCTCTATGCCTCAAGTCTTCCTATGTGTAATAACTAGAAGATGGGACTCACTCTTTTGAAAGCCCATGGACTTGTCATGGAAAATTTGTAAAAGCAAAAGATCTATACTTCCATGGGCACTTCAGCTCTTGGCTTTTACTGCTTCCAGCCTTTGGGATACTGCCAAGTCATCACTGCACTGAGATGCAATTAAGCATTTACCTGAAAGGGAGAACATTTATAACCTATAACCAATAACCTATTGACTGGCTGGTTTTGAAATCAGCTTTCTAGACCAGCAAAGTAAGTGATCCAAATGAAACTAGTATATTTCTTATAAAGTAAAAGAATATACAATTCTGTAATGAAGGCTGCATAAACTGTGCACTCCATAAGGTAGAGATCTAATAGCAGGGCCTTTTCTTGAACCATTTGTTGTCAGCACACATTTTTTTTTTTTTTTTTTTTTTTTTTAGGAAAGCCAGGTTTCATACTCCAGGAAAATCCATTCAGTGTGCAATGTGAAAACTTCACCATAGTTTAGTATTCATAAATCCTGCAATGCTCAACAGGTGCGATGTATCTGTACCACCATACCAAAAAAAACAAGTTTCTGCTCTTTCATTAGACCGTTTGGAAATCAGCTGACAAGCTTTCAGACATGCAAACAATTCTTCCATAGCAAACTTCAAGCTAAGCTCATGTTAACTTAATTATATTAACCTATTTGTGCAAAAGGGTACTTAAGCACATATGGAGCAGAGAGGAACAGTAGGAAGGAAAGAGGTAAGAAAAGAGTCAGTCCCTATGAGTCAGTAACACAGGCAATTGCCACCTGTGAACCACTGCAGGCTGTGGGTTGGACTTTAAGAACTGACATGATCTTGGAATGGGGGGGCCCAAGCTAGTTACTGTCCTGCCCTTGGAGATGGCCCAATACCATCTGTTTCAGAAGCTGGAAAAATCTTGCGCACATTAATGTACATGTACCTACTACATCTGTTCCATTCATGATCAGGCTGGCACACATCTCTCCCCCAAAGACTGGGCGACACCACTGTGTGTGAGTATGGAAGGAATTGGTCTAGTAAAGCCTATCTACACCACATTTAATCTAGAAACAATGCCTGATCCTAATGTCATGTCATCAAAGACGACTCAGATTTTCTCCCAGATCTAACACAATTTATGGCCTCACAAATCTTTCCACAGATATATGGAAACATTGGGCAGGGGGTAGAGCTTTCCATCACTGCCAGTTCCTTCCAGAAGATCCCCAAACCAAGATTTACACTAGAATCTGGTTATTTTGAAGGAGAAACTCGGCAGTCAGGATGAACTCTCTGAGTTCATCCCTGAACCTCATGACACTTCCTCCTGCTGTCATTGTGTGGTACATGGGAAAAGATGTCATGCCCAAACAGTCCTTGGAACATCCCCTTTATCCTTCAGCTTCGTCTTTGCCAGCAGACATGCCTCCTATACAGTAATACACCAGGCTGGACTTTCTGCTGAAGTAAGTCTGCCTTTTAGCTCACAGTAAATTAAAAAAAAAAACAAAAAACAAAACAAAACAAAAAAACACACCAAAAAAGAAATACCCAGTAAAACCACAGCACCACAAGGGAATTCCCTTCTCTTCCAGTTTAACACAGGGTCAAATTTAGACTAAAGCAGTAATCCCTCCCAGCTGCCTAAGAATCTGGCCGTTTAATGACCTTGCACAAAACCCTACTGCTTTTAACTCCAGTACCCCTATATTCTGCCTCATTTCCAACTCACTCTGCCCTTGGAGTTAAAAGCAGAGGTTGCCCTCCTGTTAGACTTGCAATTTCCAGGGAGAACTTTGAACTTATGCAAACAAACATTTGTGTCTTTCATCCAGCTCAATGAAACACAGGCGCTCTCTCTTCCACTCCCCACCTCCTACTGCCACAACCTACTTTGAGGAACCCTAAGACCTTGTATCTTCATGATGGCGGAACTGTTTATTCTTTACCCTCTAGTATTTTTCTGTTGCTCAGGCATAACTTTCCTTAATCAGCTCTCCAAACAGACAGATCAGATGAAAATTTCTATCCTGACAAAAATCTGAAGACACCAAGAATACACCGAATTGGATCCAAACCCTTAAAGCTTATCATTCACCCAGCTTTCAGCCTGCTTCCTTCAGTGATGCTTTTAGAAAGGACTAGATACAACTGGGACTGCAAGAAATCTAAATATTTTTGTTACGTATCATCACTCCAAAAACACATTAATGTATAGTTATCAGGTCCCTCCTTTTTTGATCCTCCTCCTTCCCCCAACTTCAAATCCCATTTCACAAACAGAGATCGACTGTGGAGTACCACAGAGCACAATCTCTGCTGTGAGAGCAGGCTGGCTAGTGCAGAGAAAAGCACCTATGACTCTTAATACTGCATTTTCTGTAACAAGTTTCAGATTCAGATTTCAAAATGCTTTACTAAGAAAGTCAGCGTCATCTTCCCCATCTTACAGATGGGAATTCGAGAAAGGGATCGTGACTTCCGTACAATCACCACAAGATTAAAAAAAGGAATAAAGAGGGAGATTTTTCTGAATGTACATAAGCGATCAGCACATAGATTTTTGGTTCTCCTTCTCTCTCCTGTGGCCCAAGAGGATTTCACCACCTTAGAGGAACAGAGGAGTGACTGACAACAGACATGAAAACTGCTGCTTTCTATTAGAGACCGTTACTTGTGGCCACATGTTGGAATTTTCCACCGAATCACAGCCTTGGGGACTTTCTGCTGTTATTTCCCACCTGGGCAAAGTTAGCATGAAACTCAGAGAGAAAGGCAATGAGACTTTACCTTATTCTTAAAGCACCTCATCACAGCCTATGCGATAAGACTACATGGCTCTCATAGCCCTTGAATGCAGGGGATGCCAATGACTGGTGGGGAAGGAGGAGTAGCGGAGGTGGAGCAGTTGCCCTCCATCACTCAGTAACGTGATGCTGTAGAGTGGCAGGCAATGGAGGAGCAGGCGCTCCCTCCCCGACTCTGCCGTCATGTCTGGGCTGGAAAAGGACCAAGGCTCTGTAGCCCAGTGTGGTACAAGAGCAGGCAGGTGGCCGTCAGAGGATGGCATGGCCACATGCCTGGCAAAAGCTGCTGTGCTATGGAAGCCCTGATACAGAAGGGATACCAGATGACTGCAGTAATACTCACCCCAGCCTGCTGCCATACCTCCAACTTCTGTTTTATCAGATGGAAAGAGCATGCACTCAGGGTACCCATTTAAAAAAATCCCCCCCCCCCCAATGTGACCAGGAGAGATTTTATCTGTTGCTGATTGGGCTGATAAAAGCAGTCTTTTTTCCTTTCAGCAGTTTAGAACTCAGCCTGCCCTAAAACAAGTAGGGTCATTTTAGTCTGTGACCATATACATAAATTGTATCTGCAGAACAAAGGAATCTCAGGTCAATTAAAAAGATCCTGTGGCTACAATATTCTTCTGGGAAGATGCCATCTACATATGCTTATTACAGCCACATAAATCCCACCCCCTCACTTGCCTCGAGCAAGTAATTGTCTTTAAAAGCAAGCAAAATAATTATTTTTCCAACATACTTGTCATCATTAATTATGGCCAGAATAGCCAAGTAGGAGCTCATGCCTGGGCTTTTAAATGCTTGTAACTAGTTAGCATAGCTGCCTGTAACTTTACAGCTTTTTTTGCAGTGTTAACATTAACACACTATGGCTTCATTAAATCAAGGCACTCACTGATGAGCTAAACATGATTCATCTGCAGAACACTAACACCCTTCACGCTTATCTGTCCCATAGCAAGAACAGGGTTTAATTTATGCTTACGCTACGGGTATATTCAAGTGCTGCTGGCTGTATTCCTAACGTCATGTTCAAGCAAACATGTTCCAATGAAGAAAAGATTTTCAAAACATGAAGACTGGAGTTTGCAGGAATTAAATGCCAAAAGTCCACCGAGTTAGAGGCATTTCACTGCTCCACTGGCCACCTTTGCAAAGCTCTGTGGCATTAGTCTGTGAACACGTGATATTAACTTCCTAAAAACCAGAATGCAAACTTTTGCCTGGCTCCTGTACTTCTCCCTGAGCCAAGTTTCCCACTGAAGTTGACAGGACTTTCCCTGCATAAAGGCTACAGAATTTGCCTACTTTTTTTTTTTTTTTTCCCCTCTAGTTTAACAGGGCCAGGGGTGGGAGGAGAAGAGATGCTATTTCCCTAGTACATCCCTAAGCTGAAGAGGGTGATGTGTTGAAAAACCACTTGATACAGAAGATTACAATGTAGCACAAAGTCCACTAATAGCTTCCAGAAGGCATTTTTATCTTAATTGATTTTTAAATGACATGTTTCTAAAGTAGCAGTGACTTTTGTTTGTCAACCAGCCTGCCCACGATCTGGCTTCTGAGTCATTGCCACTCCAGGCATTCACAAATTTCAGGTCAGCCCACCAAAATCAGGAGACTGGCTTCCAACTGATGGGAATTTTTCATTATTAATCTTCTGGTTTCTGAGCCTTTATAGATCCTATTTGGTAGCTTTATTTTAAATCCACAAGCAGTAAGATACTTGCTTTTTATTAATGAAAGCTGAAAATTTTACATCATCGTATTCAGAATTAGGGCTTTTGAGGGAAAACACATACATAATGAGACACAGCATATGAATTCAGGCCTACGTATTTCTGAACAGGAAACCCCACAGCCTTGTTACATTTTTCTTAATTCACTTTGGTGATGAAATAAATGAAATTATGTAGGTACCTAAACCAAAATGAGGACAGAAATATATCTATAGCACTAACAAAGTGGAACAGGACAAAATGGTAAGTATACGGTGCTTAGTTAAAAGCTACTGATACAGCAAACTGATTCAGTAACACATTTTTACTTCTGGAACTGAGTGCAAAGCATGGCTTTCAGTGACACAGTAGGTAAAACTGGACAGAATAAATCACTGTAAACCTGCAAGCATTATGAGAGCAGGGAAGGAGCCTTTGCTTATAACCTCAGCACAGGAAATAGGTGTAATTTTGTTCCTGGTCCTACTAGCAAAAAAGTTCAGCACAGATACCTGTACTCTCCACCCCAAACAGGATAATGAAAATGAAGACAAGGACAGAGACGGGAGCTGAACAGAAGGACTGCACGTGCAACATAAGCTAGCAGCACACCTTCTGTGGGGTACCCTTATCCTGCAGCTCCAGAGCCACTGGGTACCACCCCCCGACAATCCCCTCCAGCACCGTGCAGCCTCGCACTGCATCCTCCCGCACTGCTAGTAACAGAGTCACAACCTTGCCCCACGTGTGCAATCAAGAGGATAAAAGCCCCCGGGCACCAGTTAAGGGAAAAGTTGGTTTTTTTTCTCCCCAGAGTGAGCTCTGATTGTCATTCTCATTACACAGCTGCCACTCCACAGTCCCTCAAGCATACATAATGCAACACAGCGATGCTGGCCTCACCATGCAAACCTCCCCAAGCTTTTACAGGGGCAATGGGAAAGAGGAATAAAATGGTAAAATGCAAATCAGCCACATACTGAATTTCAAAGCCACCTTTAATTACAATCTCCTCCTGTTTCCCTGGGTGTTGGGAGTACTGCTCTAAGCAAGCCACACTGGTAAACAGAGTCCTGATCATCTTGTTAAGCTCATTCAAGCACATTACATCTGCCTTGGCAATTGACTGGTTTCAAACAGAATCTGAATCCTAGGCTACAATCAGGCTGAAGTACCAAGGCACTATACTTCAGTATTTCTATTTTCACATCCCTCCACTGGGCAGAGACTGAGACAGAACTTCTCTTTCATGTAAAAGTGTGAGGAAACAGAAACAGTGTAGGTTCCCGTAAGACCCCTAAACCAAAGACGTGCCTTCTTTAAGGGTTACACTGCTGCTTGCCTGTGACCTGCACCCCTTTAGTCTGGCACTCAGGCCAGGATCCCTTCTGCTTGGATGACGCCTCCTCAGAGCAGCAACTTGACAGTTACCTTTGTTTTCCCTTTCTCTCTACCAGAGCCGAGAGCAGGTAAACACCTTCTCTTCAGAACTGGGAATTACAACAGTAATTGTCCCAACTAGAATACAGGCCTATTCAATCAAACAAAAGCTGCCTGTATTTCAAGGTGCAGCAGGGGAAACAAATACAGTCATGATACCTGGCCAAATTCTCAGCAGGCAGAAGTCAGTGGGCTCTAATGATGTCAGCAAAGCCTAATTTATCCTCAGCTGAGGATCTGGCCCCATTTCTTTCCTGTGCACAACTGAGAGCTTTAGGCCTGTTCACTGAACTCCACGGCTAGATTTATACTAGGAGCTTTTCCAGTAATGCCAGAGGGATATCAGTACACAGACTGAAGCATCATTCTAGTACACCTTCAGCTTAGACTAACGAAGCTGCAGATCTGCAGATCTACCATAACACATCCTGTAGTTCACACTGAACAAAAACCTCATGTGAAGACAGGTAACTGATACCTAACTGCGTTGGCAGAGTGTCTGCTAAGGCAGCTGTGTTGACCAGAGACCACACCTGTTTTCGCCCTTGACTAGAGTAAAGAGTGTCTAACGTACATTCGGCTTCAGACTGGTGCAACTAGAGCAATTTAACTACACTGCTACTCACAGAAGTATCTCCACAACAGAAGAGAGCCAGAAGAAATGGAAGCTGTATTTCAAGGAGATTGGAACAGTTTTTTAATTCAGTGCTAATGGGTTTGGCCTAAATTAAAACTTCTCAAAATACTGCATTTTGCATAAAGTATTTAAACGTTTTTCCTGATACATACGTTTCTCATCTAAAAGCTGGTCTACAGCAAAAGAAAAGCTTAGGCAAAAGCAATAAGTGTAAAAATAAACTAAAAACATTTGGTTTGGAAGTCAGGAAACTGTCTTGGGATGACCCAAAATGAATTTTTTGTTGTTGCTTTGCTGAAAAGTAATTTGAACTTCTCTGTCTGATTTTCCCCAGGAAGCCTAAACCACTATCTTTCCCCAGATTTCCTCCCCTGAGATCATTACTTTCCTAGGAAAAAAAAAAATGTAGGCAAGTAATAAAAAAAAAAAATAAAATAGAAAACTCCCAAACAACAACCACCACCCTTTTACTTTTTTCAGTGGTATCTAGATTAAGCCCTAAGAGTTCTCCTTTGTTCAGAAAAGGCCCTGCAGCTGATAGTGTTACAGGGGCTCAGACAGCTCCTTTCCCAGTGGAGTATGAGATGGAGAGCAAGAGACATTTGCACACTCTGTGGTCTGAACTGCTTTGATCCATCAACACCCACCAGCTAAACCTTTCACACCACCAGCCTCATTGATAAGGACTGTCAGCGTCTTCATCACTCCTCTACTGTACACAAGTCCATAGGTGTGACTACTCTAAGTTTGCATTACTTTGCTTTACTCATTTGTCCCTAGGGAGTGAAATGTAGTCTCTTCACATTTCACATTGAACATGGTAGATGGTGAGGCTTGATGTACTATGCAAATTCACCATCATTTTGCTTTAAACTGCACTCCTCCAAGTTTCTCTCCCCTATTGCATGGCAGAAAACCATCCCAACATACCTGAAGCCAATTCAAAACCATTTGAAGAGCCAGGAATTCAGATGTTAACTCTGAAAGCCAGTAATGGTGATGCAAATATCCTCATCTAACAGATTAACATGATTTGTTGCTAATCACTTGCACACAAACATCCAGGTAATATACTTAGCCTCCCTGTCACCACAAATCACCAGCTCACCACGACAAATACCAATCTCTATTTTAGAGTGGAGACAACTGCTCCCTACAGCTGCCAAAAATTATGTTTTCTACTCCTTTACTCTTTCAAAGACTGAGAATTAAATATTTAGACAGAGAAATCATTATTGATTAGATTTGATAACAAGGCATCAATGGCTTATGTCAAGCACATAATGCAGCCCCAGGGCAGGGAGGGAGGGAGGGAGATGCAGTCTCAGGATGGAGGAAGGACCAGAGCAGGGGGTACTCGAAAACCTCGCACGTTTTAGGCTATATATTACTTGCTCAAAAGGGTTGAATCCCATGGGTTTATCTAACATACTGGAAAACTGGACCCAGCCTGGATCACCTTTAGCTAAAACATAAAACCAAAACTATAAAAAAGAATAGCCATATTCAGTCAGATCAGAGTTGGATGTATAGGGACAAGGCACAGAAAAAGTACAAGTAGAGACTGGGATTTTTTTGCTGTTGTATATAGTATACACACATCCATATGTTACAGCTGTATGTAACAGTCAACAGACTTATCCCATGAGTGTCTAATCCCATTCTGAAGCCATTTAGGTTATAGCTCCCATAATAAACTATGGTAATGAGAGCTGCAATTTAATTGTGAACTGTCAAGAAAAAAAATTCCTTTTATTCATTTTAAAAACAGGAATCCTGGTCATTTAAGTGATCCTAACTGCTGTGTTATGAAAAGTCCTGAATATTTAATTATTCCCTTTTTGTTTTGCCCATACTGTTCAGAGTTATATCCAGTTCTATTGTACCCACTTCTCAATTATCTCTTCTCATGATCTAGGCAGTTTCTTCCTGCATGGAAGCCATCCATACACCTGAAATCATTCCTGTTGCTCTTAATTTTGGTATGTCCCTATTGGGGATTGTTGCAATAGAATAAGGGAGATCAAGAACATGATCAAAGTCCTAAATCTATTTTACAGGAGAGCATATCTCTGTTGAGTCAAAATGGACAGATGACCCTAGGAAATAGGTTACTGAAGTAATTGTCAGAAAGAAAACATCACTAATTGCATAACTTAAGGTATTTTCTCTAATTTTTAAATAGATGGAAAGCTGTCAATAAATCTCCAGCCATGTCCTGTTGTATCACAGAACAGATGTGCTGCTATGGGACTCAGGTGAAGCTTGGGGCACAAAACCCAGGACTGATTGTAAATTTGCAGATGAAAGAGGTAGCCCCTTAAAAGCTCAGCTTTCCACCTAGCATTGCAGCAGTGCTATACTGACTTTCGTCTGTTGAGCACCATACCCGTGAAAAAAGTGTGCAGGGCAGCATCAGGAATTCAGGTAACTTTTTTTTTTTTTTTTACAGTGTGCTCTCCTAAAATGCCAGTTTTTGGTTTATGTTTTTATAAACTACTTCTAGATACTCTATCTTCTCATTTAGGAGTTGTATGCACAGGACAGGAGGTGAATGAAAGTCGGACCAAAATGGTCCCCAACAGGCACAATGAATGTAGGAAAAGCTTCTGATATTCAATACCAACATTACAGTGATTATGACTAATGCACTCTTCACTAGAGAAGCTAGACCCTCAATAAAAGTGGGCAAATAGAGGAGTAACATTAATAGCAGCTTATTCTTGCATTTCAGACTCTGGAACTGCCTAGTAGAGTTTGATGATCTTGCCCAGGATACCAGCATTTCGCTGGTGTTGAGGTGGAGAAGGGAAGTGACATTTTCTCTTCATCTAGATATTTTGCTTTGCTGTTTCTTCCCCATTTCTGCAGTATATGTGTACGGTGTGGTTTCAGAGTACAGCAGTAGGATGTCTGCATTTTCAGTCCTAGCACTCATGGCTTTGATCCATAGGTAGCTATTTTTAGGTGCCCTGAACAGGCTGCTGCAGCTAAAAGGTGTGAGAACACTTTCTGGAGTCATCTTGTTTTCTTAGATCTTTTCTGATACACTAATTAGAGCAACAGTGAGCAGTACATTAGCTGAGAATGCTTCAGACTTTTCCTATTTTGATGCACACTGACAGAATGCCTCACTGTACAGCAGCTGACAGTGCACACCAGACATGCTGTCATGCACCGCCTATCCACTGCGCATGGTCAAGGCGTCATTACAGAAGCCACTGCTCAGTCACAGCCACCTTTCCTGAAACTGCGTCCACAGCACTGCCACAAAAGGAGCAGGCAACAATATTGCTCTGGATCAGACCAGCAAGCCTAAGCAGCYATATTATGGTAATCCACTGAGCAAGAGAAATGGGGTTAAAAATTAACATTGCCCTACTTCCCTGTGTTCAACTCTTGCTTAAACGCAGCATTTTGCATTATTGCCAGCCTGGGAACATTGCTTCCTCTTATGGCTGCCCAGCATTATCCATTGTAAGACTCCTTTCAGTTGCCTGTAACTTTGCCAAAACACAACTCTTTTGCGCAGGGTTGCCTGTGTCTCGTAGGCTGGCCAGCTCGCCCTAGGCAGTAAGGGCTGCCTTGTCTGGGATGGATCTGCCACCCCAACCTCATCCTGATGATTGCCCAAGTTTTTCTGTCCTGGTGGAAAGGAGTCAAGTGAATTCTGCTAAGAGTCTGACTGGGTCACCTAGGGAGGGGAGCTGGTTAAGGAAGAGCATCTCTGCAACTGATCCTTCTGAGATGGTAATGTGAGCAGGAGACAGAGTCTTTTCACCTGCCACTCCACCTGAATTAGTTTTCAGGTTTTTCATGCTGTCCTCTAAAGCACCACCCTTTTCCTCAGCACTTTCCTCTACAGTCCTTTCCCCAGACTGACTCCTTAAGGCCAGTGGCTAATTCCCAGTCTGGGAACTCTGGGAGACCTACCTAGCATTTGGCCCACGCCATCCAGGACCTGACAAAACAGCGCTAAGATTGCTGGTTGGACCTGCAGGACCTCACACAATACTTCTAATAATTGCTAAATCTAATTTTGCTGTAATCACCTTGCACACATGACAGTGGGTTTGCTGCGTGGATACCAAACTGTGTTCTATACCTGGCACTAGCTCTACCCTAAAGGAGAATCAGGGGTTGACAGTCCCTTTGAATACTGGGATCAAGCTTACATCACCATTAAGTGCAAAATTTCCAGCTAACTATAAAGCTTAATGTTATCATAATCTGTATTTTACAAGCAGGCATAAAAAGAAAGAGCAATAATCCATGTAATTACTGGCCTGAGCCAGACCCTTCCTCCAAGCAACAATATAAGTAATATGAAGAGGACTAATCACTAATCAACAGGAAGATGGTAAACGATGGATTTCAGAGACAGTGTTGGTTTACAAAGGGCAAAGTATTCCAGACAAAATGGACTGGGTTGATATAATGAGACTGTAAAAGAAGCAAAGAAGTGCAGCAGGGGCAACATGCTTGGATTTCGTTACAGTACCATATCTCATGGCTCCCAAATTCTTTACTGCAGTAACTCAAGTTGTCTGGAACATGAACACTGCCAGAGGGACTCAAAACTCAGAAGGGCTTCTCAAAAAGGCATTATCGTAGCACGCAGTGTACTAAACTTGAGAAGGGATATGCAACAGCCAGCAGCAGAGTAGGAAACTCAGAGAGAAGAGGCCACTTCTGCTCTGAACTGGAACATGATTTTGTTCCCTTTGCCATAGCTCTCCATATGTGAAATGGTGAAGATGACAACTTCTTATTTCTGTCTTGCCTAACATGGCAGAGGTTCCACAACAATTAATGCTGGCTCTAAGCTACCAAATCACTTAATAAGGCATGACTGAGCTAGATCAGGCATGGACACAATCACATTTCTGTCAAGTTAGCGAAAGCACACAATGGAGATTTTACATCAGCTTTATGCCAGCTGCAGGAGAAGAGATACCTAATCCAACATAAAACTGGAATGATATAAGCAGACCATATCTGAGTCTAAATAAAGCTCGCTGGTTTACAGACTGTGTGTGTGTGTTTGTTTTTATAAATTTGAAACATCAAAATGAATTTATATCAGAACAGTGCTATGTATCACATGGCTACATCTTTCATACTCACAGCTCTAAAATCATATTAAATTCTTGAAACAGCCTCAGACTGTCAACTCTTCAGTACCTGTTAAATCTCTCATCACAGTATGAGGCTCTAGTCTCAGCTGTGCTTCAGGTCTTGTATCTAGATTTTTGTTTGCATTAAGATCTAATCCATTTAGAGGCATCCAACATTTCTCTCTCCCTAGAGAACACATCTTGTAATGTTTTATTTAGTGTTCAAATAATATCTTCATAAAGATCTGTGAGTAGAAAAGTGTGAGACCATGTGAAGGTAGTAAAAGTGTTGCAAACTGCAGTGACAGTACAGCAAAGAATCCTAGGTAGGTTACAAAGACAGAAATAGCCACGGGAGATTAAAACCAATGTATTATGTGAAAACAATGCGTACGTTATGGAAAAATGAATCCTGGCAACAACGAAAGATGACAGGGAATGGCTAATTATAAAGGAATTTGTATGCGATAAAAGCAGCAAAGAAAGCACGGTTTGGGCTGCAAAATAAGAGACCTCACATCATCAATCCTCTTCCAACACATTACATGTCTCTGTGAACTTACATGTTGTCATACAGTTAACTGCTGTATGCCCAGCTGAATACCTTCCCAGCCTCACGGCCAGGACTCTCCCTGCCACTCTCGTCTGAATCAAGTGATTTTACTAAAACTATAAAAAGCGTAATTTCTATGAAAAGCAGATTTCTGTCGAAGCTTCAGTTTTCAACAAAATTACTAGGTGACTAGTATTGGAGATCTACCTATGAAAAAGCAAGGTTACAGTAAAATTGTTACTGGCTGTTCTGTTACTATACAGTCTATACGCAGGCTAACGTAAATAGTTTGGCAAGGTTATCACAACTACCTACGTGACTCAGAACCAACTCTACCCCTTCTTCCTGCACATATACCACATAGGTTTTTTGTTGGTGGTGTTTTTCTTTGTTTGTTTGTTTATTACAAACTACTGCTTTCCAGTGTGCTGAGTTGCTATTCAACCAGACAGGCAGTTCCGGAGTTGTCACCAGTAGGTATAAATCTTACTGTCCTCCACTGGCACGTTTCTTAATGCCGTTTCACATTTATCTGATATTTCCTGTAAATCTATCCATTTATATTGTAAGACAGCACCTTCTGCAATGGGATCTGATAACTGAACCTCAGCATTAACATCTACAACACTACCCAGAAATAACCCAGAGAACGTTATGCAAACCTCAAACCACGCAGAACATACAATAAGAACAATTCAGGTTGACCATCATCCTGAACAGTGTACCATGTCTGTCTGAAGCATTTTCCCTACAGTACTCCATCGCTTCAAGACAAGAAAGTGAGCAGAAGAAAAAGCAGGTGATGCAGAACTTATTAGAAGGGATGTGAAAACACCACAGGCCCATGCTGCTAACAGTAAGTCAGAAAAAAAAAAAAATCTGAAGCACTCTGAAAGCCAACAACCTGGAGCACCAAAAGCCAAAGCTGTAAGGAGGGGGCTAGCTGACCCTTTCATGAATCTGCTAGGACCTTTAGTTCCTGCAAGGTCTCTCCCACCATAAGCAACTGGGGCTTATTTTGGACCTATACGGGAAAACAACAGAACAATAATGACTCAACATGGAATCCATCTTTTCCCCCAACTCCCTGCTTCCTTCTCCCATTTTCAGATGCCTCCTCCACCTCCCATCTGCTCCCTGCCTGCAGGGAACCCTTGCTAGAAGCCACAACAACAGTTGCTCATCTCTGTAGCCTCTCCAGTTGGATTGGTGTTATTAGCACTGGGGCACACATACTTCCTAGTCAACTTTATTAAAACAGTTCATTATAACATATATGCACCACTTGCATGTTTATGACAAAAATGAACCTCAAAGGCTCAATTCCTACAATATTAACAAATCAATGTGGTGCAACAAACAAATCTGTTTTTCCTAGTAAAAGCAAGATTGTCTCTTGAGTCATAGTTAAAGAGACTGACTCACCTTCTCACTGCTGGTTTAAGATTATATCTACTCTGGTCTCATATTCTAGCAGCCTTACTCCATCTACACACCTCATTGCTTGTGAGTTGATTCTGTTTTCCCAAGATCCTTGTACAGTAGGGAACACAGTGTAAATCAAATAATTGACTACTGATGTCTACGGCTTCACTGAATGAGGGTTTTTTTAACTTCTTTGTCCCTCAAAACTTTCTTTAATAGTGTTTACCCCCAAACTTATTTGGCTTCCATTATGTCTAATCTCAGTCAAATACCCTTACAGTCAATTCCTTTCATCCCTCTCAATTACATTTTTATATAAAATGTCCATTTTTAAGTGTATATAGGAATATATTTCAGTTCCAAGAGCTGTGTTGAATGCTGCACTCCACTAAGCCAGGAAGGAGTGGTCCTTCCAAGAGACGCGAACTATTATGTTTATAGGTAAGCGGTGAACACATGCTACCCACTGTCTGGATGGATGATGGCCCACAAGCCATCACCATCACAGGAGCTAACAAGGCAGTTAACATTTCTGCCCAAATAGCACTAAAACTGAATTCCTTGTTAAGTTACAAATAGGAGGAAGTCTCTGGATCTTCTTAGAAACTATTTAAAATATAGGTGGATGAATGCTAGTATTTGTTGAGAAGTAAATTCTTTTATCCTAATGTCTCTTCAGTGCTCAGATACTTTGCAGGGTAGCTGGCAAACCTAACAAAACTTTCCATTCCCATAGGTGTGGCAATCCTAAACTGGCACAAAGCATCTCTCAACTTGAGCAGCCCAGCACAGGAATTGTGGATAGCCAAGAAGCAACAAGGCTGCCTCTGCTAAGCTGCACGGTCTGCTTTAGACCTGCAATTCAGGGTGTCAAGATACCTCTTCAGCAGGAAGCACCAACACTCAGCAAGTCACGGATAGTCCACAATGGATCCACACCCTGGGTCTCAGGCCCTTCCATCCTACTTGGGCTGGTCTTTTAATGTTATTTATAAAGCCTCACCAGCAGCAGTCTAAGAATAACAGTAACAGCCACTCTGAATGATGTAGGCAACCACATTCATAGATGTCATTCATCCGTGTACTGAAGCCAGGGGTTTTCGAGGATTTGTGGGTAGACAGGGTCAAAATAACAAATCCAGGACATACCAAAAGGCAGTTTCATATTTTTCATCAGAACAATCCTCTCCAATCCCATAACCAATTCTGGATCAACAAAAAAGCCTCTCCATTAATCTGAAATTTATCCCTTCTATGTGAAAAATCACTCATATAATTCCCACCCATTCAGAGAGATATGGAAAATAACATTTTAAAATAAAGTTAAAATTGTCTCCCCCATTCTTTTAACAGAAAAGATTCTCCGAACTTGCAGCAGTCCACTGAGTAATTTCAGTCTTTACAATTCTTTCCCTTAATCCAACTCTGGTGACAATGTTCTTTTTGATGACAAGCTAAACCTAGACATTCTTTGGATGCACAGAGGGAAATCCTAGCAATGACACTTCACATGCCTTGGATACCCCCTGCTCCCATCTCCAACACCCAAAGGGATACCTGCATTGAAAAGAACAGCAGTTATATGGGCTGAGCATTTCAAATTGATACCTAACGAAGGCCAGCTTGAGTCATCTCATTCAATAACCACAGTTATTGCAAGCAAGTCCCTTAAAGCTTCCCGATGATGTGGGGGCAGCAATGGGATTAGAACCTGGCAGGTAAACATCTCCTGGAGACAGCGACCTAACCCCTCTATCCACCCCAGCTTCCTCGTTTGCATCTCAGCTGTCTCAAGTTCTTCAAGCACCAAAAGTGGAGTGGGAATAGCTGAAAGAAAGAGAATGAAAAATAAACTAAGTGATCTCTACTAATAACAGCTGAGGGGAATGAATGAGACAGATCGGGTCAGGGCCAGGAGAGTGAAAAAGGGCAGGCTGGGCCTCAGCATGCCAACAAAGACTTCACATTCTGAGAAAGAAACTTGGAATTAAGTACACTTTAAAAATAAACCCTAGTCATTTCTGAATCTCTCTCTCATGGCTGCAGTTGCAATGCTGAATCTCTGCCCACAGCAACATATCTGGCTTTCAGCCAAAGATTTGAAAGTCACTGTGATCTTTTTTCCCCTCCTCCCTAGCCGTCCATAATTTTTAAGCATTCCCACAGCTGTGAAAGAAATGATAGCTGGGAGGGGGCAGAGCATGGTTACCCAGAGGCTGCTCTCTCACATTGCTCACAGCTGGAATTCTTCATGGTCTTTGGCACAATCCCTTGCTATCGCCTTGGCTGCTGGGCTGCCTTTTGAATGGGCACAGCTATCTGAACAGTTCAGAATTATTTCTAACTGGACAAATACTGGATTTTCCCATAAGTTCACATAAAAATGGGCAGCTGTTTCCACGTGGAAAAAAAAAAAGTAGCAATTCTATTTGGAGTAAAGGTTCATAATTCAAACAGATGAATAGTCTGTTACAAACTTCAGTTTATGAAGCATAGGCTGTACCTCAACCATCTCGAGGCCATGACACCATTTTCCTTATTCACATGCCCCTTACCTCGCAAAACTAACACCACCATGAAGTTCAGTTTGCGGCACTAGAGTTGCTGAGCATGTGGTGAGCTCTTGGAGAGGCAAGGGCAGCAGCCAGGTGTCACAGTGCTCTCCTATCTGCCCAGCTGTTTAGCATGGGAACTACCTGAGGTTCACAGTCTCCCTCTGCCTGATGTAAAACCAAAACACAAACACAGTAACTCAGTGGTGCTCAACCATTCACCTGGTATGGGACAAATCACTTCTTCCCTTAAGCATTGTACCCTCCCCCCCCATCATGTCATGAGAGATCTATCACATGAAAGGTAGATGTCACACAACAGGGACAGATGACATCTCGTGATGGGATGTGCTTGTACAGAGTCAAATGCAGGTGTTCCCTGCACCTTCCAACACATCACCAGATATGTCCTTATTGCATGCATAGGACCTGTTAGAATTTTGTTCACCTGAAAGATTTTCTTTGTTCACATGCTGGGGAAAAAAAAAAATAAAATCTATGGAGCCTCTGGGTAGGAGCACAGCAGGGACAGAACTACCAGAATAATCCCTCCAGTCCTCTACCCACTTCCTGCCCACATCTGAAGAATCACCAACAAACAGGACGGGAGGGGAATGTTCTGGCCTGTGTGGTGTATGCTTGGCATCCCTGGATTAATCTTTTTGAAACCTCAGGCTGTCCTGACAGTTTTAAAAAGCTGTAAATACAGGATGAAATGTCCTAAATTAATATACCTGCATAAGCTGTGAAGATTTTACTTTGGCTAAAGAAAGTGGATTTTTTTCCCCTCCGTTTTCAGGAAACAACTGAATTCTGCTTGCTCATTTACATACCACTGCTACTGTGCAACCTGCCCCTCAGATTATGCCTCAAACTTTGCCTCTCTCAATTTATGAACTCAATGCCTGAGATGCACTGAGGTATGGCTGATAACACCACCACTGAAACAGTCGACACAGATGCCACAATTAAAATTTTGGCCATATCAGAACTCCATTGTAACATACCACTCTAAAATATAGAGCTATGGTAGAAATAGAGTCACAGTAGTGACTAAAGTTGTTCACTAAAGTCTGGGCTGCACGGTGCTAGGTGCTGTCTAAACATGCAGCTGGCAGTCTCCACTGTCTACAAGATAGAAGTAACAACTGGTGGAGAAAAACAACAACTAAAAATAGTCTAAGGAGGGAGAGGTAGCTAATGAGGATGTGCGTGGCTTTTTTAGACCACAGCAAGAGATGGTCCATGCCCTGCAGAGTTTATCATCATAACAGACTAGAGAACAGGCAGGCAGGGAATTGCAGGCAGACAAAGGGAGCAGTGTGTTCACAGTTGCACAGTAGGCATCAATAGAGCCAGGAGAAGGAACACATATTGCTCCGTTCTGTGTCATGTACCATCCACTATCCGTGATGTGAACCTGCCACATACAAATATACACATTCCCAGCAGATCTGCTTGCTGCTTTATATTCCACCCACCTCAGATGAGGTGAGCAGTGTGCGCAATTAACTTTTGCAGATGCCTTTCATGGACTCTGCAAGTTAATCACAATACTAGGGGATTGGAAAGTATCTCTGTTAAACTTGTTATCAAAGGCAAAAGAAAAAAAGAATGCCATGAGACAAAATAACTGATTGAGATGTCTACTATAACAGCACATCCACAGGAAGGAGAAGAAAGGAAAACAAAAGGCAGTTTTAGGCTACCTACTTCTTGACTTGGAAGTGCTGATTTTTGTAGTGCTAATATTCAATCGCTCTTGTGGTGGATTTTATAAAATAAAAAACAAACCTAGAAAATGTTATCACTGAAGACCAGGTGAAAAGCTGAAGATGGAGTAAAACCTGAACTGATAGGAGAACGAGCTTACAATGCAAAATCCCATTATGAAACACTTAGAGCTTGTCAATACTCACTTTTACACAGATTTGACTAAATTGACATAATAACCAGTGCAGTTGAATAGATGTAGCCCTTCAGCATAACTAAAGTCAGAGTACATTAAAAGTATATCAGCATGACTTGGTTGGATAGTGAATTAACTAAAAATCAATATCCATTTAGTTAAATGGGTTTAGTAACAGAATGCCAACCAGACACAAGCAATGATGGATTCTAACCATTGATGTTATTTCTTCCCCGGGCTCCAAGCCCCAGCTCCAGCACTACGACTGACTCGCTGAATAAATTAGTTTGCAAGTTGGATTCATAAAATCTCAGTGATGTACATCTCAAGCTGAGATATAATCACAATTCATGCAAAAACCACTAGACAACACTGATTAGGCAAGGCTTAGCTAGACTTTAACCATCTCTAGCATCTGTGCTCTCCAATAAGTATGGGCATAATGATAGGAGGAGTTCAGCTCCAAAAATCTCCCTATCCCTTTATGGAGCCTAAAATGAAGACATGAGCAGAACTGTCACAGTGGTTTCCTCTCTCTGGCGTTTCTCATGCTCTCCCTCTTGTGGCAAAAGAGACTCACTTTTTTCCTTCAAAAAACCCCAAAACCTTCCATACATTCAATAAACAACTTTCTGCATGAGCCAGCACACATTGCTGAGTCAACACAGAAGAAAAAAAACAAGTGCTGTTACAAAACAAAACAGAGGCTCTCTACTATCTCTTCTCTTCATTTGTAATAGTGACACTTGCATCAGCCGAAGTGCTGATGCCAGAAATCTGAGATCCCACCACATCACCTCCTTTCTTTATAGTTATGGTTTCAAACCACCTCCTTTGATACTCATATTTGCCCCATCATGACTGTGTTGTAAATAGGACTCACTATCATGTAAAGCTCATCCTCTTGTAAGCTTTCATCTCTTTAGGAGTGAGATTTACTGACATGGAAAAACAGCAGCAGCTGAGTAAAGATGTTAGGAAGGGGGGAAACAGAGGGACCAAAGGCCATTCTCTGCGTGCAGCTGCAGAGAACAGACCAGGGTACAACCATTAGTCCTGCTCACTCTGTTGCCAAGCAATTGAAAATGAGGATCCATGAACCGAATCCAGCTTCAGCATCCATGAAGTCTCAGAGAATGGGATTTTAAGAACCATGGCATGTCAACACCTGTAATAATGGTCTTTCATGACACACATTTCAAAAGAAAAGTTAGTATGTCCTCTCAAAGGTTACATTACACCCACCCTGCTTCCAACCCTATTTTGTATTAGCTACATCCAATGTCAACTCCCCTCAATTAGAAACATTCATTATTCAAACTAATCCAACATGCCCTTGAGAACTGGGATTAGGAAAACAAGGGTATCACTGCAGGGACAGACATATCTTTAAATGACTGCATCTTTAAACAGCCTACAGATGGTTGAGTCAGGCCAAAAGTCTGAAAATAAAACTTATGCCCCAGATCCCAGATATAGTGTAGTCTTAGTGTATCACATTTTTATGCTCAAGAACAAACTAACAACATGTTACTTCTGATTACAACAATTACAACACAGTTTACAGGCTTCATGCTATGTGTGAACTTTTTCTTCTAAAAAGCTATATAACATTCAATTTCCTTACAATGTTTTTCTAATGAGTGTCAAAGTGAAAGCAAGCAGTCCAATGTAAATAACCCAAGGAGGACCATTAGCTGGATACAGAATTTTGATTTAACCATGAAGGTTCACTGAAGGAATTAAATAAAGTCGACAAGCATAGAATACCACAGGCGTAACTACTTCATGCTTTCCTTCCCTTATTTAATGTTTAGGGACTAAATATTCAAATTGTTAACCTAGAGGTCTCCCCATAAGACTGGAACGTCATTACAATAGTAGACCTTATATTCTCACACAGTGTGTAGGAAAGCTTCAGTACGAGTAAACTGCATGAGAATTGTGTGCAAATTAAACACTTTGATGCTACTCTAAGGTCAGAAATTGCAAGGCCAGGCAGTCATGTGAGATACCTAAGAAGATCTAGGTGCTACAGAAAGGTAAGAACTGTCCTTAAGGATGCAGAAAACAAGCCCAGCACAATGCTAGGAAGAGCTGTACTGCTGCAGCCGCTGACTCCCAACGTAGTGAGCAAGTCACACCTGAACATTTGCATGTGTCCTGTCTAACATGCATATAAACTAAGAGGCAACCACTCTGTTACAAATAACAGTTGAAGCCTAGGAAGATTTTAAACCAGTGCAGGAGGGAACCTCAGTGGAAACAGGAATTTAACATCACAGAAACAGTATATCAGGGCAGAGCCCTTCTTTCATTGTCATATAAAGACTTCCTAATTTGTCACTCTGGACTTACTAGATCTAGCCTTTAGCATAATTTTTATATTCTCTAATTAGCTTAAGCAGTTTGATCTAGAGCTTGTAGTCAGTTTTGGATACCGAGGTGAAAAGTTCACTGCTATATACAACATATTTATCCTTTCCCATGTGTCTTTTCTTCAACACTTCTTTTTGTCCTACCTTGGGCTAAAAGCCTTAACTTCTAAGCAGAGTTTATAAAGTATTCTAGGGCCTGCAGAAGCATTCCTCCATTCTTCACCAGCATTTTAAAATTTTTATTTATTTACACAGTCATTTCCTATTTACTTTATAAATTGCATGTTTCCTTGGCATCTGTCCTAGACATAATAGGGTTGTAGGCAATAACTAGGGTCCTTAAGTAATGCTACATCTATGTTCTCAGAGAGTCCTTTTGATGAAGGCTCGCTGGATTTGGAGCAAACCTGGAAAGTCATCCCTTTCAAATGGTGTGTTCTCTGCTGGTCCTATCTACCCTCAAACCCACTATCAACTACACAGCAGGAGGAGGATGCATACCCATTGACAAGTATTGCTAAGAAAGTTTGCCTCCTAGAATGGCTACAGAATCATAGAATCATTAAGGTTGGAAAAGACCTTTAAGATCATTGAGTCCAACCATCAACCCAGTACCCATGCCCACTAAACCATGTCCCGAAGTGCCACATCCACACGTTTTTTGAATGCCTCCAGGGATGGTGACTCCACCACTTCCCTGGGCAGCCTGTTCCAATGCCTGACTACCCTTTCGGTGAAGAAATTTTTCCTAATATCCAATCTAAACCTCCCCTGGCACAACTTGAGGCCATTTCCTCTCGTCCTATCGCTTGTTACTTGGGAGAAGAGACCAACACCCACCTCTCTACAGCCTCCTTTCAGGTAGTTGTAGAGAGCGATAAGGTCTCCCCTCAGCCTCCTCTTCTCCAGGCTAAACAACCCCAGCTCCCTCAGCCTCTCCTCATAAGACCTGTGCTCCAGACCCTTCACCAGCCTCGTCGCCCTTCTCTGGACACGCTCCAGCACCTCAATGTCCTTCTTGTAGTGAGGGGCCCAAAACTGAACACAGGATTCGAGGTGCGGCCTCACCAGTGCCGAGTRCAGGRGCACGATCACCTCCCTASTCCTGCTGGMCACACTATTYCTGAYACAGGCCAGGATGCCGTTGGCCTTCTTGGCCACCTGGGCACACTGCCGGCTCATGTTCAGCCGGCCGTCGACCAGCACCCCCAGGTCCTTTTCCGCCGGGCAGCTTTCCAGCCACTCTTCCCCAAGCCTGTAGAGTTGCCTGGGGTTGTTGTGACCCAAGTGCAGGACCCGGCACTTGGCCTTGTTGAACCTCATGCAATTGGCCTCGGCCCATCAATCCAGCCTGTCCAGATCCCTCTGCAGAGCCTTCCTGCCCTCAGGCAGATCAACACTCCCGCCCAGCTTGGTGTCATCTGCAAACTTACTGAGGGTGCACTCGATCCCCTCATCCAGATCATTGATAAAGATACTAAACAAGACTGGAAAGAGCTTCAACAGATAGAGCTTCAACTTGTCGTTCAACAATTAATACTTTAAATAAATTCTATTCAGCACATCTTGATCATAACACTATGATAGGCTCCAAGGGTTTGAACTTTTTCAAGGCAATAACAAGCTAAGAACTAAGGTTTCAACACCAAAGTTTCACCTCCTCGCCATGGATGCTGAAAGAAAGAGGAAAAAAAAAAGGAATCACTGCCAGAAATCAGCAGTCTCGCCCCTCTGATCATGAAGCACTACCAGTTCTGTCCAATTAATCATGACAACAGCTATTTGCATATACACAATTCAGTCAGTCCATTAGGATAACATCAATAAAATGACAGTTAGTTAGCACTCACATGGCACTTTAAATTACCCAGATGCAATAACTGATTAAGAAGTTAGAGAAACTATAAAGTGAGAGCAGTCCATACATTTTAGGTGGCCAGAATTTTTTTAGGAACTGAGAATTTGTTGGGTTCCCCCCCCCCACAAATCCAACTGTGAAGGCRAAGTGGATTAGCAGTATAGCAGCAGAACGGAAGACACCTTTTCCCTAATGGGACAGCATAAAATCTACCTACATTAGCAGACTGTGAGCACGCTGACACACAACACCAAGCACCACCTCACAGCACCAGTCTGACTTTGCTCTGAAAGTCCTTTACAACACTATCAGTATTGCCAAGGGCTGAAGATGCTTTATGTGCAAAACAACTTGTGCTGCCCCTTCAACTGTCCCCATCCTAGGGGTACACTTTGGATGAACAGAATTTATGTACTCTCCTTAAACAGTACCTTATTTCAATAAGCAGCAGTTCTAGAGGAGCATCATGGTTATTGACCTTGGCTTTCCTGGAAACAAAGCATTAAAAGGATAAAAAAAACCCAAACAGGCTATCCCTAGTCAAAGCAACCCAAACACACTCCCTTACTTGAAAGTGACTTTCAAACAAACCAGAATAATACAGATTAGCACTAAGGATAGTGAGTCCATTCAAAAGCAGTGTCTACTTTTTTGGAATATTTCCTGCACATTTGGATGAGTCTGGAAAGATGGATATGATTACTTTCATCTGCATTGGGGTAATGTCTCTGTGCCCTCATATCACTCAGTAATTACTATAAAACCCAAGTAAAGGTCTTTGCCTCAAAGAAACAGGCGAGAACAGAGGCAGCTCCTGCAGTGCACACACAACGACTATGTGAAAATACTGAAGTTATGGTCAGACCATCTACTCAGCACATCTTCAGGAGTTACCAGCCCTTATCTCGAAGTCTCCATTTTTAAGGGAGATGCATTAACACACGATTGCATATTCTTCTGCTAACACATCTTACTTTGCATTTCCACCAGATAGAGGTTCATCCTTACATTATCATACATATAGAGATACAGGATGAAAGTTTAAGATGCATTAACTTAACAGCCAGTGGTCACAGAGCTCTATCCTAATACTAAGAGCAGAACAAAAAGTTTACCTGAAAAGAGAATAGATTTTGTGAGCAGAAGAGCACTGAGGAGGGATTATATTCAGTCACCTCACTTTCCTCTTATTTTTAAGAGAACTCATCATGTCAAGATGAGGAAACAGAGGTGCTGAAATCTTTGACAAACGAGCTTGAATTATGCATAAGGAGTAAAGAAATAGAAAGTTGTATTTGATGCACTGGAGAAAGAATGCAAAAGGGAGAATGGAAGTGACCAAGCAGCAGAAGACACAGGTCCCTTGAGCAGCTGCACTTTCTGACACAAATTCTAATCATGCTTCCAAATCCATAAAAGGCAATGAAGATTTTTTTTGCTCTAAAGACAATCAGATCTGACCTTCTGCCAAGACCTTCTGTGGGGCAAGATTTGGATTCCACCCTCCCAACAAACACACCATCTTCCTCACTATACTGTCCTGCAGAGAAGACCCTCCTCCACATGAGAAGAGCATCAGAGACTTCACATATGCTTTTATACATTCTCTGTTTGTGCTTGCAGAGGTTACTTGAGGAAGCTTTTTCCTTCGTTGTGGGCAAACCAAAGCATAAAAATAGAGATGCTCTCTAACATTAAGAATGTTAGAAACAGAATGGCTTTTCTGAAGCTGCCACCCATGTATTGCAGTAGGTAGAGAAATGCCAGTAGAAGTGAAAGGAAAAGCCATTTGTATGGCTTATTTTTATTTAGGGTATGAACTGGTTCTATGACATTCTTGACATGCTGCACAAAATGAACCAGAGTATTTAGCTTGCAAATATAAACCTGATGCTACTGATGATGTGGTGTTAATGTCTGTAATGCTCAGAGTAGACTAAATAGCTATGAGTATCTCAGGGGAATTTCATAGGTATGGTTATATTTGAGAGTTGCAATGGGCAAAGTTATGATATAAATTCACATATCCTCCCTGTAATGTATTCTACGCTGGACCTCAACTACTGTGTCAGGCTTTCCAGTTCATTTGCATGGATTCAAATTCCATTCCAGTTCAAACCTGGACAAATGACCTTTTCTAGACCCACAAGCAGAAGCTGCCTCCCCTGCTTTTTCTGAGGATATCCTCCTCTGCATTTTCTGAGGCTCATTCTCTTCTAATTATGCAGAAAGCACTGAAATGCACACAAGGCAAAAAAAAAAAAAACAACCAACAAACTTATTTTAATGCATTATTTAGCCATTTCTGAAAGTTCCCATGGCTACTGAATTCTGTATGGCAACCAGGACTAGCTCTGCACACACCTCACAAAACAAAGTCCACTCATGTGGTAGTAATTATGAAACTCTCTGAGGAGTAGACCTTGATGGATGCTTCAATTGAAAGCTATTATCTAGTTCATATTGATTCCAATTAGCAATTAGGTTTTGGAACAGAACAACAGGTCTGCCAGAACAGAAAACTACTGGGATTATTACTCTTAGAGATCTGACTGGACAAGGATGTCGGAACTGACTTATTCCCCCTCAGGAGAAACCTATACAAGAAGATCATCCCTCCCCCTATCCCCCGCACCCAATCACACATTAAGGGAGATTCTCCTTTCTATGATTATTTTTAATTCAGATTACCAGACCTCATATCCCTGGCTTTGATGATGACCATGACATTTATTCACATGAAGAATACTCACTATAGAGTCAGTATTGAACACTAGCCACACCACAGCTGAAAGGGCATATCTTTTAGGAAACCAGCACTAAAACATCAACCCCTTCCCTGTGGATCACACACTGGCTGCTGAGACTGGCATGCCCTCCCAACCCATCATCAAGCCACACTGTCTCACTGGGAACCAAGCAGTAATAGCTGGCAACTGCTGCCTTAATGATGGCTTTCACTTAAGACTGACAGAGGATAGATCTCATCTGTTGTGCTACTAAATGACACAGGTTTGGACCAGTAAATTCTACCTCCTGAGATGATAAATATGGCATCCCAATGTTCTGTGGCTTACCTGGACAGCTAACAGCAGCAGAGGTTTTGTCAAGAAGCCATGTGCATAGATCATTTCATGCCCTGCATACCAGTTCTGCTCTGTTCCAAACCTGGACTGATGCAATCAGATTGAAAGAAGCTAAAAGGAAATTGTGCTACAAGCCTCTAGATCTATTCTTCAGCTATACCTAAATGCCTTATTGAGCTCACTCAGTGGCATTAGCTTCAGGGACTGTGTCCTGGTTTCGGCTGGGATAGAGTTAATTTTCTTCCTAGTAGCTGGTACAGTGCTGTGTTTTGGATTTAGTAGGAGAAGAATGTTGATAACACACTGATGTTTTAGTTGTTGCTAAGTAGTGTTTACACTAGTCAGGGACTTTTCAGCTTCCCAGGCTCTGCCAGGTGCACAAGAAGCTGGGAGGGAACACAGCCAGGACAGCTGACCCAAACTGGCCAACGGGGTATTCCATACCATATGACGTCATGCTCAGTATATAGACTGGGGGTTGGTCAGGGAGGGGTGATCGCTGCTTGGGGACGGGCTGGGCATCAGTCGGAGGGTGGTGAGCAACTGCATTGTGCACCACTCATCTTATATATTCTGCTATTATTATTATTTTCCCTTCCTTTTCTGTTCTATTAAACTGTCTTTATCTCAACCCACAAATTTTATTCTTCCCCCCCCCCCCCCATTCTCTCCCCCCATCCCACTGGGTGGGGGGGAGTGAGCGAGCAGCTGTGTGGCGTTTGGCTGCCTGCCAGGTTAAACCACAACAGACTGCCACCTACCCTGACAGTATTAAACCATCCCTCCTCAGAGCCATGTTACACCTTAACCCAGAAAGGATTTTTATGCACAAGTATGAAGGAAATTAAAAACTGGACAAAAGCAAATTATTTCAGGAGGTTTTCACTTCAATGCAAAACTTTCCCAGTGTTCCAGGACAAAAGGGCACCAAGACCCCTGGAGCATTGCTGCTATTTAAGGAGAATTGTCTCAGTATATTTCATTTAATCAAAACTTATCCCACACATTCAGCCTGTGAATGAACAGTCTGTGCACCTTTTGATTCTCAAAGACAGCAAAGAGATTTGTTTAGATTAGTCTACATAAGTCTTCATTGATTCCTCTCTCCTCTGGGGGCTCTACATTCCTTCCACAACTGAACAGACGGAAACAAACCTGCATTGTCACCCAGCAAAGCGTAAGGTTAAGACATCTATCAGCATTGCATTTAAACCCATATTTTTCTGGACAGACTACTGAATGTTGATCTATGCTGGGAGACAGGAATCCCAAGTTTTCTCCCACAGTCCGCCAAGGGCATGTCACACAACTTTGAGTGTGTCGCTTCGGTCTTGCTTTTCAGAGCTGCCATGTCCTCTTATCTCCTACTGACTTCAGTGGGTGTCCTGAACGGCATTTCTGAAGGTCAGTTCCTTAACTGCTCAGTGTCTCAGCAACCTCACCTGTAAAATAGGAATAGACTAGACCTGTACTCCAGCTGAATTATTCCTGAACACTGTAGTAGCGTGCGGCATCATTTATCTTCTACCTTTATGTTGCTCTGAATCAATGGAGCACTCAACAACTGCAGATTTACAGCTGTTTCAGGAGGTCTCTTCAAGCAATGCAGCTCTGGAAATCCAAGTTATTGTTCTAGCTGCCTGTGCCAGGAAATTTACCAGCAGCTGTAGGGTAATCACCCCAGTTAAAATTTGTAACAAAATAGGTCCTGTTGGAACCCCAATCCAAACTACACTAGGTGATGACATTTGGGTAGTGCTCAGTGTTAGTGATGCTACTCCATTCTTAGACTTGGTGATTCTCAGATCATCCAACACTTCGTGTCTAAMTGAACTAACAGATCAAGGTCTCAAAAACAGACTTTTCTTTGAAGAAGTAGTGCCTATAAGTGGACCTGAGATACCACACTCCCTGGCTCAAATCCCAGCTGATCAAAGTACAGTCTTGGTCTCTGGCTCAGTTTTCCTTTCTGTAAAATACAGACAATATATTTACAGAAATGGAGCTATTTTTACTGAACTCCAGCTAACAAAAGACCAGAGGAGATAAAGTTGCCTATACTTCCACAAGTTGCCAGGCTACATCTAGGCAACAACAGGTTAACACTGTTCAGCAGAGCAGCCTCCAAGAGTAGCAGATAGCAAGCAGCACTTCTACCATCACTGCAGCTGAACTAGCTTCAATAAAGAAGAAAACTGCTCTTTCAAAAGAAAAAAAAAAAAGTTAACTTCCCTGAGGAGCTAGGAAGGGCCAGTGGAAGAACTGACAGTTCAATAAACAGGAGCAGTGTACCCCTTGTGCCACCACATAAGGGCAACAGATCTCTTGAGGCACCAAACTAAAAAGAAAAGAAAAAAAGAAAGACTAAAGAAAACTGAACAAAATTTATGATTCAAAGGTATTGTACATTCCTAGTGCTAGCAAGACTGTCCAGCATAATCACTTCACTATAACAACAAACATTTGGCAGAAATATTGAAACATCTTTTCCAGAGCTTAAGTTATCTCTAGCTATTAAATACATGATAAAACCTAGTGTAAGGATAGATTAGCTCCCACCTGCTGCTGCAGAGCCCAGTCACTTCAGAGACATCTGGTGCTAGCCACTGTCAGAGGCAGAATACCAGACCTTGGGTCAGATCCAGTCTAGCAACTGCTGCATTCTCAGAAAAAGAAAACAACAGACTTAGATAATTCGATAATTAACGGCTCAGCAAGGGTTCTGTCCAGGGAAACTGAACTGTCAGTGAAAACAGGCCTTGATCATGCTTTGTTTTAGCCATTGTCAGAGAAAGGCTACTGCCGCAGAGATTTGTTCAAGTATGATATTCCTCCTGGTTTAGATAATTCAGAAAGGAGTGTTGAGAGCAGGAGATGAGAGGTGCGTAATCAGCTTCAAAGTCATGAAATCAGAGCACGCTTTACTTTTGCTCAGCAGAAACCACAACCTTCCAAAGGTTTATCTGTATTCCTCTATTCAAATGTTTGTTGCTCAATTCTACACTACCAACCACTCACCTACAGCATCAAAGAAACAAAATAGATTGATTCTTAAGCCCTCCCTGGACTAGCGAAGTCTACCAGTAACACCAGCTTGGGTCTCTGACAGGTTGAACAACTCAGTATGGATAAACTATTGGGATGCTGTGAGTGAGAGGAATGAGCTGGTTAATTAAGACAACCGTGAATTCACATGAGTGGATTGGTAGTGTATAGTCAAGAGGATATAGAGTTGTGGGGGACTGGAGTGGGTGATGCCAACAGACTCAGAAGGCTGCTGTCCTGTGAGGCAGTAAAGCAAGTTTTAAGGCATTTTCCATTTTAAGGAAAACACCCCAGCTGCACAGTGCAAAACAAGGGTGCCAGTTAAGTCTGCCATGTTTGAATGTACTAAAATGTTATGAAAGGATAAACTTCTCTTGAAGATTTTACGTCGGATCAGGCACAGTCTGCTCCCACAGGCAATACAAGGCATAAAGTGTCAGCATAAAATCCTACTATAATCCGATATAAAAACTGATGAATTGGTCCTATGGATCAGGATCACATTTATACTGCCAGGTGATCTAGCAACACACATCTAGTATTAATAAGCATGGAACCAGGATGCTTAAGAGTAGTAATTCACAAAGCATCTCACCAGCAGTGTGCTCAGGGACCCTTTCCAGGCCTCTAAACAGCTGCCTAAGAAGCCTCTCAACTAGTCTAGTCCCCTTGCTTCAAGAGAATAATTCAAGTCCCACTATCCCCCTTGTGCGTTTCTCCTATACTAAAGTCTCTCTCTACCATACATATGCCAATACTGGATATCCAGAATCAAAACGTAAGCAAATTACACCATAAAATAGAGCCTTACTATATGTTTCTAAGACAATACCACTGCTAGCAGGCACAAAACTGCCCAAGTCTGTCTCTGTCTCAGACCGGTAAACCCCTGACAGTAACATCTAAGAGCCCCTTCACATTGCTACTGTTTTCAAGCAGATTCCCCTCATTTCCTTGGAATCTTATTCTCTTCCCTACAGTGACGGTTGAACTATTTTTTGCCTCCCAAGGGAGAGCTGGATGCCTGTCACTTGAATTTCTTACAGCCAGGCTGGACAAAGCACATGAGAATATGCTGGGGGGAACAATGCTGCGTATGATTTCTCAGCATTCCTGAGAGCTGCAGACAGAAAGGGATTGATGGAGCCAAAGCCCTCCCTCCCACCGTCCTTCAGTCTGACTCTTCGCTCCAGAGGGGTGTCTGACCCAGTGGACTAATCAGCAAGGCACACACATTGGCACACAAAGATTTTCCCACACAGAAAGCTGCAACACGGATTTTTCAAAGCTTTACTTTAAGAGCTAGACACAAAAGGCCTACATGCTTTGGGCAATGGGAAAGAAGCCCCTGATTCCACCTTTTTAGGGGTGTTTAATTGGTTTAAATTCAGGAAGATGCCACCTGCCATATTGGAAGGAAACCAGTCTTCACAGAGCATGGGGAGACAGAGGTGAAGTGGAAGGTTCAGCCAGGGCTTTCTATCTCTCATCCTAGCACCTCCCTTTATACCTAGGTGAAAGCATCTTAGGCAGCAGACTGTGGTGGGAAGCAAACTGGACACATCTCTGCTCCCTACTTAGTTCCTACCGGAGCCCTGGAGTACCTTGCTGAATGTCACTGGGGGCAGTCTGGGCTACACGGGACAGCAACTGCCACAGGACAAGGAAGGCTCCGTCCCAAAAGCAAGTGCAGTTAGTGCTGACAGTACAGCTGACAAGGATAAGGGTCCAAGATTCAAAAGAAGACTACTGCTGTCCTGAAAGTCAGGGGACAAGCATTAGAGAGTCCAATGGTAAAACCTAAATAACCCCCACTCTAAAAAAAAATAAAAATTTATATATATATACACACACACACATACACACAGCTAGAAAGTGTGAGAACATAACATCAAGCTAAATAGACAGACCTGAATTTAGCAGTATGGCATAAGGGTTTTCACTGATTACACAGGCAGGGTGCTGGATGTTGGCTGCAGGCTGCATACACTGGATGCAGAGAATCAGCAAAAGGAATGGGGATTATGAGCATGAGCACAGAGACAGCTTCTTGAGCACATAACATCCTAGAGCGTGAGATGTACGACACTTCAGGGCAGAAAACAGCCCTGCTGTTGTCCGTTTTCATTATATTTAAGGAAATTACTCCAGGAGTTGTTTTTTTGTTGTTGCCTTTTTGTTTTTGTTTTGTTTGTTTGTTTGTTTTTGTTTGGGTTTTTTTTTTTTTTTTTTAAAGCACACAAACATAATTACTTAAACAACACACCCAATTCATATAATCAACACCACCCTCATAAGTCTTGGATTTTGGCAGATCACTCAAAACAACAAGGAAAAACATCCTTACATTATTTTATTTCTTAAGTTTCACATCCTTTTTCCATAACTTAGAAGCGGGTTTGTAGCCCCTTGTAATTTTTATTCCATTTCCAATTACCTACACTAAAATTCCTTGTCTCAGACACATCTGAAACACTCTCTAAGGACTTGTTGCTGAGCCAGCTATAACCAATTCGTCCTCCAACAGTATTTTCAAATGTTTAACACATCTAAGAATGAAATTCCAAGAAATTTTATATGACAGATGTCTGAACCTGACTTTTTTTGCCTATGTTCTCAGTACTTTCTACATATAAGCAGGCATACATGGTGTCTTCCCAAAAGTGAATAGACAGAGTCATTTATTATGTTCACACTCGGGGGAGGAGGGGCAGGAGGCAGGGCAGGACTGACTTTATGAACCATTTTCACAAGTCCTAAGTATCAAATCTTACCAATGCTTAATCGGGAAAGTCAAAGAAACTCCCCTAAAATAAGGGATGATTTCTTGCCATCATCAGATATTCAAAAAAGTTCACAAGAATATTGGTAACAAGAAAGCTTTTATTCTTATTCTGCTCTCTAGTGTTTAGTCTTATTTTTTTTCAAAACCTGTCAATATTTAGTACAAATTTCCCTTGGATAAGGCATAAGCATAGAAAGCTTTCATCTCCACAGTGAACTTTACAAAGAATTATAAATGGTTGAAGATAGGGAGCAAAATGGCGTGACTGCATTTACACCAGAACACTTCACAGCAAATGAAGAGTAAAAAAATATATATTCTAGATTGCCTACCATTGCTAAAATGAGCAGTTACTGGTATGTTGTTACATTTCTTCATGTGTTATTTGACTGTCATGCCATTACGCATTTTCTCATACAACACACAATCTCATAGACTTATGACAATAATGTAGTTCCCATTATGACCATATCTGAGCATACCACAATCTCTAGTGTTCAACCTCAATCCCAGGCACTATTAGCTGTCTTTCACAAATAAAGAACTGAGGCTTACAGGACTAAGCAACTGGCTTGGGGTCAGAATGATGACTGAGGCAGAGCAGGGTACTAAACTCAGGTCTCCCAAACCAGTGCTCTAACCATTGGACTTCCTTAGATTCTCTTACTCTCTATACTCTAGTCTTCATCCACTGCATCTCAACAGCAAGAACATAGGTGAAAAGGCCATGGTGATACATGATCTTTTTCATTTCTCATTCTGATGGCAGCAGTTCGCTAAGGAGTCACTGCATATCCCAGCAACCTCATAAAAACAAGACACTCAGTAGAAAAGACTTCACAGTTATGGAGATAACTTAATGACTTCCCTTACCAGCTACACTTCTGATTTATGTTTTGATAAACAAAAGGTGCTGGGAGACAAGCCTATCCCATCATAGGTACTGCTGGGATACTGCCTTAGCYACTCAAACTGGAGAAGCGTGTCTGCTGCCCATCCAACAACAAAACATCAAACAAGGTTTAGGGGGAAAAAAATCCTTCATACAGGCATTTTTTTTCTTTTATCCTCATGATACCAAGCAGCAGAGCCCAATCCACTTGGTTTGTAGTGGCCAAGTCATAGTAAATGACTAATTCGCACTTAGTCCTGCTACAAGGGACACATGGCCAAGAGAAGCCATAKCTGAAATTACTGGGAAGCAATGGTTGTACCTCGTACTCCCGGGCACCAGGGGGGCCTCAGCTGCTAGGCTCAGTGTCACGGGTTATTAATGAACTGGCACATACACTTCCCAGCTGAAGTGTAATGGCTTTTTTATAGATTTGTTAGAACTGAGTTAATTTAAAAGGAGATTTTCAAATAGCTCATCTCATTCATTTCTCAACTCCCTGCCAGATTCACCTGCTCAGTTCATTAAACCTGCCAACATAGCATGAGCGAACATCCATTTCTACTCAGACATGTTACCACACTTTGAAAGTTTAGAAAGAATATTTTTGTTGCAAAGGCTGTGGGAGGGCAGAGAGCCTCTCCTGCAACGCCAACTGCTCCCAAAGCAGTACTGAAGTCTATTAGCTTTGCTCTTATAGGACCTGGTCCTCTCAAAAGCTTACTCAAATCACTTACAGTTATTGTGAATGCATCTGCCAGAGAGAGCACACTGTGAACCCTCTCTCCTTACTACCAACTTTTTAAGACAAGAAATTCCTATAAGAGCAAGAGGACAGTCCTGTCTATGGGATCAAGCTATGGCAAACTCCAGTCCATTTTCTCATATAGCATCTACCAACTCTAGAATAGAAAATGCAGCCATGGGGTCACCCACACAGTACACACCTGCTGTAATGTTTTATATAGCATGCCCTCTTCTTGGTTAAAAACAAGTTTAATGACTTATTCCTTTCAGAAGCACACTGATTACAGAAGAGCTGCAAAACTTACCTTTCAGACTGCTGTTTCACTGCCTAGGCTGAGACAGCTGCTGAAATTAAAGTCACTGGCAAAACAGGTAACTGTTAAAGTAGTAAAATGAAGAGCCTATCTGCTACTACAAAGTATCCCAAACAAAGATCAGAACAGTTCCTGACCTTTTTTTCCCATGGTACTTAAAAAAAGGCAAAATAATTATTAGACTTATCATACTATAGCACCGCCTATTGTTCTCCCATTCTCCCCTTGTACTACCTTTAACAGTTAGTTTTATGCTTTAAAACGTAGATTTGTTGGAACATGGACTATCATCTTGTTTCAAAGTGCTGATTCCAGTATCACAGGTCCAAAAAGCTGTTGATTCACAGAGGATTTGTATTTGCATTTGGTTCAAGCTTCTTGGATAACCCAAATATTAATGATGGAAAAAAGCACTTACTTAAGTCCTATTCTACTCAAATACTGAAAAGCCTGCCTTATGGAAATGGTCTGGGGAGGTGGGGGGGGGTGTCCCCACTTTAGAGCAACATTTTTTCCTATATGGAATGAATTGCCATATAACCACCTAGATTATACCATGAGACAACTTTCTGAAAGTCAAAACAAGATGCTCAAAGCCTTAGATATTATCATTCCTTAAAAATGTTGTTGCCTGCTTTTGTTGCTAGATTTATACTTGCTAGTAATGCTAACATTATACTTCCTGAGAATAAATAAAAATCAACAAAACAGCATTGCTTATTATTCCGATAAACATTCAACAAACAGGGGGTTTGTTTTTGTTTTGTTAAATTAATCACATCCCTAAACACTGTCAGTAACTGATCTGAAAGACCCTTTCGCTTATGGCAGCTGCTCACAGCAGCATGATCACCTACAACAGATGCAAGGCATCCAGCCTTAACATTTGAACAAAGTATCAAATATTAATTACACTAAGAGCAGTTGATAACAACGAGCACAGCTGTTTTCAAGGTATGAAACCAAAGCATTAACCCCTTCAAGCCAGCAAGCATGTCCAAGAAGTTTCGTCAAGACTGTCATTCACAGGCCGCAACACAAACAAGGCTGTTTTGTACAACCCCCTCCGTTGACTAAGACCTGCAGGAGTCAGCAGACTACCGCAAGCCTGGAGGCCATTTCCCAGGATGTCCTGAGAGAAGCAGCAGGCGAGACACCACCGACATACCCTCAGCAACATTTTGACTTGCACAGGTAGGATGTCCCCTGCCTCCAGAGTCACTCGTGGCTTGCTTGTTTGGGGAGGATCGATCAGGTTTTTCACCCTCCCCCGAAAGGCAGCAGGGGATCCCAGCAGTGCTGAACCTTGCTCAGCACAGCCCACAGCTGCTCCACCAGCCACCTCGGGTACCCAAACATGGGTTCCATTACAGTCACTTCAGCCTGAGAATTGTGCCTGGCATACAGGTTATAGTTTGTGTTTTTGTTATTCAATTGTTGTTTGGAAAAAATAAAGAAAGAAAGAGAAACAAAAGCCTGCTATGCCAGCTTCTAACCACCATGTTTCTCCAAGCACCACCTCTTTGCTCAGTTCTCACATGCTGCTGTAGAGGGTTCTTCTCCACACCATACACTGGTTAAAAACCCAGATACCCCATTTGATTCATTTATATGAACTGAATAAGTTCTGCATCATCCCAATCAGCAATAACTGATTATTTACCTGTATTTGCTTTCAAGAATATTATTACTTCTCAACATAGCAACATAAATGCTTGCGACCAAACTGAATGTGTGGGTTAGAGAACAGAATGGACATGAAACATCTAACCTGCTTTGATCTCCAACTGCTCAGTTATTTATAAGAGAGTGCAGGGTACAGAGCACTTCTGCAGCAGGAAAGAGAGTGGAATTGCTGTGCTTGCCACACAATATAAGCCTCTGTCCTTTGTTTAAAATGGCATTTTAGGCCTCAAAAGTACTGCCTGGTGGATCTTTCTTCTAGCAAAAAAAACAGACACTGCATGACAAATATTTTCTCAACTTTACTGTATCACTGACTTTTTCAGATCCAGGACAAAACTACAAGTGAGAGAACTAAACATTAAATTTCAGCAGTTTTTTAATTAAGTGCTTTGTGTTGAGGGAGATTAGGACAGGATACTTGAACATTGCTTTTTCAAATCCAAATGAAATAACTGAGTTTTAAAAAAAGATTTAGACTAGGTAATGCTTTTGAATTTTTCTTTTAAAAAGTTAACTGTATCTAATCTAAAGTAAAATGTTTCTACGTAGATTAAATAACTGATTCCGTATCTCCAATGAAAACGTGTATTTTTAAGTCACTGAAATTTTACCACACTGTCATATCAGGCTGACTCAAAACAGTTTATAGAAGACTACAGGAATGCAAGAGTGTAAACAACATATTATTCTCAATACTTTCATTAGGAAACAAGAATTCATCTTCTCATTCTCCCGAGTATTTGCTGGGTAGCATTTGCCAAGTCACTTTCCTTCCATGTACCACAAAATGAAGATAATGGGGAAAAAAATAAGGCTTGCCTTGTTTAGCTTTTCAGTAGGGTGAACCACAAATCAAAAAATGTAACTGTTGCAGGAAAGGCAACTCATTCTGAAATTTATTAACAGAACCAGCAGATTTTCTGCCCTCTTCTCTGTCCTGGGGAGGTTTCACCCAGCATGGCAAGCCAGGTTTGGACATCAGACAGAGGCGTGGACAGACATACCACAGGTGATCAGTGAAGAACAGTAAGAATGACAGATTTATAATAAATCTCATAGAAAAGCTGGAAAATGGCAGGTTTGCTTAGTCTAAAGAGACTGAACTATGGATTTCTGATAGTCTCCTAGTATGTTAACGGCTGTCACTGAGAAATAAACCTTAACAAAAGATTCATGTAGGCTTTAGGAAAGAGTTTCTGCTATTAGTGCTGACTGAAGAAGCTGAATAGAAAACTTATTTGTGTTGTGGTATCTTTCACTAGAAGTTTAAGACCTTGCTATATGTCATCTGTCCAAGACGGTCTACATGCATGTAATTTGGTCTGAGCACAGAAGTTGGATAAGATGACGTTTTGAAGTAAATCTTACAGCCCCATATTTCCATACCAACGCTTGGCCCTTTTTTCTTTTTTCTTTTTTTTAAACATTCAGTGATTTAAATTTTTAAATATTCAGTGATTTATATTCAGTGATTTAAATCAATCACTACCTTTCACTTAGGCTCTGGCCTCTGCTGTTGCTTGTTGGCCCTAAAGAAATACAAAGTATAAATGAGTGTATTACCACACAAGATGCAGCTACCAACACAGCCAGTGCTCTAAGAATTTATTTCAAATGTTTCAGCCAGCAAGCCCAGTAAAACATGTCCAAATCTAGCACACGGTACATCTCTCTAGATATAACCCAACATTCCAAATTCAAAACAAAAAACCCTTGTTAATGATTTTCACACATATAGTGTGGGTGACAACTGCTTGCATATGATCAGGTGCTCCAGAAAGGCCACAATTACGAAAAAAGTCAGTATTCCAT
The DNA here is from genome assembly GCA_030449065.1 of Oceanodroma leucorhoa. Classification (NCBI taxonomy): domain Eukaryota; kingdom Metazoa; phylum Chordata; class Aves; order Procellariiformes; genus Oceanodroma; species Oceanodroma leucorhoa. The sequence goes on along the minus strand of JASVER010000014.1, from coordinate 3,469 downwards.
GAAACCTCAATTTCTGCCACAGCTGTGACATGCTGTAAGCATAAGCTCTCAAAACGGTATAGCTCAGACTGTCAAACAAAACCCAAATAACCTGAAAGGCTGCTTCTACACATGGAAACTCATCAGTGGATCTGGTTAGCTGGAATGGGATCTGAAGAATAGGAACACTTTCTACCAATGCTTCATGCACTGAATTGTATCTCCAGGCCAAAACTTCATGGAGAAGGTTGAGCAAATGAATAGTAGATAAAACTGCATCAGCCAGAGAACCTCTAAGCTCGGCATACTACTGGGCATTAAATACCAAACAGTATCTAAAGAGCACCTGGACAGCTGGTATTTCTGCAATAACCATTAACAGGATGGCCCATAGGAAAAGATAATTGTCTAACAGTTTGAAACCTGCATGTACCAAGTCTTCAGCTGGCTTCTTGCACAAGTTACCCTATTTCTCTGTGCCTCAGTTTACCTACTGTAATTTTTATTTTTTTTTTTAAATATATATGAATTCAACTCTCTTGCAAAGCCACTCATGGAGACCTCTGTATGAGATATTCTAGATAAAAGCTAGATGAGGTCAGAAAGGCTCATAAATCCTTGGTCAAGGAGGGAGAGTACCTAAGTATTTTCTAGGTACAGACCTCTATAATGTCTTTTTATTTTTTACAGTCAGCATTTTCATAAAATTAACCCCTTGGAAAAGAATTAGCAATGTTAGCTTCAAGAAGCCTTTCCTACAGCACATTTAATTAAACAACATTTAATTAAATGACAGCTGGTTTGTACACTTCATGAAGTCCCAAGAACAGTGAATGCAAGTTCTACCTGTGGTAGGATGACAGGCTGAAAGCCCTTATGTATAGATGAACACTGTATTTAGGAAAAAAGAGAACAGAGGATATGAAACAAGTTGGAAGAGAGAGAGTACATCCCATTTCATGCAGTTTAGGAAGCTTTCCTGTTACAAGTGAGTGATGTGGTAACAGAGAGCAGAAGCAATGTCACTGCAGGGGTCCATGCTACCTTTGTGAGCTTTCTCACTATGAGAGCCTGAAATTAGATCAACAAGTAACAAGACTCTGTTGACAGTAAATACAAGCCAGACGTTGTGTATACAGCAGGTGTTATCAAATCTTCAGGTGTTAGCTTCAGTTGTGTACAGATTAAACGCAGCAGGCAGTTTAACCTATAAAAGGCACCGATGCTGTTCACTAGGGAAAGAACTGCTTAAGCTTCTCAGCTGATGTAGTTGTTATACATTAAAAGCCTCTGTGCAGCTACCCTCCCACATAGTTCCCTGTTTTTATATACAGGCAGTGATCCACTGCTTTGCTGAACCTCAGCAGCCCCATTTCTGGTTCTGGCCCCACACTCCCTGTCCTGCAAGGTTGTATCCCACTCCAGTTAATACGCCATGTGCTCATTTTTGGAGGACAGGGTCCAACATTGCACAAAGTAACATTTACTTCCTTGGGTAAAAATGACAACTGAAAGTATTCAGCACTTTTGAGGGTGCAAAGTATTAATTTCATGTGAAGAAATAAACCTCTTTTTTTTTTTTTTTAATTGAAACTTATGTTTCTAAGTTACAGCAATCAAAAGCTATAGAAATACAACTTTTGATTAAAAAGTCTTTTTAATGAAGTGTTTCAACAAAAGAATTGCAACTAGTTCTGCTTAGCAACCAGCCAGTATCTTCCATGATCAGTCCGAAAACCAGAGTGTGAATCGGACAAGAGACTGAACATATGATCAAGCCTTTGAAATGCTATCAGTTAAATTCTTTCCTCTTTGGAGCGTAAGTAGTAGTGACCAGGTTAACAGTACTTTTCCATCAACTAACACAGCAACAGCTCTGCTGTGTTAGGTCAAAGGTTAGTGTTTGCTTTCATTGGTAGAATCAGTCACAGAAAAATTTTCTAGACGAGTAATAATTGACCAGATAACTTCAGGATAATACTTCTTCTTAAAACAACTAGAAATTTGAAAAGTTGAGAAATTTAATTTCTGAATTTCAGCAAAAATAACCAAAGAAAAGTGCCCTAAGACATACCCTCCAAATGTCACCCTTATTAGCTATAGGTACATAGGAAAAAAGAGGAGGAAACACATTTCAGTGCACACCAGGGAACACCAGCTGGAGACCCATGCAGGTGACATTCTCCGCTGTACTCACTGAGAGATCCCAATTCACTTTTTCCTACATTTTGGAAGAGACTGAATTCCTCCTTTGTTACATCCTGGGTTTTCAAAAAGAATGCAGAATGCTCAGAAGACTCCCAAGTTTCTTTTGTTACTATAGCTATCATGTGAACGGATCATCTTGTTGAAGTGAGGAATGAGTTCACATACAAACTTTATATACATTCCCACCCAACACAGGCTGCTCTCACAGTGCTTAGGTCCCACCACACAAAGGGAAGAACTGTTTCTCATAGGAAGAAAAGTGGGGAAAATAATAAGCACACAAGTTTATTCATACACATACTTTCTCATCTGGGGACTGCATAACTCTCAAATACTGCAGCTGTGCTACTGTGTGCTTCACATGGGTACACAACATAGCAAACTGTCCATGGGAGGGCCAAGCGTACAAGATTATGATGAAAACCTACTTAATAGTCCTAGTGAGAACTCATGCTGGTCTTCTGTTAGAAGGTATCTTTATAGTTACTATAGAAGCTGAAAGACAATCCAGAAAAATAAGTAGATAGAAGAAACAATTTAATCTTTTTTTTAAACAGGAAAATTAGTTCCTTAACTCTGAGGTAGCATCATGACCCCGAAGACCACATTTCTGAAGTGTTCCAATATCACAGACTGGAAGATACTGAACGCATTTTATATGCATTATGAATGATAGACTTCTGAAGTATGGTCTTCTCCTAAGGCCTTACCATTTTTGTTCCTATAGTGGAAGGTACTAAGGTCATTCAACAGATGCAACTGACTTTTTCAAGACTTCCCTTTCTATTCCTTTTACACAAAGTACAACCATCATCAAAAAACCTAGCTAGCTCTCGTATCTCACATATGCCCCATTTTCCCGGTGTTCCCTGTCTTACAAGCTCTACACACTTTGCACCTTCTTAAGCACAAAATCATAAGAGAAAGCATGCCTTGGCAGCTGGCATCAGACAAGATTAAAAGGGCAAATACTGTTTGGCTGAAAACTTGAGTTTTCCTTCATCCTTCTGTTGCAGGCTACAAAATGATTAAAACTATGATGCTGCTACACTTTACAGTCCCCTGTAAGGTCCCAGGCCAGGGCTGGGTTAAAAACCAGTCGTAGTTCAATGATCATATAGGATTACTTAMTGRYAGAAGCGAATGTTCTTAGAATTAAATAATTGTGTTTGGATTTTGGGTTTTGGGTCATGATTATAGTTGATGGGCAGTAGTGGGTGTTCGGTACTTACAAAACAAAGACTGGTTCCTGATGAGAACTAAGAACTTACAGGACTGATGC
>JASVER010000130.1:2319955-2402050 GCA_030449065.1 Oceanodroma leucorhoa | reverse complement strand
ACATCACTTGCCACGGCTGGCCAGCCAGAGCCCTATCACCGCTAGCCCGCGCCAGCCAGCCAGAGTCCGAAACCACTAGCCCCGGCCGGCCAGCCAGAGCCCCATGCAACTAGCCCCAGCCGGCCAGCCAGAGCCCTATCCCACTTGCCCCGGACGGCCAGCCAGAGCCCCACGCCACTAGCCCCGGCCGGCCATCTAGAGCCCTGTCACCACTAGCCCGGGCCGGCCAGCTAGAGCCCTATCACACGTGCCCAGGCCAGCCAGCCAGAGCCCTATCCCACTTGTCCCAGCCGGCCAGCCAGAGCCCTAGACCACTAGTCCCGGCCGGCCAGCCAGAGCCCTAGACCACTAGCCCCGGCTGGCCAGCCAGAGCCCTATCACACTTGCCCCGGACGCCCAGCTAGAGCCTCACATCACTTGCCACGGCCGGCCAGCCAGAGCCCTATCACCACTAGCCCGTGCCGGCCAGCCAGAGTCCCAAACCACTAGCCCCGGACGGCCAGCCAGAGCCCCATGCAACTAGCCCCAGCCGGCCAGCCAGAGCCCTATCCCACTTGCCCCGGCCGGCCAGCCAGAGCCCCATGCAACTAGCCCCGGCCGGCCAGCCAGAGCCCTATCACACGTGCCCAGGGCAGCCAGCCAGAGCCCTATCCCACTTGTCCCAGCCGGCCAGCCAGAGCCCTAGACCACTAGCCCCGGCCGGCCAGCCAGAGCCCTATCACACTTGCCCCGGACAGCCAGCCAGAGCCCTATCCCACTTTCCCCAGCTGGCCAGCCAGAGCCCCATGCCACTTCTGCGGCCGGCCAGCCAGAGTCCTATCACCACTAGCCCTGGCCGGCCAGCCAGAGCCCCACGCAACTAGGCCCGGCCGGCCAGCCAGAGCCCCATAGCACTTGCCCCATCCGGCCAGCCAGAACCCTATCACACTTGCCCCAGCCGGCCAGCCAGAACCCTATCACACTTGCCCCAGCCGGCCAGCCAGAACCCTATCACACTTGCCCCGGCCGGCCAGCCAGAGCCTTATCACACTTGCCCCGGACGGCCTGGCAGAGACATAGACCATTGGCTGACTCCCATCAGCACTAATAGCATCGTGAACAACCGAAGGATATATTAAATGGCTACTTACAGAAAGGAGACAGTTTTTGAAGCATATAGTACCTCCATTTCATTCTGCCAGACATTTTCCAACTCCCTGAGGTCTGGAGTCCTGCAGCAGGTCACCAGTGTATCACACCACATCAGAAGTCCTGCACAGAGGGAAGGCAGCGCTTTGAGGTTCATTTGAGCCCCCTTTGCATCCCCGGCTCTTCCAGCCACTCTCCCCAGCAGCCTTCCCCCCCCCAAGCACCACAACAGCTCCCACCCCGCTCCCCTCCCCAAGCCACTCTGACCTTGGGCAGGAGGCCCTTAAGTAGGTGGGGCCAGCCCCACCCACGTTCCAGAACCCCACCATCACATTCACCAGCAGCTAACATTCACCAGCCAGCCAATCCCAAGGCAGCTGACAGAGGCCCCAGAAGCTTCTAGAACAGGCTGTGTAGAGAAGCCATTACATAGGTGTTAACAGGCAAGCAAAGGCTGCCAGAAGAGCCCGAGAAAGTGATGGGGTGAAATAAAATAAAACAAAACCAAACCCACACAGAGAAGCTACTGCCCAGAGGAATGAAGCTGCCACTGGCACACACCAGGCCCATGGCTGCTCCCCCCAGCCGGCCCTGGGCTGGAGAGCCCCGGCCACGCTTCGCCCAGGCCAGCGCCGCAGCACCAGGCTTCACCAGGCAGCTCGGGCAGCTTTCAGGAGTAACCACCCACCGAACCAGACTTGGCTCTGCTGTCCCTCACTGCGTAGCCTTGCCTGCAGCTCCGCTCGCAGGGCTGGTGCTTGGGTGTGAGAGGAAGGACAGGCCTGAAACCCTGAGGAAGCTTGCGCATGTCTTGCGGAATTAATTGCGGATTACTCTTGACTTAATCATGTCAAGAAGTCAACTGCAAACCCAGAACATAGATCTTACTGGTAAACATGGACAACTAGGGTTTTAAARAGTAATGACACACATGGGAAATTGAGGAATTTTGACCTTCAAAATCTACAGTCACTTACTCTCTCCTTCAGAGGTGCGGTATGCTTACACCTGTTGTACCCTCTTACCTGGAAAGGAAAGCTTGCAGGTGTCTGTCATTCAATGTGAAGTCACAGTTAGTGCAGCAGACATGCAAAGTTCTCACAGTTAAACACTTTGCATATCGAAACTAATCTGAAGCAGCAGTCAAGGAATTTGCAATATTTACTCAGTTTTCTCCTTGTAAGCAGGACGACACTAAGCTCGCAACCCATGGAAACTCCTTTTCCATTACATCCTCCAATTTGCAACTTTTAGTAGCCATTCTCAAACCCACTGAAGCATTCTCACTCCTTTTTCAGACACTTTGTACTCATCAGCTCTTAATTTTTCATCACACTACAAGAATGGGTATCTCCAGAAGTGTCCTTCATTGTAATCAGATCATGATGTTTCTCAGTCAGTCTAAATCTACACTCACTGAACTCTCCTAGATYAACAGCAGAATCAGCTTTTTAATTTTTTTTCCTAAAAATACCCAATAGGAATTTAAAGAGCTGTTACACTATGAAGACTCATAAGCTCACACCATAGACTGGAAGGTAAACCTGAGTTTTGCCTTCAGCCAGAATATTTTCTGTTATAAGCCTGAATGTGAGCTAGCTGGTGATCCCCTTCCAGAAAATATACATTTCCTTTCTGAACACAGTAGGAGGAGCAAGAGCTATGAAGACAGGGAGTTATTACCCTGATTGCTTTAAAATTCAACAAGAATATTGTGGTCAGTTTTGAGAATCAAAAGTTAAGAAGGATGTGGACAGATTGTAGACTCCACAGCAAAGCAAGAATGACCCTGTGAGAACAAGGTGAGAAAGGGGTTGGGTTTGGGGTTTTTCCCCCTGGAGAAGGGCAGTCAGGAAGTGGGACTGTAATCACAATCATCTGTTTGCTCTAATGAGACACTAACAATGTGTCTTTGCCTACAGCAGGGTTAGAATACAAAGCCATAGATTTTTATCTACAGAAAGAACATGTATTAAGATATAAACAGCAAAACATAAACAATCCCAGTTCATAATGACATTCAGGAACACCTTTTTAGTTATAAGAAATTACTTTTGAGTAATAAGAAAAAAAAACTTTTATTCAACATTCTGTAAGAAAAGATACTTCATGAAACATACAAGCAGCACCTTAGAACTAAGATAAAGCCATCTTAAAATTACCACACACTATTTAAGATAAAATTTAACACAGGCATTGCAGAAAATATGACATCTAATTACCAAGACTGTTTATTAATGGCAATTAATGGCTATTATGGCTATACCCATTTGCTAGCAATATTCTGCTTCCTCTCCTTTTCTTTCTTCCTTTTAAATCAACAGTTCCTAAAGAAAAGCTGCTGCATGTTCTTCAGTGCAGTTCCCATCTCCTAATGTAGTTTGAACTGACTTCCACCTAAGCGGCACATTCCTCTAAGCAAACAACAGAAGTAAAAATCATGCTTAAATCTACAAGTTAAACTGTGGTTTTATTAACATTGTATGTGTTAGATGAAGGGTTAAGCAAACCACCCATGTCCACTGAGCTGTTGAGGTGTTGCCCCTGTTCCCCTGTCCATTCAGTCAGGTACATGGACCACCCAAGAGGAGATGGGGAGTGAGGTCAGAGCCCTGATCTGGCCTCCAGAAATCCCTGAGGTCCTTCTTGTTTCATAGTGACCCCTCTTAGTGGAAGCAAAGAGAAGCAGGGGCTGAACTATTCTCAGGGTTAATGACCATCTCTGCTTTCCAAGGGGTTCCTCCTGGGTTCTCCTGGAAGACCTTCAGCAAAGGGAAGAGAAGGGCATCAGCTCTGGAAAACRAACTGATCCACAGAGAGATTTCTCTTCAGGCTTCCAGCCAACTCTTAAAAGCAAACAGAGAATCAGAGTTATATGAGGAACAGCAGAATTGCAAGGTTAGCTCAAAGCCAGCTGAGAGAGAAGGGAAGCGTCCAAACCTCAAGTCCAATGCTGTGGACATCTTTCCTGGCAAATCTTAATGGGAAGAACTGCATACTGGATCTCCAGACTGGGAGACTCTTCTGGGAGTCCTCTTTTGCTCTTCTTGATCAAAGCATACTGAGAGGACATGTCTCCTTCACTGCATTTCCAGGACTCTATGGATCCTGAAGACACATAGTCTGAATTACACAAAATAACATAGTCATCCTTCAAGTTCTCAGATCCTGGATGACTGCGGTAATTGAATTCTGCAAGAGCACAGCCATCAAACACTGAGGGAATGGAATGAGCAAAACCTGGTGGAAGGCAGTCCTCAAATCCTGGAGGACTGCAGTGCTCAGATTATGGATGGGGGGTGTTCTCAACGTTTGGGGCAACACACATTCCATCAACTGAAGCAGGAGGCTTTACAGCWTTCATACCTTTGAGCCCTGGCAGCTTGGGTCTTTCTCCATCTGGAAGGAAAAGCGTCAGTTGAGTAGAAATCTCTTTAATGCCACTGACTAGACAAGATTATGATACAGACACAGGAAAAACACACAGCCAGGGGTTGGCAAAGGCTGGCCAAAGAACATGTGCAAAGCAGTCAAAGAGTATGTGCGGAGGGAGGGAAGCATGGAGGGAGAGAGGCCAGGTCAGCCCTTCAAAGAAGCTGGTGAGCTCAAGGCTGCTGACCAGCTGCCAGCAGACACTGGGGCTCCCCGAGCCGTATCTCACAGTGCACATTCCCTCGTCGCTTGCGCACAGGGCTGGTTTACCCATGGCCAGGCCTTCAACAGGTATGTGGAAATGGGGGAGGTGACAGAGTCCTGGGTGGGTGCTTGCCTGCTGAACAGCACCACAGCAACTCCTCTATTTGTATCGGCTGCTCCTTCCTRCCTCTCGCTTGCACAAAGTAGGAGCGGACGCCTGCGGTTACAGCAGGGCTCAGGCACAGCTTGCAGCCTGCTGGGCCCGGCCTGCCCACGGACCCTGCACCCACAGGACCTCCCTCAGCCCCCACCATCTGCATGGGCAGAGGGGCACAGCCCCTGCAGGCAGCTGGCTCTGCTCACAGCTCCCGAGCTCAGGCCTTTCCCATAGCCCCTGGGGAAAGATGTGGGTGTAAGTGCAAAGGACATGGGGGCACCCACAAGCACAGGCTGGGCAGCCCCTCGCAGAAGGGGCTTTGCGGCACCAGGGCCTCACTGCCCACTCTTTCTCCCCTTGCTCAGCTGGAGGGAGCTGGGCTTCTGGCCAACAGCTCACCCCTGCATGCACTGGCATCTGCCAGTAATGCTGGGTAGAGCCACCCAAACATTTTGGATAGGCCTGGCTGCAGCTCTGCATACCAAGAGGTAGAAAAGGGCCTGGGCTTTAGCTGCACTGGCAGCGCAGTCCCTGACCACAGCATGGGGGAGCACTGGCCAAACACACTGCCCTAAGCACAGGCCGGGTGCTGAGCACAGCGGCCCTGCGTGGCCAGTAGCACTTCCCCAACCTGAACTTTGCTTCCAATCCATTGCACAATTCAATAGGAAATTCTGTTAAAGCTCATTTGATATTTTACTCTAGTTCAGTTTTTGCTTTGTTTACTTGCTTTTGCTTCTGATTACCTTGAAATTTGGAGTCAGAAAAATATGTCACTTGGTCAGCTGTTGCTGGGTTAGCCTCTTTGTTGTTTCTCAGCCAATCTTTACTCCTTTGCTCAGTGGAGTTTGTACCATCTAGTCCCTGCACACTAGGATTTTCATCATTTTCTGAAAGGAGAAAACAAACATTTAATTGAAAACAAACTCAGAGTGTGGACAACAACAAAGAGGGAGTTCAGATGTCCATTCCTGGGCTGACTTCTGACTGCCTTCCTTTAGACACTCTTCTGAAGCTACTTCTGGGACAAAAATGGAGGTTTTCATAGTATAAGAAAGAAAAACACTAGCTCAAGGTTCAGAGTTCAGGCAGCCAATATGGCTTTGGCAAACACGCCAGCACAGACAGTTGGTAACTAGTGCCTACAGTTACAGCATTTTCACCTGAACATCATTACAACTCGCTCCCCTAAGTGTTCCCATAGTAGTTCAACATGTTTTTCTCAGGCACCAGTTGATGAATCCAGGGCTGGCAGGAAAGTAACCAGTCTGGGGATTCAGTAGGGACTAGCTACAGGATGCTCAGTAAGTAATTATGGGGATCTGGGCTGAGTAACATCCTCCATGAGGAAATACCTTGTTTAAAGCAGAAAGCAAACAGAAATGTCTATGTTTCACAGCTGAAGCCAAGYTTCTAAAATTGTTAGATATCTATATTTACTGAAAACTCAGAAAAAATGTAAATTGAAACCTAAGTCTCTGCCATGTCTCTCAAGTAGAACATCTGAGTTTCACTTCACTTTACCCGCTACCTCCATCACTTCCTATAACTACGAAATACAGCAGGAAAGGAGCCCAAGATGATACATTTATTCCCTGAGCCACCCAGTTCACACGCAATACCTCTAGCGTTGCAGTGCTCAGCACTCAAATGCAGGAATCACTTCTGTCCACAAGAGAAGCCATTGGACTCCTCACACACCCGCCTTCAGGGTGACAGCAGGGTCTGCTCCCTTTGCTCCCTGCAGATCACATCCTGGTGTTGAGGGGACAGGACCTCTGGGCTGATGAGCTACAGGTGCCAAACACCATGCAATAGCCTGGCTCTGAGCTAGGGTGGAAACTCCTCCTTCCAAGCAGGAGGAACCGTGCAAGGATCACAGCGGAGAAGAGAGCATGGGGGAGGACAGAAGGACAGACAGATGGAAGGATCACTGCAGTTAATACAGGAGAAAGACTGTCTGCCATGCAGAGTCTGAACAGCCCCCTCAGCCCAGAAAGCGTGATGCTTAACAAATGTGCAGGGCAATTGGAAGAAGGGAAAGCACCAGCCATCCCCAGGCAGTGTGTAGCTAACAGGAACCGTAAGTCTCTGCACACAGCTGAAGAGGACACAGCCCACTGGGCTGGGGTAGAAAGGATCTGAGACTGCAGAAAACTCATTATCTCAGTAGTCCTAGTCCAGTGCACATGTGATTACCCTGGTATTAATGCTGTCAGCAGCTCTAAGTACTTTGAGTAATTTGGATCTTTCAAATTTCAGATATTTCTGTGCTAGAAAAAGATCCCCTTGATTGCAATATTCAGTTTAAATAAGACAATCAGGCCTCACTAAACCACACTCAGACAAATCACACTCTTCGCTCCCTCTCTGTGACTGATAGGAAGCCACACAGTGATGGATACTGACGTAAACAAGGACTGTTTTCATCCCTTTCTTCACATTCCTCAGGATTGTCTCTCTCATTGTAAGGCTCAAACTTGCATGTCGAATGCTTGGTACTGTGATCCGAACTTAAGCCAACTCAAGTAAAAAGCAGACAAATACACTTGAAACATTCGCAGGAAGAGGTGGAAGAATTCATACCCAGCATATCACCCAATTCCCTATAGCTCATCTCTTACTAGAGGAAAGTAAGGCTCAGGAGCACATAACTAAAGATAATGGCTCTGACTTAAGTGCATCTCACCGCTCTGAACCATGGAGAATATTCTACCCACCGCTTTTCCTGTATTTTTCAGTCTCTTCATGCACACACACACCCCTCAAGAATGCACCCTCCCCCCAATTCTCTTTTCTCTCTGACCTTTCCTGCCCCCAGTTCTCTCTTCTGTTTAGCTTAAAGCCTTTCAAATCACTACCCATGCCTTCCTACCAAACTACCTTTTGTCTGCATTAGCTGACACGTGCTGGACCAACTTTGCATTTGAACTGCAAAGTGCCTCCAGGCAACAACAGCTTCTTGTTAGAGAAGGCCACCATCTTCCATCCTCTGGGCCACACAGACCCACTCTCTCCTCACCTTATGCATTACTGAAGGAACCCATGATTCTCATTCACATCTTGCCCTCATTTGGGTGTGAGCTACTTAGAACTGACAAACCAGAAGATCTTCAATTTGTATCAAAATCCCACACAGGCCTTGGAGCTCAGGGGAGCTCCTGAGCAGCAGCACTGCTTCGTGCATACTGCACAACGCTGCCATGGTTGAGCCCAGTTAACAAATGCTCACCCGCACAGCTCCGTCGGTGACATGGTGTCTGGGCTTGGGGAGGTCACATCACATTCAGGCCAGGGTCACCAACTCGGGCGTAAACATGGGTGTCCCACCACTGCCGGCACTCACCAACACTGCTCCCAAAAGTGACCAAACCCAGAGGAGCCCCACCAGGCAGAGATATGAGGCTTGTTTTACCAGCCAACGTCCCGCCTCCGACCAACAAAACCACCTCTCAGCAGACCACAAAAACAACAGGAAAACGGCAGCTGCTGAGACCTCCTAAGGCCTTGCCACAAGTCCACCCTGCAGACACACAGGACCAGCTCGGACACTCCCAGCACAGGACCCTCGCAGCAAGCAGGGTTGCAAGTCCTTCCATCGATGTGGAAAAGCCTCAGGCAGGCAGTCCCTGCAGAGCCATGTGCTGTCACCAGCACTGACAGCAGCGTAAAGCTGCAGCCTGCTAGTCTTAACCTAACTCATAGTAGAAACGGCACTGTCAGATATTCCCCGAAATGCAGGGAACTGGATCTACACATGAATGGCTCTTTAGATAAGGTTTCTGTATTCTGAAAGTGTTGAATAGGGTATCTTACCAGAACCTGTCTTTGAGCTTCTGAAAATGCCGTATCAGCGCAACCAAGACAGTAATAGTTACAACTCCTAGTGATGCTATGAGAATATAGAACAATACACGAACAGGATTTCTTCTGAATGTCTCCTTTTGCTCTACAAGGAAAATTCAGTTGTAAAAAACACTTATGGACCTTCATCCTACTGTGCTATGTTAGCTTTATTATTTTTGTAGCATCCCGTAAGTACATTATTGCCAGAAAGCTGACTTCTAAAATTCAAGGTTACCTTCTTTATTTTCCTCTAAGTATTTTACAACCAAAGGGCCTCTTTCCACAAAGCAGATATGGGAGCCTGTAACCCATGACATTGGGACAGACCTCAGCCAACAGCCTGGCTCACTGGCTGTTCCTTCTGCCTCACACCACCGACTGAGAAATCTGTAAGGTGTGTTAAGTATAGCTAGTGAGATATAGTCACACACTAGGCATTTTAGTATCACTGCGTGACACTCAGGTGTACTTGTCAGTCTCTCTGTATCACTCTGGTTGGGTTTGTGTATCACAGAAAAATCCAAAGAGTACATCAGCCTTGTGTTCCAGGGAAGTGCATGCAGCACTGAAGCAGCGCTCGTGTCATTTCATTGGGAAGCTAAGATATCACTGCCCAGAGCTGTGCTGGCCCATGAACACAAGAGTCTGTTGGCATTAAATGAAGGAGATGAGGCAAGCAGGAAATGTGAATTATTTTTTTACAGTAATTGCTTTTCTCTCTCAAACATGTCCCTTGCCCAACAAAAAGGCTAATTTTAGCCCAGACCAAAAAGTTGTATCAATGTAATTACACTAGTTACACCTCTTACACTGAAATTTAGAACAAAACTAGAATTGTAGGCAGCATTTAATTAAACGTTTCCCAGTTTCCCCACCATGGTAACCCTTGCAGATGTGAAAGTGGATCTTTTCCCAATTTGGGGGATTGTCATAAACTCAAATCCACCAGAAACTTCTGACACATCTAAACCAGCAATCATCTGAACAAAGGATATGGCATTTACAGGCTAAAAAAAGTCATATTTCTATCACAGCTCATAGTATTTTCAAAATATATTGGAGTAACAAACTAGAAACAAAATGACACTTTCTGCCAGCCTAGGTCTTCGGCTGGAACAGTCATAGTGGCAAAAGAACGCCCAGCTTTACCCAAAAAGGCTTACCCTAGCTAGCTTTTGTTTCATCCATCTGTTAATTAGCTAACTGCTAGTGCATTTGGGGCAGTCTCTTACATAATCCATCTCGGTTTGTCTATTGAATCTGGATTAAAAAAAAAAACACAAAACCTTTGCTTAACTGAAAGCCAGCATTTTTAAGTGATACTTACCAAATTTCACACTAGCAATGCCTTCATAGACAGTTGTCCCATCTCTGTCATGCACTTCTATAGAATATCTGCCACGGTCACGTTCCTGAATCCTGTCTAGGCTGACACTGTAATTAGACACAATCTCAGACCTGTTAACATATTCCTCATGGTACCAAAACCAAGAACCATTCATCCAAGCAATTTCTGTGTTTTCTTTTTTCCAGACTACCTGGAAGAAGTGTTTCAGCTTTGTCTGTTARATTCAAGAACATGGATCCACCAATAAGTTCTGTGATACCTTTAAATGTTTCCAATCCTGAGGGGAGAAAAACATATCTGCTCATTATTGGGATATTTTACATTCCACAGAGTGTCACCACAAGCAGGAATATTCCTTGTATCTCTTGTTAATTGGAACTGTTCTTCCTTTGCTATAGTTATTTGAAATAGCAGCCTGAAATCAATACAGAGAGAGATTCACTATAAGAGTGCTTTAATATCTTCACTTGTAATAAGATAGCTTTTTTCCATTTTAATAAAGTTTCTTCCATTCCATGTGCTTACACAGATCTTCCTCACTGCAACAAGGTGAGCCGAGGGGTGGGTAAGCCATAGGTTAATGGGACTCTACCCAGCCTTAAAACATCCTTGGTGTCATCTGCACAAGACTTCTCTAAATGGAGGGCAGCCCCTTTCACAATTTTTATCTCCATTATGGTCTATCCTCTTACTGCTGCTCACATACATACCTCAGGTAGTGGTAAAATACCACCCCCAGAATGTTGCAGCAGGAGCACAGAGATTAAGGTGAGCTGCAAAACCCCTTGGGTAGGTGGGCACCACTTAGCTCACACCTCAGACCTCTGGGTCTGCATGGGTAAAGGGTCACTGCTGCCACAGGAGTTAACCCTGCCCCTGCAAGTAAATTGCTCTATGCCAGCTTGAAATTATATCCCACATGCACCCTCAAACTACCCCCACTCCCATCCTCCTCCCAACAAGAGATAAGGATGGAAAATGAAGGGCATGCTGTGTGCTAAAAAGAGCAGAGGCAACTTGAGGAAGGACACATACAGATTTGGAACTACAGCACTCCTTCAAAAAACTGGACATGGAACTCCTCATGCCTCTCTGTTCAGGGTTTGGTTTTACATCACACCCAAGAGCCAGGTCTTCTTGCAGACCATTGCGCTTTGGAGAAGGCTTGAAATGCGGCAGGACTTCCCAAAATTAACTTCTAAAAGACTCCTTTAGCAACACGAGACCCACCCTCAGGCACATGRTTGCCCTAAGCAGTCATTCCAGATGTTAACCTGCACATATAGAGACCCTCTCCCACCTATGCAAACTATTACATGACACAGGAGTGACAAGGGTGGATTGAAGCCTGGGCTCTTGTTGCAAAGGGCAATTTGAGTTGGATCAAACATTAGGCAAACCACAGGAGTCTGAACCCTGGTAGGACCCTCTCGCAGTTCTGAGTTCTGCTGGGTTTTCCTGTACTTCTGTTTTTCTCCATGCTGGCAAGTAAACCATAGGCATGGCCTGGCCCAGGGGGAAATGGACACTCTTGGCTCACYATCTGGTTGGAATTCAGAAGCCAGAAACCTTCTGAACACAGGCTCTGGAAAAGGAAACCTGCCAGAATAGCATACACCATCTAAGTGTTGTTTTCAGGATTTGCGATACAAATGAGTGCATCTCCTTGCTCTGCCATCACCAGTCAAATAACACTTCTAGACTTATATCCTACAACACAACTACACTCAGAGCATGGAAGGGAAGAAAGGTGGGAATGTTTCTCTGGATATTTCATTCCTCTACAAAATACACCATTTGGGAGAAGACCCCAAAGACAAAACAATGCATGCAAACAGTACAAGGGCACCTACTGAAAATACATCATCACACATGCATACCACGCTCAGACTTACTGTTCAGTTCCAGGTCAAAAGTTTCCTGATGCAAATGCACGTCATCCTGATCAAATACTTCTGCCACATACTCTCCCTCATCCCCCCATTGTGTGGGGCAACGGCTCAAGCTGCTGTTGGGGAACACATGGGATCTTTTGCAGTAGATCACAGGGGCATTTGCTGCCTGTCTTACCTTGGCCATTCGCTGGTTGTCTTTCTTCCAGATGACATGGATGTATCCAGCTGATTGCAGGCAGTTCAGGTCAAAAGTAACAGAGTCACCTACAAGCCCTCTGACAAGGTGCCCTGTTGAAAGAGAGCACATGCATATTTACTTAAGCGATGTACAGGACATCATATGTATTTGCTTTTTGAAATCTCTTACTACCTTGGAAGCATTTCCACACAGGCTTACAAGTTATCCACCAGGAACCTGCACGCAGCCTGAGCTTGCTTTTAAGAGGAAGGCAGGTAACAAATTAAGTCCCTAAACAGTTCCCTGAGAACCATGAGAAGGTCCATTTCCTTGTCATGCTGAGGAAGCATTGTACTTGGATTTGATTTAGGAATGAAGAATCCTACTGGGAGGTCACAAGATGTATCAAGACTGTATTTTGAATCGGCATCCATCATACATATTAATGCCTAGGGACACATCTAAAATATTGTCTTTGACGCTCTCCAAAACCCAAATAGTAACTTTTAACAGTTTCCCTGCAAAACTGGATCCTAACATTTGCAATAGCTGCTATGTCAGAAGTGGAAAAAAACCCTATGCCTTTTGTCAGAAGCTGAATTTGGCATGTCTGAGTTATAAAATTACTGTAGTCTGAAGGGCTGAATGAAAACAACTCCCATGCAAATGATGATTGCTTGCTTCTAAAAAGCTAACTGCTTCTGGGCAAAGATTGTTTTGCCTTGACAAGCAAAGATTCTGCCTACATTGAAACTACCTGCCATAACACAGTTCAGTCACCCAGCTATTTCAAAATAAGATAGGACTCATCCCAAACAGCCTAAAAAACCTCCTATTTGTCTGTCTACTCATCCAATGGACAAGAAGGGAAAAAAAATTATCTGGTTCCTACCTCCAGGAAACAGAGAAAGGGCATTAACTAAAAGGCACAAAAACCAAGTCACCTCAAACAGCAGTGTCATCAGAACCCATTTTCAATTCCATGTTCTTGTATTGCTCTGGCTCGCGTCAGATGGCAAGTTCAAGTCACTGAAGCACAAAAGATGAAATTGCCTTCAACGTTCAGGGCTATCGGGAGGGCAAGGCAGCCAGAGTCCTTTGCTGGGTACCAACAATATCAAGGGAGCAGCGTGAGGAGGAAACTCATTCTCATCCTCCACTCCTGGCTGGGAAATGCAGGAACTAGAGTGAAAGGTGACAGGGAAGACAGGGGGTTATTGGGAAGAGAGAGCGAGTATTTATTTTTCTGGGTCCTCTGGCAGCCCTGCAACCACAAGCAGAGGGTGGTGTTGAGAGTGAGGAAAGCAGGAAGACAGAAGAATGCATAACTCTGACTAATCTTCTGTGCCATGGTACCCCTGAAGAATTGTAACATCTCAAGTGCCAGGATGCTCAGAATAGGGAGGAGAGTCCTAATCAGCACTTGTAGGTCCCTAGATCTCCACATTATTCCCCCGTGTGGCAGACCTCGTGAAGGCTAAGGTAGCTTTCAGTAAACCCCGCTGGACTGGGTTGACCTCCATAGCTATGTTAACACATTTCAAAATAAAGATCTAATTTTTCTAGCTGGTAAGTTCAAGAACTGGATAAAGAGACAGAAAAACCACTTGAAAGAGTCTAAAAATAGCACCCAATAACTGAAGAAGGAAGCTCAATAAGAGCTCAGCACATTTAAGAATTAAATGGTTGGGTTTAAAAGTTTAGCTGTAACATCTTGGTTTTAGACTTGTAGCACAGGTGTAGCTGCTAATTGCAAGTGTAACAAACATTTAATCAAACATATAATATACAAGTGTTCTCATCCAGACTACCACATGAACTCAAAAAAAAAGGCAAAAGCTGCCAACCATGAATACATAATCTATACATTGTAACATAAACAAGTGCCTGACCTTGGCAGCCCAACACAGAAAGACAAGGACTTTAAAGTGAGAATTTATACCCACCGTGCACACATAGCTGAAATTTTCTTTGGTAGAGACAACGCTGAGAGCTGTTGCACTGTGGCCGTGTACCATCCTGCAATCCTGACCACACGGAACCCCAACGTCCCATTAGGAAAGACACGAATGTGCTGGCCATGCCTGGTGTTGCCATGCGTCCAGCGCTGTGAGGCCGTATTTTCCTTGTGCCAGCTGATCCGAAAAGGCCGCTCCAACTGGGGATAGTCAAGGTCAAAAAAACCCATAGTCGCACTCTCCCCCATCTATTGTTGTCACATCACTGTGAGCTGAAAAAACAGTGTGCACAGAMAAAAGTCATTACCAAACAGTTCAATATAATTACAGCCGTCAGGCTGAAACTCTGGCGATGACAGAGGTTTGAGAACATCACCTGGGAGCTGGGATTTAAGAGTGAAAATTGCAATTCACTTCCAAATCCAGTTACTGAAATGTATGATCTCAAACTAATCACTAAACCCTGGCTTGTCCAAGTGCCATATCTGATGCGCGGATGGTTTTGTACTGGTCTTCCTCCTTAGCGGTTTCATAAAGCTTAAGTAAGAAATTTCTTTAAACTCCTGTAAGAGATTTTTGATKAAATAAAGCCACAAATGGCATAACCTGATGCATGTTGAAAAGTATTCCTGACAGCTAATGAATCAGCCATTTTTATTCTTTGTAAATACAAAGACACAACTCACAACTCATACTCAATTAATAATATCTACTCAGCCAACTCTGTCAAATTGTATTTGTTTTATTAGTATTATCTTGCTAGAGTTTATTACAGCACTCCTTCAAACATTAAATCTTTAAGAGGAAGCTGTAAGCTTAATTAATAGTCTATTTTTAATTGCTTGGCTTTTTCATATTCCAAATATACTGACGTAATTCCATTAGCTGAGGTTTTTTATTTCCCAATGGAATTAATTTCTAGCAGAAGCTACTTACAACAGCAAGTGCAGCTGTTAGCTTACAGCAGCAAACTAAAACACTTTGGCAACATAATTTTGTTTCAACCTAACACTCAAATGTTGTCCTGATCCTTCAGCTAATAAAACTAGCAGCAAAAACCTCTAAGAGCACATCCACACAAACCAGATTTTCCATCCCAGTTTAGCATAAAAGCATGCTGCTACTAGGGAATTATTAAGAATTAAATAATTTTTTTTACCTTCAAGAATAACAAGTGCACACAATGCAGCCTGGAAGGTGAAAATAGGTAACATTTCAGAAGTGACCTTTTCTTTGCTATTACGTATACACTTCTTTATGGGCTTGTTCACCAGGAAACCTTTAAATCCCACTAGCTTAGATCCGTGGTGAATGATGGGCCTTGAAGTAAGGTGAGGAGAAATATTTAAAGTATTCTTCCATGCTAATAATTTCCTTACCAAACCTGAACAGAGACTTCTCAGATAGAATAGCTATTTTGTTAAAAAAAAAAGTCCTGTAGTTTCAACCACTGTCAGAACAGTATCAGCTATGAACTTGTGGGTAAGCTGCTCTTTTTTCCATGCCACAAGTGCGACAGTGGAGGTTAGCACTATCAGATGACTTTTCACAGCAAAAAGAAATCCAGGGAAAAGGTGTAGCTGCAGGTCAACAAAGGAAGATTTCTTGCTGGCGATGGACTTGCATGTCTGTACAACTGCTCCTGTGGCCCTCTGCAAAAATACTCCAACCCTGTAAAAGTTCTTATTTGTGTTTGGTAAGGTGCACAGCTTTGTCATCAAAAGCGTGAGGATGCCTGCAACAGACAACTATATTACAATTACCTGCAGTATTGAGGCTTTCCCCGAGGAAACAAAATTTATGTAAAATAGTGCAACACCATACAGCAACCCAAAGCAGTGTCGGGCATCCTTCTCAGCTTCCAGTTTTGCCCGAGTGCGTAGGTGACTAACCGAATGAAGCCACCAGAGGCAGCCCAAAACACTTCTTGATGTGCCAAAGGAGCATATGTGAAGAAGCCTAACTCCTGCAAGTCTCTAGAGAAGTCCGTGTTTCCAACATATCTCTGCCAGCTGAGTGGTCACCTCAGAAAGTAAATTTATTTCTGGAGTTTACAGAATCTAACTTCGCAGCCTGACAGACAGGCCATAAATTAGGGTGAAGTTTCCCTTCGCAGTACATGCACCACACCAAAGCTGCAACTTGAGCAGAAAATTATTGATTGAACCTGTCTTTGCTGTCTCACAGTTTTCCCCAAATCACTGCCTCTACTTCAACAAGGAACAAGGAAAACTGCACATAGGGCTGACACCCAGGATGAGCAACAAGACAGAACTTCTGGCGAGTAGAGCAGGTTGCCTCTCTTTCTGCTTGTCAAGCAGCACCTTGGACCCACACTCAGCAAGCACAGGGTCATAGAAGAGCATACATCCAAGAGCCTTAAAATGAAATTAATGTCAGCTGATTCACACTGACTATCCAAAATAACTGCTTGCCATGATTTGCACTCATATAGAAATGAGACATCTCAAAGGTGACCACCTGAAAGACCTCAGCCTGACTAAAAATATATGATGCCATACAATCAACAAGTCAAGCACTTCTCATGTGCAAACTTTACCAGAGAGCCTCCATAACCTTCGTTGCTACCTTCAGTGGATATGTGTGTGACCACGAAATACAGCTTTGTGGGTTATCTTTACTGCCTTGTTTCAGCAAATACGAAGACTGAAAACCACAGCACTCTGAAAACAAACAACCTATGATTATGCATTCAAAAGAAAAGGGAGGAAAAACTGCAAACTAGCTTTTTTCAGCACAAAAGCATTCAAATCAATAGCAAGAAACAAGCACAAAAAGCCGGCAAATACAGGAAGTCTAAACCATGCACAGTCCTGCAGCAACTCAAGAGCTCTAAATGAATAGGGCGATTTAATGAAGCCAGATAAATAGCCGGATGTCTGTCAGTGCCATTGGCAGCAAACATCATTCAGCTTCAAAAGATCTCTGAAGGAGAGCAGCTACACCAATAATCAGCATCTTTTGCCATAACAAAGATGGACAGCGTGTTGCCTCAGATGCACCCTCTCCAGTATCAATCCTTGCATGGTAATCTACATCTAGGCTAATTAAATGAGTTCCACAAGCAATGCAGGTCCCCAAAGGCATCCATTTGACCTATTGCAGATTTACTGGTGATGGCACAGGTCCTCTTCCTTCCTGCCACACTAAACTGGTCATATTCCTTGTTACATGGAAAAATGGCAGCACATTTATTAGGTAGTCAGTAAGTGGCTGAGTCTTTACACAGCCCAAAACAGCAGCAAGACTTGCTGAACAGTGGTAGTTGGCATTTTAGCTATAGCTTTATCCTGGGTTCAAAATGGAAAGACGTTGACTTGCACCATTAGTCACACTGGTCTTGTTAACTTCAGTGTGCCCTTCACAATTCTCATGCTATGATGAAGTGTGTGTGTGCAGGTGTACATGTGTCTACGCACATATTTATGTGCAGCTCTATTTGAGCTTTTTGTTTTAAGCTTTGTCTTGCTTGTTTGACCCTCAGGCAGTCACTGTAATCAGAGAAAGCTCACAAGCAAACCAGCTGAGTGACTCCAGCCTCCCTTTGATAGGCTTGCTGTGCAAAACCTTCACGGAGTGCTAGCCTCCAGTACTCCCATAATTACCTGAACAGTTTAAAAAGCCTCCTTTGTGAATCATTTCTTCTCAACACCCACAGACCACTGAAGCCCAAATAATTTGTGTATACCATTACCTTTGGGCAGATAAGGCATGTGCATGCAATTTCAGGTATGCAGTTTCACTTAGAACTTGTCAGCCGATCAGTTCCAATTGAAATGACGCTGCAATGGGACCCGAGGCTGCTATCTTTTACTTTGCATAACACAATTACCCTGATGAGGGCGACAAAATACATATTTAAACAAACAACCACGTTAACACAGCTCAGTTCCTGGATCAACCACCACCTAAAATGAAGTAATTCAACACCGGACTGCCTGAGAGAAGAAATGGGGAAAGGCTGCCCCCTTCAGTACACAAACATCTTATTCCCCAGGTATGGGAGAGCAAAAGCTAGCTTTCTTAGCGCACCTTGGGACATTTATCTAACTGAAAAAAATTAACAAAGCAGAGTTAGCTAAAGCTGTACAAACAACGAGTTCCAAGTTCTCTCTGGTGAAAAACAAGCTTTCAAATATAGATAATAAGCACTTCATTCGTGATTCTCCTTCCCATTCTCCCACAATCGTACAAGACATTTCACCCATTCTGGTTGGCTTCCCAATGCTGTTAACTGCCTGATGTCTCTCCATACACAGGACTACATCAGCACAATCTTGCTACTTCCCAAAAAACTGCTAGAAAAATGAATGCATACCCATCACTTCCTCTCACCTAACTTCTGCTGCTCAGTATACTCTTTTTGCATGTGTTTTCTAAATACCTAATCAATGCCCTGACATTGACTCTACATTCCCAATGAAACTGATCTCCCAGTTCACTGTTTGACACAAACATAAAAGAATGAGAGTATTGACTCACAAGTCACCAAGTACAATGTTGAAATATATCTGGGTATTAAAAATACACTAGTAGACAACTGCAAGCTTCAGCAATGCCAGATTCAAAACACTATTGCAGGGCATGATCTACTGCCTTTTTCTTGAGTGTTTCATCCATGACACTTAAGCAAGCCTTTTTTCTTCCTACAGACATAAGTGTCAATTAATTAAGGGAGACTGCATTATACTTTGAGAAGTCTAAAGCACCTCACTGTAAAATGTGAAGAACTACAGTGCTTTACTGCAAAACTTTCACATTTTAGAGGTGCTTTCCCCTATATATGTCAAGTTCTTCCTCTAGACCACTAAGATTAGATTTTCAGCTTAGACTGAGAAATCAGTAGGTAGTATTGTTTGCAGATACAGAAAACTCAAGAGAGTGAGAGTAAGGTGTCTACTAGAATATCACATTCATTGTGATAAATGCAGGTAAATCTGCAAGTAAAACACTATAAAAAAAAAAATCTGTAAAACTGTGACGTAAATGATAATGTAAGTCACACTCCCAAGATAAGTGGCTCAGAGAGTACCGCAGCTGCAACCATGTGAATGCAAAGTTGCAGATACCACCTTTAGGCAAAGTAGTCAGGCCACAGATAAGCTTGACTTGGAAGGGTCTCACAGAGGAAGCATCACTCCACGCTTGCCTTTCTTATAGGCAGGCCTTTAGGTGGATCTTTAGTGTGACTCAGATGGCAGTCCTTCTTCAGCGACCATGGAAAGAAATGCCATTTCTTAATGGAAACCGGCAGCGTTGGCCAAAAGGAAAGCTAGAGTTCGTGGCTTACATTTTGCCTTTCCCATCAGTGCCACACAGAGGCAAGAGCTACTTGGCCCTCTCCCTCATTGCTCCTCGAAGCCTCACACAGGCAGCAACCCACACGCTCCCTACAGCCCCGCTCCCTCGGCYGGCAGTCTCTTCCCAGGCCCCCTCCACCCCTCTGAACTGCTTCTCCCCTGCACCACCCCTTTTCCTTCCAAATCTTTTCCGCCCTTCTCCACGCCRGCTCCTGTGGGGCCACAACCGCGCCTAACCGCCTCCTGTCCCACCACGCCTGAGGCGAGAGGACCGCCACGGAGCCGGCTCGCTCCCTCCACCCCTCCGGGCGCGCACAGCAAGGCGCCCCGCGGTGGGTGCTGGGGAGCCCTACCGCCTCCCCGCGCCGTCGCGGCCAGAGAAGCCGCCCAAGAGCGAGAGAGGGCAGGGGCAGCACCGGCCCGCGGCACGGAGCGAGGAGCCGCTGGGCAACAGCGGGCCAGGGTCGGAGCTTAAATAACCGGCTCCCCGGTCCCACCCTCCCATCACCGTGTGCCTACCGCGCATGCGCGCCCTCCTCCCCGCGCCTACTGCCTAGCGCCTGTTCGCGCCCTTGGGTTGGCGGCGCGGTTTCCGCCCGCTGGTGCATTCTGGGTATTGTAGTCCAGCAAGGGGCGGAGAGGAAGGGGCGGCGGGCGCGGCGGCGGCAGGACTCCGCTTCCCATGGTGCGCAGCGGCCATGAGTGGCGGGCGGCGAGTTGTGGCGGTTGCCGGCTGTCGCGCGGCTGGCTGGCGGTTGGGCAGCCTGCAGTTGCCGGCGGGCGCCCTCGGCTGTTAATGAAGAAATGAGGAGGTTGGGGCCCCTCCTTTTGAGAGGGGAGCCAGGTGACCTCGCCCTAAATGYAGGGGGTGCCTCTGGGAGTGCCACTGGGGCTACCGGAGAGCCGAGGGCTACAGTTCGTCGTGGGGGGAAATGGACATCTTGTGCTCCTGTTTGTGAGAAATGTACTTTCACGTGGCTAACTGCTTTTGAGAAGTCCTGTGTACCAGGTCCTTGAAAATTCTCGGTTATTCGTAGACATTGGGGAGTGGAGGGGTCATCAATTACTCTTAATTCTTCAGTTACAGACACATTAAGGGAAGACTGAACACAAGAGCACAGAACTGGCCACAGCCATGAAACAGGGGGACTCAAAGAGTCAAATGAATCCTTGGGCACTACCCTGCTAGCACAGAGAAGCATCACCTGCCACCATTTCATGAAAGGGAGTATCCCTTTCCCGCAGTAGGAGGAAACAGGCTGCATAGGGGAGTAAAAATATTGAGACTATTTAACTAGCAAACTATTTAAATCGTATCTGTCTTCTAAAGATGTGACAAAATTTAGCATCTGTTGAAAGACTCCTCAATGCAGTTTCCCAGTTGCTTTTCAGTCCTTGGGGTTTCTCCTGTTCTTAGCTGTTACTTGGCTTTGTAAGAGCATAGCCAAAGCAATAAATCTAGGTAATGGGTAATTAAGCAATCAGCAACTGAGATAAAAGGCAGACACTCCTTTAACTGGCAAGTTTTATTGGGTACATACATAAGTACATAAAACATAACCTCTGTTAACAAGCTTGCACCAGTCCATTGGCCAGCTGCCTCGGAAGCCTTAGGAGCTTGAGCGCTGTCTCCAACAAATTCATGCAGAGATTCACGCAGGTGTGTTTGCTTGTTCTTCTAGTCCTCTCATATTTTTTTCCCCATTACTCGATGCTGGGAATGCCTCTGCTTACTCACTGGTTGATTTTCCTCCCCCAGCTGTTATACTCCTTTATCTCTACAAGGGCTTTTTTCCTTATCTCTTTCTGTTTTACTTAGGGAGTCTTAAAAATCACAAAATGACAGCTACTCTCCGTTTTGGGTGAGGGAAGGGACTGTTGCAGGTTCCCAACACTAACCTTCATGCATGTCAGCTACAGACTGCTGGTCTGCAGGAGTGTACCCAGGCAAACCCCCAATGATTACTGTGTTTTACGGAGGAGGTTAAACATCAAATAGAGAAAGTCTCCTCAGCTACATGTTACTTGCCAAAGCAAGTGGTGAATCAGGTGCACAAACATAACTTTGATTTTGCATCTCATGTAATTGGCCAAGCACATTGAGGTCGATTTCTTCAAAAAGGGAGTGCATATCATCTTTTGTAAACAAAATAACACATTAAAATAGCAGATCCATGGATGTGCACCCATTTTTTATTTCTATTTGGAAAATC
This sequence comes from Oceanodroma leucorhoa, assembly GCA_030449065.1. Taxonomy (NCBI): domain Eukaryota; kingdom Metazoa; phylum Chordata; class Aves; order Procellariiformes; genus Oceanodroma; species Oceanodroma leucorhoa. The sequence continues at coordinate 2,380,370 of JASVER010000130.1, read as the reverse complement.
TGTAATTTATCCAGTCTGTTTAAGCTTGAATCAAACCTAGCAAGAAGTTTGTGGCGATAAAGGGTTGCTATTCCTGGGCTGCCCTGACGATGTGTTTGAAATAGCTTTGATGGCCATTTTAGTCCCAGTCAGTCATAGGTGTCCCTGAGTCTCCTGGCAGAAAACTCTTCTTTCTGCATCCATTTTTAAGGCTGCTAGCAGATTTGCTTCCATGCAAGATGCTCAAAGCAGCAGTTACTACCAAGACATGATATGAATACCTTAAGCTGGAATCCCCTCAGAGTACTGGCACGTATTGTAGTCTGAAGAATGTATATCCCTGAAACACAATGAAGTTGCCCTGAACTACCCAAAAATGGAACACAACACAGTGATGCCGCTAAGCTGTTTGGCAGTTTGCTTGTTCACTTGTTTTTTCCATGAGCACACGCCTAGATTGGGGCAGTTGCATTTTAGCATTGATACAGCAACTGCTTGCTTTCCAATTTTTCAATCAAGCTGGTGTTAGTTTGCATCCTTTCATTTTTTTTCCTGAAATGTAATGGAGACATGGAGATACTCAGAACTCGACTGGACATGGACCTGGGCAGCCTGCTCTGGCTGACCCTGCTTGAGCAGGGTGTTGGACTAGACGATCTCCAGAGGTGCCTTCCAATCTCAACCACTCTGTGATTCTGTAATTCCCACAGCAGAAACTATTTGGGGGGGAGGGTTGGGGGGAAACTTTAATACTTCAAATCCAAACCAAGGGATGTCATTATCTTCTTGGAAAGCACTGCACTTTTTGCAGTGTTAACAAGCAATCTTATCTAGGCTATGGAAAATTGCACGTGTTGATGGAGCTGAAATACTTGGAGTAGTGTTTCCTGTCAAATGGGCTTGAAGAAGAGTAGGGCAGCAAACTGCTCTCATTGTTTATTTCTTTTTTAGCAGCTGTGCAGTGTGTCAGCGCTCTACATATAAGCGATTAATGTATCACTCCACACCAAAAGCTCTTTCAGTGCAGGTGAAAATGATTGCTCAAAACGTAAGTTTAAGAAACAATCTTCAGTGGACAGCCACAATCCTTCAAATGTCTGTAGTAATCTTCCTTCCTTCTATTCAGGTGGCAGTTTTGCTGAGTGTAAATGAATTACTGTAAAGGCTGTTGGGCAGGTATGGCATTCCTTTCGGCACTACAATACCAGGAGAACGGTAAAGCTGAAGGTTAGCTAGAGCATACTGCAAAATGGAAAACCAGTTACTCCCATATGTAGTACTTCTGCTTATCTACTGTCATTCTTACCAGGGCTTTTTCATTGCTTTTCTCCAATGAGCTCTTCATTAGACATGTGGCTTTGGTCATTTCAACTATTTAAGCACTGTGGGCTTTTTAAAGACAAAATACTTTTAACACTAAATGCATAGAACCTTTTAAAACTGATACATCAGCTTTGTCAAAACAAAAAAAAAAAAAAAAGGAAATGGGACTTCCAAATCATTAGCCAGCTAAAGTTCAAAATCATCAGACAGTGAAATTGGTCTGAAGTAGTAAAAAATTGAGCCAAGGCTTGACATGGTGGCATTTCTGAACTAATACAGCTATTTTGAAATGCAAGAACTTTTCTGAGGGCATCTGTCTAGATTCAGGCAGTTGTATTTTAATAGTAAATTAAAATACAGTAAATGCTGGCTTAGCGTTTTTATCAACCTGGAGACACTTTGCTTCTTTCCCTTTTCCTTGAAATATGATCACATTACCCAATTTGTGCACTTTATTGCTTTATGCATTTTTAAGACGGTGAAACCCTTTTTGGAAGATTTCTCTCAACTTACCAACTTCTAACTATTGAATTGTCCGCAGGATGCTACCTGTATGTTAACCCATAATTGTCCACATCTTGGTCACAGAATCACAGAAATGTTGATTGGAAGAGACCTCTGGAGTCCAACCTCCTGCTCAAAGCAGAACTMTCACCGGCACCAGATCAGGTCAGCCATGGCTTTGTCTAGCCAAGTTTCAAAAACCTCCAAGGATGGAGATCCAGCAACCGGGATTAATTTCCTCTTTCATTCTTTTGCATACATTTGTACTTTGATCATGAACATATTGACCTTCAACCCTCCACACTTCTAAGCATACGTGCTATATGCTACAGGCGTGACAAGGATAAGCAATGGGCCTGTCAGTCATACTGTTTTGTAAATCGATGGGGCTATGTTTTCCCTTTCATTCTATTTCAGTATTCCCATCTTATTTTGTTGACGACCATTTCTCCATCTGTCCACAGCCAGTGAAATTAGACTGCGAGTCTAATGAGCCCGTATCAGTCATCACTGCTCCAACGGAACAAGTCTTTAATGCAAACTGATGCTTAAACCTTAACAAACAAAGTCTCAGCATGACAAAACCGAACACTGTTCATTTCTCTTACTGCAATTCCCATTTGCAGTTTAGGGCACACAGTCACTAAGGTTTCTGACTAATTCAAATCACTTGTGCCCTGCTAACAGTAGCTTGAAGTAGAAAGGGAATCTGGAAGCTTTGAGAGTATTTTTCACTTTGATAGCAGGAAAGATTTCCAGATTCCTGGAAAACCACTCCTTTCTGCGCCCTCATCTGAGTCCTCATCTCATGGCCAGCCTGTTTTGTACCCCAGCCAAGCGCATACCATGTGTTTGGGTGTTTTAGCTCCCAGAAACGCTGGGTAATCTTCTGTATTATCAGAGCAAGTGGTGGCTTGAAAAAAACACCACCCAAAAAGGCAGTGTATATGTCAGTTGGGATACAGGGGCCACGGTGAAAAGCTGCTTGTTTCTTATGGCCTCATGGAGTGAAGCACATCTGCGGCTTCCTGCCTGTGTCTGTGGCCACAGGGTGGCTTCCTCCGTGTTCAAACCCACTCCTGGTCCCCTGGTAAGGTGGCAGGGAAACCCAAATGTCACCATGACAAGAAAATGGCAAACATCCAGATTGCCACAACAAGAAAAGCTGTGGTCTCACAGATGGCTGGTCCCTGTCAGGCTTGAGGTGCAGCCCCCCACAATCAGACTTCGACTGTGCAAGGCAGAGGGAACAAACGCCCCCACGCCACACAAGAAAGCAGCCAGCTGGGATAGTGCTGGAGGCCTGTGCCACCGCGGGCATATCAAAGTGGAACGGCCTGGTTTATTCTGGTAAGCAGGAACGCTGTGGAGACCGCTCCGGGAATTGCAGAGCCGTGCCGGGAATTGCCTGGGGAGAGGGCTTGGCTGGTGCACCCCAGTGCAACGGGTCTTTAGCACCAGCAGTGGTGTTCCGGTGCCCTGAAGGGGGTCTCCAGGCACAGGCTTAAGTTCAGAACTGCAGAGGCCTAAGTTAACCTTATGTCACCTACTCTGTAGACAGAACTTCTCTGACATCAGTGAGGGAACAACTCATTTATTCACCTGGTCTCTTGGGTTTCCTACTACATTTCATGAAAACGTAACAAAGCCCAGTCATCTACCTTCTTCCCTCCAGGTACAAGCTACATGGAGAAATTAAGGACAGCAGGCACCGTGTGGTAAAACCACGTGTACATTTCTTTCCCCTGGGCAAACTCCAAATGAGGCAATAATTCCAGGACAAAGTGACCTCCCATCTCCTCTCCCACCTTGCATGGCATGGTGTCCTCACAAGGAGCTGCTGTGTGTTTTGTGTCCTGCTCTCCACCACAGACAAGTACTACGCACCCCACTGCAGCTGCTTCTCTTCTGCCCTCAAGTTACGCTTGACAGTTTGATGTCAAAGCACCTGACCGCGCTGAGGGAAAGCTCTTCAGCAAATGCCCATCTCCGCACACGGGGCACGGAACAGCAGTGCCGTTTCAAACCCCGGGGGTGCGCCAGGACCTGCCCCTGGCCAACAGCCCGCTGAGCGGTACTGCGTTTAAGGCTCTGGAGCGGCCATAAACGCCAATAATCCGTCCCTCCTCCCGCCCGACCCCGACGAGTGGCCGTCCCCGGCACGCTTCCGCGGGCAGGCAGGTGGGGGGTACCAAGCCGAGGGGCCGAGGGCGGTGCAGCTCCCCCRGCAAGGAGCGCAGGCAGCGGGGCGCGGGTCCGGGCGGCGGCGCTGCGGGGTGCCCCGGGCTCGGGGGTGCAGCGGCCTCCCCGCGGGGCCGGCCCCGGCTCCCAGCCCGGCGCGGCTCCCAGCCCGGCGCCTCCCGCTCCGCCCAGGAAGCGCCCTTTGCCCGCGGAGCAGGAAGCTGCTGCCGGCACGCAGCGGGGCGGGCGCCGGGCGGGAGCGGGCGCCCTGCAGGTAGGCACGGCACGGCACGGCACGGCACGGCACGGCGGGGCCGGGCCTCCCGCACCCGCTCGGCTGGGGGACAGGGCGGCAGTGAGGGGCAGGGCCGGGGGTGCTCGCGCGGGTCTGTGCCGGCTCTCGGGGGAGGCCAGCCGCACTGAGAGCCGGGCTTTAAACCCGTGTCTGAGCCTTTGTCTGTCGGCACTGTGGAGGAAGGAGTTACCCGGAGGAGAAGAAAAAATGCGGCCTGGAGAAGGGAAGGCCAACTTGCCCCTTTTATAGACCCCACTCTGCTGTAGTTGCCATCCTTGTCTGCTTGCATCCCATACCTGTAATGCAGTTTCCCACCGTTCCATCCCTTTTCACCTGCCGCAGCACAAATGTGTATCTTTGGCCCAGTTTCCACCCAGTGCCTCTGATGGCTGTTGCAGACAGACAGCTTTGTACCCCTGCCCCTCCTCAGTGGAAAATCCTTGTTCCCAAAAGCTACACCGTACTTGCTCGCCCTGCACACCTTTGGGTGCTCTGGCGGTGCACTCCACAGCAGCCCTCCCATTCTGCCTCCTGTGTCTGTCTCCCAGTGCCCCCCCAGCATCCCTAGCTGGGCACAAAGCTGGGCAGGAAGGCAGTCACTGACAAGCGCTCTAGTTAATGAACAAATCTGACGGTACAGGGAAGGGGGTTCTCATCACACCCAGGACAAGACCAATATGTGCTGGGCAAATTTGTGCAGCTGTGTAATTAACTGTTTTTTGCGATAAAAATGTCTTCACCTTTTGACTTTACTGCAAGCATTATCTATCCCAGATAATAATTGGGGGAAGGAAGATTTGAACGYCTTCTTGTGAATTGCAGGATTGTGCTGTCGTGCCTGGCATGACCCTGCGGAGAGCACTTAGCCCCTGGCAGCACTTCAGGAGCAGACTGCAAGATCCCAAGGAGCATGAGAAACTGAAAGTATGGCGCTCTGCACTAGGATGAGTCCCATAACCTCCGCAGCTTGGTACAACCACAGGAGGAATACAGAGCTGAGTGGTCGGAAGAGAAAATAAGTAGCTGTTTGCAAATAGCTAAGGTAAAGAACATAAATTGTAGGACCCAGCTACAAAATCTATATATGCTATCACAATACTAAAGCCAAGGCCCCAGGAACAGTATGGCGTGTTTGCAAAGCCCTTGCTGGATGTCCGAATTAGATACCCTTCATATCTTGCTTTAGTAAAGCTGTGGACGTTGCCTACAGTAACCCCACACACCCACATACACAGACGTTCTTCCTGTTTTGGTTTCCACATTCAAGCAATAATCCAGTATGCCCAAGGATATGCTTCTGCCAGTCACAGATGAAATCCCTGAAGGAATGTCCCCTCTGTTGATGAGGTTTGTCCCCTCCTTTCACAGAGACATGTCTGTGATCGTGGGCAAGGAAGAAACTCCTTCCTTACTCCAGACTAGCCTGATAATTGTATAAAAGCTATCTGCTTCCTGCTGAGCTGCCATAGCAAATCTGAGCATAGCAGCAGTGTGTCAACGGCAACCCGAGCTAGGAAATTCTTGCAGAAGGGCACTCTTCCTTCTACCTTGTCTGCTTAGATGTTTCCCCGGGTGGTTGTTGTTGGACATTTGTCAGATGCTGATACCACCTCTGAAATGCTGAAGGATTTGCTCCTCCAAAGTTCCTGTTTGTTGACAGCYTTCAGAGAGAAACCCTGCTGTTTGTGGTTAGCTGCCTGGGGGAAAGGTCTATGTGTGGACAGGGTTTTGACTCCTCCTGCTCTAGAGTAGGGGTGGGCCATCTGGTACATATTGCAGCATGTAAATAGCTTGGTCAGCTTGTACYGCGAAACTTGCAGCAGAAATTCTCAGTAGTGGCAAAGTCCTGAGAGCTGTAGGGCTGCAGAAAGCAACCTCCCTTTGTATATTGGCTTGGAACTGACATAAATGATCCCTCTACCGGTGTGGTCCTCTTCAGTATTCAGCAAATATTTAAAGTAGGGACTCAGATTATTAACCTTTAAAGCTTCTTTTTTTTTTTTTTTGCTAAGGCTTCTTTTTTGCTTATCTGATTATTTTTTTTTTCGTGGTTCTGCAGTTCAAGATTGCAGTCTTTCTCTTTTGCTTGCTCCCTTTCTTTCAGTCCAGCTTTGCCACCTAGTATCAAAGACTTCAAGACTGGTTGTTTTATAATCACTGGAATCCGAGGTCCAAAACTGTTCCCTTCATCTGAGTTGTCTCCTTGATTYTGACACTATCTAACCGCTTACTACCCATTACCTGCCATTAAATAGCTGTTAGTGATGGGTGCAGTGGTCCAGGACCCATCAGTTTACAGTGTTTGTTTGCACCAGAGCCCATGTGTCCCACTACTCAATTACATCTGGAGCTTGAGTAGTCATCCAGAGGTATTGGTCGTCCACAGAGATTGGTAGCTTGAAGCAGAGTTCAGGGAGTATATTTTTGAAGTGATGCAAACTARTATTAAGTAACTATAAAGATTAAAGGGGGGGGGGGGAAGTAATGTCTTAAATGCTTTAAAAATATTCCCACAAGTGATCTCAGCTTTAGCTGTGATGCACGTCAGTCTCTGGTCCTAGATTCATCCACGTGGTATCCTTTCCCTGCCATCTTTGATTCTTACTTTTTTAAATAAAGTGGGATTTTTCTTACCATTGTATTTTCTTTGTTCTTTTTTCTGCAGCAACTGCTAATGCCTGCCCTCTTGATGCTAACTGCTGTTGCTTACTGTTTGGCTGGTTTTGGCCTTAAAATAGTAAATACTGAAGGAAAAATTCTTGTCTTTGGTGCTGATGGCATTTGTAAGAGCACCCTGCCCAACAGTTGCATTCATGGCAGTTGTTTGAGCTCAGAAGGGATGCCAGGCAGGGAACTAACAGAATCCAGCTGGAGTAGACAAGACATTAAATTGCCTSTTTTGTTGGTTTTTACTGCCTTAGCCTGAAAGTCTTGGAGGAGAAAGAATAGATGAGGTAGCAAGTAAGAAAAGCAGGTTCTGGTGACCAAAGAGTCGTTTTCCATTTAARATAATCTTAGGAGAGTAATTAATCTTGTGGCTGTCATTATTAAATAAATGTAAAAATGGCTGGGTTTTGTTGTTTGCTTACACCTGTATCAATGATTGCTGTCAACCAATTCTGAGTCCAGCACGTCTGGTGTATGTCCTAATGTATATCGCTTATCAGAAGAGGGGCAACCTTGAATCTCCTTTAAGGAAAGAGAAAGTATCTCACACCAGACACCTCAGCAGTGCTCAGGGTGTCCATAAATATTTGCTCGGTTGGTTCCATTCTTTTATGCAACCACTCTGCTTGTTCCCCATATTCAGCAGGGACAGTAGATTTTAAGACAGATGACAAGCTTTTGCTGAATGTTCAACTAAGATTACTTTTGTTTGCTTTTGTAAGAAGGATTCCTGATTGCTGAACCTGACGTAACTCCCCAGATGGACCAAGAAGAACAAGACTATGAGGCCTTGGAGGAGACACACATGGGTAAGGAATAAGTTAGATAAGTTTATAAACGCAGAGCAAACAAAATGCTCTTTGAGCTGCCTCAGTGTTATTTAAGCCACTTTATTCCATGCAGCTCATATTCAGACCTGCTCTTTCCCCCTCAGGGCAGGCAGACAGCCTGCCTTTGTCAGCCTGCTGTTAAGAGTATGTATAAGAAGACAGAATATTAAGACGACAAAATGTGAAGATTTCTTGSGGGCAAGGAGACACCTGCATTGCCCTTGGCTCTGCTGTTTGTGGCACGTCTGCTCTGGGTCACATGATGACGCTATACAGCCTCTCCTGCAGCTAGGTTTCCATTTGCTCCCAGTCTTCCCTTTACTGCTTCTCCTACATGGTGCAGACCAGGCTCCCTAGGAGAACAGCTTGCCCATTCTCTGCTGTGCCACTTCCCAGCGAGAATCACAGAGTCATACTTATTTTCCAGGTGGTGAGGTAGGTCTCCTTCCAGATCACCTTGCAAGCACAGATCAGCAGGACATGTTGGCAGCAGGGTCCAGAGGAGGAGAGGAACAATTGGGGGACAGCCATGGAAGTCGGCGCAGTTCCCCAGAGGCGCAGCAAGGTGACTGTGAGGAGGAAGAGGAGGCTAAGCTGCCTTGCTCTGATATCAGTCTGGTGAAAAGACAGGAGAGAAGAGTGACAGCAGCCTCACGGCGAACCCCTCGTGCAGAGCGGCCCACCATCTGCTCYGAGTGTGGCAAGGGCTTCAGTCGGAGCATCCACCTCATCCAGCACCAGCGAATGCACACTGGGGAGCGCCCGTTCCTGTGCGGGGAGTGTGGCAAGGGCTTCAGCCAGAGCTCCCACCTCATCCAGCACCGGCGGGTCCACACAGGCCAGAAACCCTACACCTGTGCCGAGTGTGGGAAGAGCTTCAGCCAGAGCTCCAACCTCCTCAAGCACCAGCGCATCCACACCGGGCTCAAACCCTACGTGTGCAGTGAGTGCGGGAAGATCTTCAGCGACAGCTCCACCTGCATCAAACACCAGCGTATGCACACAGGCGAGCGGCCCTACAAGTGCCCAGCTTGCGGGAAAAGCTTCAGCCAACACTCCCACCTCCTTCAGCACCAGCGAGCCCACGACGGCGTCCGGCCTTATGCCTGTGGGCAGTGTGGCAAACGTTTTGGGCAGAGCTCTGACCTCATTAACCACGCTCGTACCCACACTGGCGAGAAGCCTTACAAATGCAGCCAGTGCGGCCGGGGCTTCAGTGGCAACTCCAACCTGATCAAGCATACCCGCATCCACACTGGGGAGCAGCCATACCGCTGCACCCAGTGTGGGGAAAGCTTTCGGTTCCAGCCCCAGCTGGTGCGCCACCAGAAGCACCACGCAGAGTAGCTGGTGGAAGGGAGAAGGCCGTGTGGACCATAGGCAGCTACCACAGCTGCTGCCTGGACACCTCATATGGGGCGTGAATTTTGAGGGAGAGAGCCCTCAGAGCCTCTCCCCTTTTCTTCTGGGTAAATCTGTGAGCACCGCCCAGACACACGAGCAAACAGGGAGGCCGCTGCCGAAAGAACTAGTGCATGTTCACTGCGGTGCGGTGGTTCTGAGCCCCTCTTTTGGGGCTAGGGAAAGGAAAGGTGCTTACAGCATGGTACGTTCAAGGCCAGAGAGGAGGACATAGAGACATTCCAAGGATCAGTGCCTTTTTCTGTTATTTCTAGCGGGGAGTGATTTTTATCCCAGTAAAAACCAGCTAAAATCTGTACCTGTTTTCTGTACAAGTTGCCTGGGTTTTGCCCTCACGGTAAGGCCACAGGCTGGGATGATCGATCCCCTTAGAATCCACATCTCCCACTTGCCGGTATTCTTGGGTTGAGGTGGTGTTAGTATCTATTTATTTTAAAACCCCACAACACTGTCCTGGGTGCCTCTGCATACATGTTGTGGGCCCAGCTGATGCTCTGTTGGGGCCACGTCTATGGAATGGTATTTTTGCTCGGTTGTATGGTTGTTAAATTGGCAGTTCTACAAATTATACTGCTGTCAACTTAGTCCTCAGCAGCAATTAAGTAAATTAACATCCTAATAGGTATTTCTCTCAGATTCTTGTTTAGGTGCTTTTGTGGGTGGCACTTTATGAATGTTTTTATAAGGCTTTTAAAAGTATTTAGGATTACTTTTTTAATTGTGATCCTCTAATTGTCAGTTGATGAACAGAAAAAGGATGACATTTGTAAAATAAGCTATGTCAAAGTTTGATTTTATATTAAAAGTTAAACATTTTTCTTGCATAAAACTTTTTAACTCAAACGGTATGGTTTTGAGTTGTTAATGATTACGAAGAGGTAATTATGACACTGAATTCTAGAATTTCTGTGATATTTTTGTGAGCGGTTTTGACATCTTTAATAATGACTTTCTAAGGAATATGGGGGTGGCAGGATTCTGAGAAAGCAGAAGGAACTGACCTCTGAAGAGATCTTCTTCACTTTGAGAAGGAGAATACTACTACTGGGAGTCTGTCCTTAAAAGGAATTCTTGCTCAGGCGACCACTTGGTACGGGGGAGGAGAGAACTGGCAGTAATAACAAAGATGTTAATATCTCTAGCGCGGAAGAACTCCCTGTAATGAACATGGCAGTGTATACTGAAATGCCTGTTCCACCCACGGAGCCAAACGGGAAGAAATCACAGCGTGCTTTAGGCAAAAAAATGAAGCGATCAAATCTGTTGTGCTGTAGAATATTTATTTTCAGCACTGCATATAGGCCTAATGCTAACAATGAGCTTTCACAGGGAGATGAGCTCCCAAATGGGGGATATCACTAAGGGCAAAAAGAACACCCAGCTTGAAGAGCACAGGATCCCGAGGAAACAAGCAAGCTGTGAACAGTAGCAATGTGACTGGAATTACTGGCTGAGTAATGCAGATACATCCATACCTCCCTTGGCCACCARTTGCTATCACAGAGGGCACAGCTTCATGCTCCATTAGCATTAGATCTGGCTTAAGTCATTTGGTCTCAGTCTACTCCCACCTGCCCCCCTAGAGCCTGAATTAATACAGCTGTGCTGTTATTAACTATTCACACGGCTGTGCCCTAAGTCAGATCTATAAGATGATCCACATTTTTTAAATGACAGACTTTGGAGAGTTCATTTTAAACTGCATTAGTCCAGTCTAGACCACAGCCTCACAAGCAGTAGGGTGCGTATGACTGAGAGCCTTGGTGTCAGACGAGAAGAGACAGGCCAAAAAGGAAATAAATAACATGGCCAGTATTGCTGTTAGTTCCCAAGAAACACATCATTTAAGATGTTTGTTATTTTTTTTTTTTCTAATGTTTCTAGGGAGGACTAGACCTGGAAAAGCCTGACACATTGCCTTTATTGTTTCTGCATTCCCCCAGCCCCATCAGGAAGACACATACCCCCATTGCCACAGTACAATGGAAACAACAATTCATTTCTGTGGTGCCCTTGCCACACATACTGTTACCAAAATATGTGTTTCTTCTGAATGGTAGTTCTTCCCCATAAACTGGCTGAAAACATGTCTCTTGCATCGGAGTTGGAGTATCAGTGTTTGTTTGTGGAAGGAGAAAAGTGATGCAATGAACGGAACAGTTACATCTGCACAGTAAAAGGTGCCAGGGGCACAGAAGCCAAGTGGTATTAGCCCACGTGAACTCCTTCCAAAAAGGCCCGGTTGCCATCTAGCTAGACATGGCCCAGACCATGTGGTGTTTTTGGTGGGCCTGTGCCCTCGTGTCCTAGAYGTGTAGCTCCTGCAGGGTAGCCTAGTGGACAGCCTTGTTCAACTGTTGGTCCTTCAGGAGCATGGTGGTCCTTCAGGAGCAATTAGTTACTGAGTATGGACTACTGCAAACAATTTTACTCCAGAATATGGTATAGAATATAGTACACTAATACGTTATATAGAGCAGATGATCAGGGACTGGGCACCCAGGTTCACGCCCTGGGCTGTGTTACACACTGGTATAGACATAACCTAYGGGTACTAATCAGCTGAGTAAGATGATCAATATTCATGCAGCCTTTCTGTGTTGCCACTTGACGTGTTGAAGCACACCAGCATGTTCCCCTTCTTTTTGCTCCTGTGCTTGAATTTAGTGCTTTTCTGAAGGCAGCTGTTTTCCTTTTCTCCTCCAGGCTCTCACTACCAGCTGCTTCACAAACGCCAGTGTCCTCCCTCATTAGTTTAAACAGTTTGTCCAGTATGTTGACCTTTCTGTTTTTCCCATGAATCGGAGCAAGTTTAGTCATGAAATCAGTGTAACTGAGGTGCTCAAACAGGAACTCAGTTAAGCTTAGCTGCAAGGCTGCTTCTTAACTGATTTGCCTGCAAGTAGAGTTGAGCTTTTCACAGAAGTGTGTGGATGTCGGGTCTCCCCAGCAATACTTGGGATGCTACCAGCACTCTTCCTTTCAAACATCTTTGCAGTAGTACAAAACTGTGTTAATGCTCTTCAAACACATTTTGGAATGTGTCCTCTGCATGCTGCTCATGCTCGAGTGTTGAACTTTTAGACTTATAATTTGTTTGAAATCCTCTAAAACCTCTTGTTGTTGGGAGCTCTGTAACTCCAGCCTCATTGATGTGATGAGGGAAGTTGGGACACTTGGGAATTGTTGCAGCTACAATGCGGCATCTTTGCTTAATTAAGAAGTGTCTCTCATCAGGATGACAGGCTGTCCATGGAGACCTCTTGATTACAGAGCTCTGCTGCAGTAATTTCGCTTTTGCAACTATTTACAAGAACCAGCCTAAGTTGCATTTTACTGAAACCGGGGAGTGAAATTTTCCACTCAGGCACCAATACTGGCCTGAAGAGAAGACAGCCTTAGGTCTCTCTTCTAGAAGTGAAAGCAAAAATTACTGTATCTAAATATATATTGTATTTTTAAAAAAAAACATCAAACAAACCACATTTCACTCCCCCAGTGCTACTTAAAGCATACCTTAGGCTCCGAATCTGCTACCCACACATGTTCTGTCACTGTGGTCGTTAGGTGAAGGCCTGTTTGTGCATGAGACCAAGTCCTCTCCTTTTGGTCTTGGCAGCTCAGTTCAGCAAAGATGCAGGTTCCGAGTTGGATCAGTTGGTTCTGTCTGCTGGGGGTGCACAGTGCCATCTCTGTAAATTGGCTGCGCTGGGATGCTTGCGGACTGTGTTTTTGCTAATTTGAGTAGTTTTACTTTCTCAGAAATCCTGAGCACTTAAGACTGTGCTGATGGTTTCAGCTTAAACTGCCGGGGCTCCAAGTTCTAAAGAAAAATGTTCTAGGTACCAGGCCCACACATCCTTTCTGCACGCGCTTAGTAACAGTAGCCAAGTTCCCACATAAAGATTTGTAGGATCTGCATTTTTACGCAGGTATCCCTCAAACTTTGACTGTGCAGGCCTACCCTTCAAAGTCTAAGATTGCCAAAAACTTGAAAGAGAAATCCAGGAAGAGCTTATATAGCTAAGGTAGTCTTCATTTTAGTAACCTCACCCTTCTTGCAGAATCTGACTGATCTGAAGATGAGAGAGGGGTTCCAATTCCCCTTGCTGGGGATGCTGACAGGGGCTGCTGTCAGCAGCAGGGCTGCTCCCTAAGGGGACCCTATGTCCAGCAGCAGGAGCAAGCCATGCTGGGCTACACCCTCCCCAATAGGGCACAATCCCACAGTGCCAGAGGCCCCTGGGCAGTTCTCTTTTAGCTGACTTGCTGATCCCTACATCCTCCGGTTGGAGAGGGATGCCGCTTGCATGGACCACAAGTGTCTTTTCTGTGATTGTACATAGATTTAGTGATGACCAATAGGTGCAGCGGTCCTTAAGTAGCACACGGCAGTATATCTGTAAGAGGTAAAGCCTTTAGCTTTTTATGATAAAGTTTTACCTGATCTCCACCTTACTGGAGGCTAAAGTCCTTGCCAAAACTTGCAGTTCCAAGGTGAGCAGGACTGAGGCCTGTAGAAACCCACACTCTAGCTTTGCCAGGAAGCAGGGAACTTTAAGAGACTAAATAAATTAATCATTTAGCAGGCTCTTGAGTGGAAAATGCATCCAGTTGATGCTCAAACTCTCACTACCCTGGAGTACCTATTCAAAGACAAGCGTGCTGACTAATCTGTTGCTCAAAGAGAACTGGGACATGAAAATCACCAACACCTGCTCTAGAGGGGCTGATGGAAACAAACTTGAAATGTAACCAGAAAGGATTTCTACCCCACAGTGAGGACTAACTGAAAGCACTACACCTCCTGGAATAAGTGGTCCTGTGCCACTTTAGGCAATTTTTTTCAGGCTCATTTCTCTAATTCAGAAATGGCCCTGAATCACAAACCTGTATCTACAGCCAAGAGCTCTGGACCAACCAGGTCAGGACACAGAAGAGCCTTACCTGTGTGAGGGGTAACCAGAAGATACTGTGGGAGCTGTAGGGGTGCCGCTGGCTTCTGCCTTGCCAGCACATACATTTCCCCATCCAGAAGGGACTTCCCAGGGAGCTGTGTGACCGCTCAGTGTTCCTGTCGTCACATCTTCCTCACCCCATTTGTCTTCAAGGTATGGGCACCTTTCCTCCTTCTTGTAGGTTTGGAGATGTCTCCATTTGGGGGGCGGGGGAGTGTCCTTGAGGGAAGGAGGAGGAATAAAGAGGCCCAAAGAAACACTGAGGACCTTCACAAATGCAAAAAAGAAGGGTTAATGACGATTTTCAGAGGCAAGTGTTAAGATTAGAGATTTAACGCTACACACTCCATTCGATCAGCCCTTCACCAGGCTCCGACCCCCGCCCCGGCTGGCAGCGCCAGGGAGTTCCCGCTCCGCTCCGCGCGGCGGCCGTTACTTCGCGGCGGTAGGGCGGGCCGCCAGGGGGCGCCCCTCCACAGGCGACGCCGGCGGAGCGGGGCCGCCCCAGCCGCCCCCCAGGCTGTGAGGGGGCGATTAAGGGGGAGCGGGGCCGCCCGGCCGGGTCAGCGGGCTCCTCTGGGCGAGGCGGGAGCCGAATCGACTCCCCCCGCTCCTCTCCCCAGCACGGCAGGGTGTGGGGGGATATTGTTTCGGGTTACTTGGGGGGCTGCCCCTCAGTGCTGTGCTCCAAGCTGAGGGGCCTGGTGGGTCTCCGAGGAGGGAGCTTGCTTATGTGGTATTTTTGGCCCAGGGGCCACGGCTGTTGATTTGGTAGGGTACAGATGTGAGGATCGAGCCTGCATTGTAACACTTGCGTCTGGATCCATATTTGCCAGGGGTATAAAGCTGGGGCGTTAGCTCACCACAGAAGCAGAAAATTCAAGTGGAGTTGTGGTGCAGCCCACCATTTGGGAGAGGCGTCTGCAGCAGGGCTGAGCTTGCTGGGGCTTGGCCAGCATTGCCCTAGGAAGCAGGTGGCCCTGGGTTGCTTCCCTTTCCACAGGGAGCAAACCGAAAAGCCGAGGGATGATGTGCCTTGCACAGGGAAATACAGACCAGAGCTGGGAGCTGCCTGTGCTTCTGCACCCRACTGCCGATAACGCCTAGCAGATGTGGATCCAAACGTGTAAATGCTGTTCAGATTACATCTGCAAACAGTGTGAGTGTCCGCATCCATTATTTATAACATGGAGATGGGATCTGAATGAAGTTAACTTGTTTATGAGAGAGGAGAAACATCAATCTGGAGTACTGCAGGCATAAGCACAAAGGGGTCAAACTGACAGAAGGAAAGAACGTGTCTGTAGAAAAAAGATAAAGTTTCCCAATAAAATCCACAGGGAAACCGTTTTTAGGCCTGCAAAACCAGGGGAGAGTTAAATAGTGCGGCTCCATGGGGTACTTCTGGAGATTTCTTGCATGAAAGGAGGCTGGGCACAATGTGCTCATGTATGTTATCCTGTGAGCTGGGTATGAAATTTATGAAGGGGTCTGCTGCTCTGCTGGAAAATGTTTGGTTTGTTGTCCATTAATCAACAGAGTTGAAAACCACTCATGTAAACTGCTCATTTCTTAGCCAAAAGTGGGCAAATTGTTTGCCTGCAGGATAATAAGAAGGCAGATTGGCGGTAGCTTTTCCTGCTTTTATTCTCCATAGTGACAACTCAAAGGCAACAACTTCGAAACTGCAAGCATAGCAAATGTATAATGCTTGGTAACTGGGGATGAGGATGTGTCCCAGAAAGCTATAAAAGTATTGTATTTTCATTATACAGAGTGTTGTTATGTCCTTCTCCCCCAAGTTCATTACAGGAGAGAAGGACAATTTAAGTAAAATAACAACAGCCCAGTACAGCAAAGAAAGCCACTYACTCACTGCATAATGGGGGGAAAATGGCTGTTGCAGGTGAGCAACAGCAGCAGAAAAAAAAAAAAAACAACCCAGCTCACTGATAAACAGCAAGAGGACTATAGCCCTGGGCTGGGGCTTTCAGCAGGGTCTATGAAAAGTCAGCAACAGCCGGCACCTAGCTCCCACCCCAGAGTCTCCAGACTGTAGCTTGTACAAACAGAACTAAAGGTGAGTCTGCTGGGATGTGTGATGGGGACAGTATTGGCGCTCTGCGGACTGTCTGGCTGGGACAGGGGTGCACAAGAGGCTCCTTTCACCTCTGAGTTCATTTTGGTGCTTGGGGCACAGAGGGTAGTACATTGTTCTCGGAGCAGCAGTAGAGCTTTGCAGGAAAAAATATATTCTTCTATATATAGTGAGCAGGTGTGGTGGAGAGCCACCATCAGGCATTAGAGATTAAAACCTTGCCATTTCCTTGAACTGAATTTTGCTTTTAAAATGAGCCTGTCAAATTTTAATTCATACTTTTAAACTCAAATGTAACTAATAGCATCTTGGAATCCCATTTGCTCTCTATGACTCAGGACATGCTGCTTCCCTCTGCCACTGCTCTCACCAAGGACAATGAAAACTGAATGCATTTGCTTCTGTTGTTTGCACTTCAGAGCTCTGACTGCAGCTGCCCTGGGGTTGAAAACAATACTTACTCGTTTTGAAATTATGTTCAGCTTTAATTTTTAAAATGTTTCCAGTAACATCCCTGCTTGGGCTTGAGAGAATATCTGGAGGGCCTGGGGTTTAGTTTTGTGTATTCTGTAATTTTTGCTTTTATAGGGGGTAAAAATGTCTTTTTACAAAATGCCACTCACTCTACATCTAAATTGACCGGAACCCCTAGGCACAACACTGAAAGTTAACTGGAAATAGCCAAGGAAAGCAGAGGAGTCAGAGAGGAATTATAAGCATGACAAAAAATGATGGGCAGAAAGGGAGAGGAGGTGAAGGTCTCCCCCGGCAAAGGCCCCCGTGCAGGCAGGGGTGAATGTCAAAAAGCAATTATAAAGGTCACAAGAGAATTCATATGGGAATCATGGCAGATTCATTCCTTTAGTATCAGCTAACTTTATTCTTAAGATTTTTCTGTTTCTAATGCTGGTAATCCAGCTACCATTTTTAAGATCATATGAAAATGATAGCCATCCCATCCCATTGCATAATGGATCTCTTTTCTATCTCCCAGGCAATGGAAAAGGGGCTTTAGGAGCCCCAAATGACAATAACGGTGGTTTCAATGTCACAGCTGTTGTAGAAAGCACGTATGGCCAGTATAGCCCAGTGGAGATGCTGTACCACAGAGATYTCTGGAGTCGTAGTGTCAGACCTGCAGCATCTGGCTTATGCCAAAGGCTTCTTTGCTCCTGGACCCAGTCAAGAAATGAGCTAAAACCCCTTTAGCTTCTGTTTCCGCATGTCCCAAACCCTGTACTTRGTGACACAGAACAGATCTTCACCCACAATGCTGTGTGAACGCTCCCTGGAAAAAACAGAAGATAGCTCCAAGCAGTTTCTCAGCAAAACAATCTCCATGACATTAAATTTATTTTCAGAATAGCTCAGGCATGGTAACCACTGTGGTGTTGTGTTTATGTACCTGTAACAGTTTGTGGTTGTTTGTCTTCTACAATGTTTTGTGATTGCTCCTTCTCATTTGTACAGCCCAGGGGCTCTCCTGTATCTCTTCAGAGAAGAAGCTTTGGGAGGGTCCTTGGGTCAAAAGAGACATAGTCCTCTTTGAGTATCTGGAGAGTTAGCAGTTACTTTGCTCAAGACAACCTGGAACTGTAGGAGTAGGCCRGCAACTCGGCCAAGCAAAGCTCTTCTGCACAATGTCAGATCACACTGTTACTGGAAGCAGCTGGTCACAGCCCAGTGGTGGCACCTATGTGTGTTAACTCTCCTGAAACCCCCTGAAAAAAATGCGCTGAGAATGCCCCTTCTCTCCTCCCTGCAAAAGGCTAGTTCCATCTTACAATGCCTGATACTTTCTTTGCTACTCCCTCCCACAAATTCCTCTGGCCAGTTTTAAGTAACTCCCTGGAGAGGATTGGCATGTAAAAGTCTCTTTGGTGACTGCAAACCCATTTGTCTTATGTTACAGGTGAACTGGTATTGCCTGCCCAGAGGGGGGGCCCACCTTGGAAAAGGTCAGGAAAGCAGTGTAACTGCTGATCCACRGGCAGCAGGTACCCAGAGTCACAAGCCAGAATGAAAACCACAATTCAGTGGGCTATGGAGGGACCCAGACATCAGAGCAGGAGCTGGGACCCCTTGGGGAAACTCGGCACACACAGCTGCCAATGCTGGCTGCAGGGAAGGTGAGGTAGGCCCGGGGAGCACTGCTGATGGACATCTCTGACCTAATAACAGTACCAAAGGCTAGGATGCTTACAGTTCCAGTCCCCTATATTATATGCCAGCACAAAGACCTGAATAATTCTGGCTGCCTGTCTCAGGKAATATATGTTGGAGTTTCTCAAAATTTCTAAATATTCAAAGTGCTAGTTTTGTTAATTTTCCATTTCAGTGGAAATGGAGTGGTCTGAGGATATTCGCACTGAAGCCACCCCCTGGAATTTTTACAGTGTACTTGATCTTGCTGTTGCTCTAAGGGCTCTTTTTAATTATTTTTTACAGGATTCACTCATCATCTCAGTTGTCCTCTTAGCAAGTCACCGTTGTGATGCTTCATTGTAAGGCCACAAAACCATCCTTGTCCTTGACATGACCCAGCCATCCACAGCCTGTATGAAAAGGATTTTAATTTTATGCCAGCAATAAAAATTGATCACTGGAAAATTTATAATTTGAGATCCCGTAATAATCAGGCTCATTATTCTCCATTGCCACCATTCTGCAGGTGTTCTGAGAGATGGCGCAGACACAAACCATTACTTCTGAAACAAGAGGCTCCTCTCCGCTTCTCCATCAGCCTCTGGCCCCCTGCTCCTCTCCATTGCAAGTCACGGGTCAGTAGGGTTGTGTAGCTACAGAGATGGAAGCCCTACTCTACGTCACCCCTMACTTTTTGATTTGCTCCATTTGGTGCTGCTGCAGACACATTTCTAATGGGAAAAATAAAGATGGCCTGAGGACAACTGAAAATTCCTTCAGATTCATATAGGGAGATACGAAATCTAAAATTTGAGAGCAAAGGCGGAGCCAACTGATGGGTGCTGCCCAGATCTGACTTCAGGGAATTAAGACCTGATTTTTGAGGCTGAAATTTTTATCATCTGGTAAAACTCATAGAATCGCTACTCATAAAATCTTCAATACCTCTCCAGGTACTTGCATTCAAAAGAAATGTTAGGACAGTTCTTATGAACAGTTGTTTCTAGATTTAAAATCGTTTTCTTAAAAGAATTAGCTTGCAACTACTTGTTTGTAAGCTAGATACATAAARTGGCAACTTCCTACACATGGTGTACAAACGCCCTGAAGTACCAGCATCGGGCAAACAAAACTGATTCAAATAAATGAGGGGAAGGCTTGTATTTTTAATACACACAACTGATTCCTGAAGGCTYGATCAAATAAACTACAGTGACTGAGATAAGGGACAAACATAACTGAAATGAGAAGGAGATCGTGACGCTCTGGCTTTCAGTATGATTTAAAAGATACAGGTACTCAGAGACTTAACAGTCTTAAGTCAAACAGTCACCTTTTTGGCCCCTTTCTGACATAGTCATTGTTGCAAATGCACTTTCAAATTTCTATGCAAAATGTTTCCTGGGTCTGCTGGATGTCTGATGGAAAAGCTAGCAGGCTAAACTCCCTTGAAATTCATGGCATAGGGGTTCCCAAGGTTTTCAGACTAATAAAACATCAACAGTTCTTGCTGCTAGTATCATCATATGTCAGGGATGAAATGTTTAATTTAAAATAACATGTAATGTAGCTCTGTAGACTTCTCAAGGCCATGGAGACCTCAGATGGCAACCACCTGCCTACCTCGTTAACTGTGCTGTGATTTTCCTAGGAACATGCGTTAAAGATGAGAAAAGATGACAATACTTAGTCTCTCCAGCCATAATACAAGTAGATGTAGTTGGCATGTTG
Source organism: Oceanodroma leucorhoa (assembly GCA_030449065.1). Classification (NCBI taxonomy): domain Eukaryota; kingdom Metazoa; phylum Chordata; class Aves; order Procellariiformes; genus Oceanodroma; species Oceanodroma leucorhoa. Next base: position 2,360,237 of record JASVER010000130.1, on the reverse strand, counting down.
CTGGCAAATGTAGTTGCGAAGCCACTCTCCCTATTTGAAAAGTCATGGCGGTCAGGCAGTCAGGTCCCCAGTGACTGGAAAAAGGGAAACATCACACCCGCTTTTAAAAAGGGTAAAAAGGAGGACCCTGGGAACTACTGACCAGTCAGCTTCACCTCTGTGCCCAGTAAGATCATGGAACAGATCCTCCTGGAAGCTGTGTCAAGGCATATGGATGGCAGGGTGGTGATTAGAGACAGCCAGCATGGCTTCACAAAGGGCAAATCATGCCTGACTATCTGGAGGCCCCTACGATGGGCCACRAAAATGATCAGAGGGCTGGAACAGCTGTCCTATGAGGAACAGCTGAGAGAATTGGGGTTGTTCAGCCTGGAGATGAGAAGGCTCCAGGGAGACCTTATTGCGGCCTTTCAATACTTAAAGAGGGCTTACAAGAAAGATGGAGAGAAACTTTTTACCAAGGGCAACTGTTTTAAGCTAAAAGAGGGTAGATTTAGATTGGATGTAAGGAAGACATTTTCTACTGTGAGGGTGGCGAGACACTGGAAGAGGTTGCCCAGAAGTGTCATGGATGTCCCCTCACTGAAGTGCTCAAGGCCAGGTTGGATGGGGCTTTGAGCAACCTGATCTAGTGGAAGATGTCCCTGCCCACGACAGGGAGTTGGAACTAGATGATTTTTAACGGTCCCTTCCTGCACAAACCATTCTGTGATTCCATGACTGTACACCCCTGCAGGCTAATTCTTCTCTGGCCAGGAAGACCCAGGACTGGGATTTCCAAAACTACATTCATCCCTAGAGGAACGTGGGAGGAGAAGAAAGCCATCCTTCTATCAATTCACCTTCTAGCATGAAAATGGCACTGCCATCAAATCTGTGGAGGTTATTCTTCCCCTCCCCTGACCATTCCTGGTGAACTGATATGGCAAAGGAGTGACACAGAAATGAATCTGTCATTTTTATAGAGAACTGCAGTGACGTTAATAAATCTCATGTTCAAAACAGTATTGCCAGAGCTAGCACCTGAGGCCAGACAGCTCCCTAAATTTCCAGAGCAACAACAGAGATGGCATTTCAGAGGCTGACAATGTCCATAACAAAACAGGACGCTAAGTTGTTTCTAGGTGTAATAGGGATCAAAATACTGGACCKTAAAATGTTCCCATCATCTTCCTTCACATTATGATTTTAGCAGTTAAAAATTAAAGAAATGACTGCATTATACCCTACGAAAACCAGAATGTCAGGCTTCCAGATRGTGTGAAGCACTTGCTTCTAAATTCAGCTGTTCCTGAGACAACAGCCACTAAAACCATGCCACAATTGAAGTGAATGAAATGGTTGTAAGTGAAAAAGGTGACTTTCAAAGCTTGTGTTCATCCACAGTGCTAATTCTTTTTCCATTGCTGTTACTGCTCTCTTCAATGTCTGGGAACAATGACCAGAAAGGAGTAATATCAGTAGCACAGAATGAAGATCTGCAGCTGCCCTCTCACTGAGACTTTCCCCTTTTTGCTTCTTTAAAATAAAAAGGCCACTCACCACGCAGAGATGTCTGGTGGTGCTGGAAGCAGAGCACCAGCAGGGCTAGAGCACTGCTTATGATAATGGTGGAGTAGATATTCTAGCTTGAAGCTCTACAGGGTCACAGCTCAGCTGCAAGAAAATGCAACTGTATCAAAAACAAATCATAGTTGGGGATGGGGGAAAAACCACATCATGCTCTCATCACAGTAAAAGCTACTTTGATCCACTTTCAAAACAATACATCAATCTCACCTGCAACTTTCATCACACAATGAACAGAACCAAATATATTGAACAAACCAGCCCATAACTGTCTCTCTCTCTCTGTTCAGCCCTTGCCAAAGTAACACCTCATCAGTCCTTTACTATAGTGTCTGAAAGGATGTACATTTTCTTTCACTATTTAGGGCCTGATCAGCTGGAGGCAGTCTGCAGCTGTAAGAACAAGGCCTCCTCCCAGCATGGGGATGATACAGAAAAGGCTCTAAGCATAAGTATGGAGACAATTTTGATCCAAACAGAGAATTGAGGAGACAGAGAGAGCAAGAGGTATGCACACGGGCCTCTCTCTGCACATGAGACAGGGCAAGAGGCACAAAGGCAGCCTCGCTTGTCGTTCAGGGCTGCAGGGACAGTAGGGATGTGGCTGCCTTCCAGCGCAGAACGGAGGGCACTGGAAAGCAGGGTGCCAAAGCAAGCCCTGGCCTCATTTTCCTGGCAGACTCCCAGAGCCTCTGAGAGCGAGTGCTGTTCATGGGAGTCTGTCTCTTATGAAAGCCTCTGCTCCCCCAATGAAACAAACAATTGAAACAAAGACTCCATGGCTGGTGGCTGCGAAGGTTCACGGAGGCCTGTCTTGCTTGTTGCTCTGTATCTTTTCCACCACAGTCACCTCACGGTATCCAGCCCATCAACATGACATGTCCACAACAACTTCAAACCACGAGAGACATCCTTGTTGGGAAATCATTCTGAGAGGAAAGAGAGAAGAGAAATGTCAACAGGAAAGCACCCATGGAACAGACAAAGAGATTAATGTAGCTTTGACAGAGACACAAACAAACAGCAACAGCTTTCTCCGCCCACACCCCTTTCCTCTCTCACACACGACACTTAAGCTCAGGGCTAACAGCCAAGCTGCTCTAGCGACAAGGTCTCCCTCATGGAGCAGACTTCAGCCAGCTCCCCTTCCCCAACAACCATGAACTCATCAGTCCTCACCAGCCTGGCCTGTGGCTGGATGTTTTGCACCTGCTGCTATCCTGTGTGAGCAATGTCTTTGGCATAAATGGCCCCTACGCATGCCCATGGGCATGCACCCACAGGAGTCTGTCACCTCACCCCTTTCAGAAAGACCTGAGGTCTCTTACACCATGCCTTGCTACTAGCCCTGTCCCAGTCCAGAAGAACAGAGCCTCTCAACCCTTCCTTARCAAGGATCAAGGCCAAAGCAATGCCCTGTAACTTCTGTAAGCCCTGGGTAAGTTCCCTTCCCTACCATGAGCCTCCTAAACCCTAGATAAACTCCCACCTCCTTGGATCACCAGGCCACAGATGCCAAAAACACCCCTTACCTCCCCAGTCCCAGGCACATCTGTCCCTCCCCTCCACCATGGAGTACTGTGCAGGCGCAATTTCCCATTCTGACCTCCTACACCCAGTGACTGCCCTCTTCCCACAGTGACTCCCCTTACCTGGGGTTCCCCACACTCAGACTCCAGGCTCTACCCTCCTGGAGAGCCTCCTTGCCCCTAAACTCTGGTTAGTAACCCCTGCCTGGTGGCTCCCCGCTCAGCCTATTTGGATCAGGAACACTGGACATGGCCTCACTGTTTTCTTGGGGTCCTTTTTCCTCTTCTTGTCAGAGGCGTTGAGGTAGGCCTGCTCCCTGGCCCTGTACGAAGGGCCTCGGCTCAGCTCCCTCTCGCTGTAGGGGGGCAGGGTGTCCTCCCCTTCGTCTTGCTGAGGCGGTGGTGGCGGCTGCTGCGGCTGCTGCTGCGACTTCTCGGCTTTGTAGGTAGAGGGTGGTGACCAGGCATAATATGTTCCCCCTCCTCTCTGGCTGGGCTGMGAGCTCAGCTTTGAGGGGGTTTCACTGCGGTCACCGTTCTCATCGTAGCTCCGGGATTTCCTCTCCAAGACACTGCTGAGGTAGGAGTGATCATATTTCTGGCTCCCTCCGGGCGTCCGGCTCACCAGCCTGGGCAGGTGCTTCTCCTCATGGGCCCGTCTCCGGGGTGGGCTGTATGACCAGCCCCGATCCGAGTCYGTCAGCGGCTCTCGGTTCCCTCTGCTACGCTTGGTGTAGTACTCCTCCATGGAGCTATCCTGGTGGGGCAGCCCTCCGCCACGGCCGCCATGCGACTCTGACCGCTCAAAACGCCGAGTTTCCTGGCTGTCTGCCCGCCGGGTCCGCTGGCTGTAGGACTCTGCAAAGGCTGCCAGCTCGTCCATAGAGACGGCTGGCACTCCCACAGAGAAACTCTTACGGGACAACATCTCGGACTTGGACCTCTGCTGGCTGGAGGATGGAAGAGGTAGTGTTAGAGGGCAGGATTCAGCTGCGCTCATCTCCTCGGCTGCCTTCACAGACAACRGAGGGAAACAGGTACTCCTGGGGCATGAATCATCTGACCTGTTTTCATCATGTTCTATAGGAAGAGATGTATCACATCCTCAAAATCCCTGCTTCTCTCTGCTGACTGTAAAGGCAGCTTAGTACAGATAGCTTGGACTCTACATGTCTAATGTTACCCAAGATTAACCCCAGACTGCACCTCCCTTGTCCTCCAGCATGCAGGCTGGACCTGCTTCTCCTTGGCCCCAAAGCTTTTAGGAATATGTCCTGCTGGGAAAACCCAAGAACCTGGCTACAGAAGCTCACAGCAGGGCAATTTTGAAGCAGGTTTAAAGACAGTGAGCTGGCACAATAGCCCAGTACCGAGGGAAGGAAATCCCTGCCATTGCTTTCAGGAGACTCGGCTACTGGTATGTGAGAGAAGGATGTGATAYCTCTCTTCCAGGCACCAGAGTACCAGTCCTTTAGGCCTGGAGCACAGGTCTTGCTGCACCAAAGGACCAGTGTGTGACTCCTAATAAAGCGCACCAGCACTGGGAAGTGCTGGAGGGATCAGGTACAAATCTCAAGAGAGCACTTTGGGAAGGGTGACTCAGTTTCCTATTGATCTCACTTTTACATCTCACCTGGAATGGGGCTGGCACCTAGCTTTGCCTATCTGCGTAGGCTTCAGCAGGCTTGTGGGAATCAGATTCATTCCGACCTCATCTAATGACATCTCCAGATTTCATATTTCTCTCTAACCCCTCTGTCCTGCTAAGCAGAACCAGAGCAGCAGGAAATGGAGAAGARCTACCAGTCCATCTGTCCCTTCTCCTTTCTTTACTATTTTGCCAGGTATAGCTGCCTCCCAACACAGCACTCCTCACCTGTGCCGGAAACTGTCCCGCTCATCTCTGTAATCAGAGACAGCCTGTGATCTTGACGTGCTGCCCCCACCGATCACTCCTGCCCAGTATTCAGCATCGCCATCCAGGTCCCCCGCAGGAGGGAGAGGTTTCCTTCGCGCCTGGCGGTAGGGCTGGCGGAAGTTCAAGTCCTCTTCGTGCAAAGAGCTGAGTTCAGAGATGGTGTTGTTATCTGCAGGGGAGGTTGCAGAAAAGAAATGAGATAGGCATCACCTGATAGCATGTGTGAGAGKGGAGGAGTGGACAGGAAGGCGGTGGTGAGCCCAGATGCAGCTTTTTCCGGAAGAAGCTGAGCTTGCCCTCCATTAGAAAAAAATCAAAATGGAATCCAAGGCCCTTCTCCAAACCCTTGACCAATCCTGCCCAAGACTSCTGGGGCTCAGTTTGGACATAACAGAGCTGCTGTTAGACCTACAGGTCTCCTGAACTGGTAGCTGGCAGCCAGGTGGGATATTCTGAGGGTATCGCAAGTGGCATCAGAYGCCTGTGTTCCAGATAACCGAGTTCAGCCTTCATGCAGAAATCTCCCCTCAGCCCTGCTTCAGTAACACACGTGAGCTCTCCGCCCTCACGAGGTGGGCACTGAGCTTGGGTGGAACATCATCACAGCAGTTGTGCCACCTCCCCCTTTCCTGGTGTGAGACAGGCTGGCTCTGGATTTGGCCTGACTTGCCCAGTGAAAACAAAAACAACCCCCTCAAAAAAAGATTAAGAAAAAAGTAAGAGACTGTCTGAATCACTGTCAGTCTCTACCCCGTCAAGCACATTGACATCTGGAGGCCTGACATACCAATCTGGAGAGGTCTTTTTATAGTAAATCTTGTGGGTGGAGAAGACAGTGTGCTCAGCAATGACTGGTTTAGAAGTATATATAATTTGTTAGTTATGCCTAATCTGTACAGAGCTTTGATGTAGTGTCATTCCCTAAAGCCCTTACCTTCATTGATTTGCAGGATCTCACGCGTCTGTTTTAAATGAGCTTCTATCAGTGCCTAATGTGGGTTAGCTCTGTGCGAGTCGGATGCTGCCTGGAGGAACTGAGCCTCCAGCCTGCTGCTGTCCTCCGCACAGAACAGCTAGAGGACAAAGAGCAGGCACTGCAAGCTCTCCTCATGCACACACCCTGTCCCACCACCGCACCTCTGCCTCCTAATGTGGAAAGACCCTCACTTGGGTTTGTATTCTGACACCCATTAAGTGCAGCCTCAGCCTTTATTTAGGGAAATAAAGCTTGCAAGAGGCTATCGGAAGACMGTGAGGAGTTCCACACAGAAGCTCAGTTCTGAGTTTGCATCATGTTCCTATTCACCACCCTCCTCCCCTTCACCTGCAGGTGTCTGGCTGCCAAGCTGTCAGTACTGACACGCGTACCACCTCTGATCTTATGTTGACCTGTGTCACAAAATCTGACGAACCCCTGGTTCCTTGAATCTTTCTTGTAGTCCCTGCTCCTTCGGCGGGGCAACAGCCACTCCAAACTACCTTTCTGCATCCTTCAAACCACACTGTGGTCATTGCAGCCCACAAAACATGCTTTCAATAAAATCATCCCTCTCCTATTTTGCCATGCTGGGAATTTACAGCCACCACACTCTAAGACATACAGAAATTGTGAAGACAACATCCCAGCTATTATCACACCACAGGCTGTARAAGGCATGAGTACAGACTTAGCTTTTCACACATTGATGATCCAAAAGTTTAATTATCCCAGTGGACAATTTTCATGAGCATTTGAGTATCCCTCACCTTGTTTGCTATAATTAAGGATGATTAGGCAAGCAGCAGACCTTTAAAATCAGAATATACCTGTAGGTGCCTAAAATCTAGACTTTATCTGCCCCAAGTACCATATCCTGGACATCACATCCTAGAGGCTGGCTCTAAGGCAAAACCAGTGAACTTTTAGCTACGAATTTGCAGTCTTTTTCAGGTCAGTGGGAAAAAAAAAATCAAACCATGCTTGTTCCTCACATCGTTCTCGCATCCTCCTAGCTGGGTCAAACTGAGCCAGTTCTTTCTCGACATAGTACAGCACCTTCATGGAGTCCCTTTCCTTGTCCGTCTGGATCCTGTACCCTTTGCGCACTGCTAGGGAGAAAAGAAAAGCATTAGAGGAAAACACACTTAGGTCCAAGGAGATTTTCTGACAATATTGCTTCTATAGTTGAGCTCACGTCTGCAGGCAGGTAGGATGCATCTTCCAAAACAGAGTGAGTCAGTCCTTGCTTCAAAAGAAATTTGTCTATAACGTGGGATGTGAAGTTGTGAGCAGCTGCATCATTTATCAAGTTTGCAGTAACAGCAAAAATGGTTTGGAAATGCCCAATCTGTACAACCAAATGCATCAAGTGGTGTCATTGCCACAGAGTGATTCTACCTCCCATAGAGGATGGTAGAGAGAAAAGTAGCATTYATTTCCCCTTCCTCAGCACTACAGAAAGAATTCGTCATGATATGGGAGAAGCAGTCCCAGAAGATCAGGCCTCCTCTATGCAGCAGGGGCTGTAAGCTCCCAGTCTGCAGGGAAGCAGGTGGCTGAGCATTTGGGAGCTGTCACTCTGCAGGGCCACTCCACCCTCCCATCCCTATGAATTCTGCTAACACAGGCTGAAGAGCATGTGGTAGGAGAAGCTCCAGAGAATACAGAAGGAAACACAGAAAGTCCCACAAAGCACGTCACACTGCTTTAAGATTTATACTGAATCCAATGATGGGGCCAATCAGGTCACTGGGTAACTGTCAAACTGCCTGCTCTGGCATTCTTTACATGCTTTATTTTATAGAAAAGGTGTCTTACACATACATTAAGTGCTTGACTCCTGGAATTACTCCATTTGCAGGGGAAGTCTGAACAGCTTTTTTGGCTTTTCCACCTGTGTAGAAAAGAAGCCCCTACACACCTGGAGCCACAGCAGCTCTAACTCTCGCAGGCTGGCTCCATGCACACTTTACCTGCTAACCCTATGAACAGCCTGACTACCTCAAGGCAGGTCTATAGTCAGCAAGCAGAGAACTCCACCTATCAGGACTTTGAAGAAAATAAGGCTTTTATAGCAGATTATTTAAGAAAGGTCTCAGCCTGGTGCTATTTCAAGATTGACAGAAGCACAGGTCTAAGTACAAAAGTGGACTACAACCCTCAAATTCAGCCTCATTAGGGAACTGTTGTCAGGACAATTCACTTAGCACTACAAAACGGAACCTGTCTGCCTTGAATGGGGTTAATATGTTCCCTTGCGCGAATACTGCAGTGTTGCATGAATGCTCCTCTTGTGGCACGATTTAAATACTTGGAAGGTGGTTTTGAGCCAACCTGTTCTTTCTGTGTTATCCCACACCCCGATACATCAAGCTACTAACATATGGGTTTGGTAGTACATTGCATAGTATGCGCTGTGTGGGCTGAACAAGGACTTGGCAGGGGTATTCTTAGGCACCTTCTGTCCTAAACTGCTGTGCATGTCTGTGCACTATTAAATAACCATGCTCTGCTTCAGAAATGGCTGTGCCATAGAAATGGGTAGAATGATTCCTGTAATAATCCTGCAAATTGCTTCAAGTGGAAAGTGCTTTACTGTGGGTTTTGACTGTGCACATGTAAGGTAAGTAACTACATCTTGAAATATTACCTTGTGTACCTGTACTTGGGAAAGGTATTAGATGTTAACACACAGTATGGGTCTATCAGGGTCCTGCTTTCAATGTGTCTCCAGATAGCTTAGCTGACAGCAGTCTGGAGTTTCGCTGTGTTTTATTATCCCCACAAATGTGTGCACAAYGACTGCAAATGCACACAGTGATTTACAGAACACAGGGAACCCTGCCTCTGCCCTCCAAAGTGGAAGACCAYCATGCCTCTTGAAGTGAGGCTGCTGCTATGAAGGGGGGCTGGACTGACTGGCCTCAGAGCGATGGCTCCTGCTGCACCGCGCGAGCAACAGCAAGGCGAGTTCTTCACCTCACCATTGTGTCTGGCCTCTGTCTGGCACCTTGCCAGGAAAGAGGCCTCTTGCTATTCTTTCTTCTAATATGTCTACTAGGAGCTCGGCGAAGCTGCCACCTCATTTATACACAGGCCAGCAAACAACCATCAGCTGGAAATGACTCTGACCTACTAACAACCTTTGGGGAACTTGAACAGGCAGCTTCCAGACTCTGTCTCTCCAGAGCCACTACTCACGCTGAGGCTGTGCCAAATATCTATTTGGGCAACGTCTGTAACTCCTGGAACTGATGGAGAATTAGCTAGGCTTCATGCTAGCTTCATGCTCGACTTGCTATTGCAGCTGTGTATCAACAGGCAAATGAATTTCTTGGCTAATTCTGTAAGCATCTAGAAATTTACTTTGGATTTAAATCTGCAAAGATGATTGTGAACATCTCATCAAAAGTATTATAGATGAAGCATATTTTGTCTCTACGTTTATTTATTAAATACTTCTCGCAATGATACTGAATGTTCAACTTATTAAATCTCTTTATTATTCCTTCGTGTGAGAACCAAAGGTATTATTGCTTCCTCCTCACACCCTTCTTCATCTGTAAATTGCCATAACCCTTTAATAAGGTCTGAATATTTTTAGGCCCATCTTAATTATAAGGGAATAAAGATGCAGAGACATTAACCACTTGTCCAGAACCATTCACTGAAGTCAAAGGGAATAGAACATTCTTCCCTGTTAGACCATATTTTCTTCTCCTGAACAGTTCATAAACTTCTAATGTTTAATTTGGGTTTAACTACACACTTTTTTTATTCTTCTGTGGGTGGAACCAAGTCAGCCAAAACTGTAAGCTGTTTCCCTCCCTAGAAAGGACAGCACTACTATTTTTTTCAAGACAAGTGTGGTTAGGAGGTAAATGATGGCTCACCCTTATACACTTTCCATATTAAAGATCTGGAGTCCAGCCCTCGGATCAAAAGCTTCCCTGTGTACATGGTTTAAGGAATCTATGCAAGAGTCTCCAGGTAACCACTGCGTTTAAAATAGAGCATACATCCTCACTTACGTGTTGCCAACACTCATCTAAATAAGAGAGCTGAAAGTTTATTTTTTTTTCCCTGTTCAGCCCTAAGTTTAGGATGGAGTTCCTAGGCTTCACTGGAGCTTTGCCACATGGCTTTTATGTAATCCTAGACAAACTTCCTAAATATCCTCATGCCTGAGTTCGCTCACGAGATCACCTCACAGGGGTCATTTACAAGCACAGAAACTATCCAGGGCAAAGGCTGTCCTTTTTAGCCTGGCAGCCAGGATTACAGAATCCTCCAGTCTCTGTCACCCAGCCCTTCTGATCCCATTTTTTAAATTAACTTCACAGAAAGGTTGAGGTCTCAAAGATACTAAGTTTCAGATCAGATCTACACCAGCTGCATGGAGGACACAGAGACCATAATTAGTGCTCCTTCTGAGAAAAGGCCTTTATTATAAACTCAACCATTACCTGTTTTGTTTAGCTTGCTGTCTGGCCAACCAGCAAATAAGTAGCTTGGAACAGCCACACAATGTTTTCTCTTCTACCGCCTGTAATTAGGAGATATTCTGGCATTGTGGAGGACCTTAAGAGAAAAGGAACAGGGTGCAGCGTATCACCCTTAGCTCCACAGTTCAAGAACACCTTGAACAACAGGTACATGATCCAGACTAAGGGTTTGTCCATATTACTGCAAAAAATATTAATTAAAAATAAAAAAAGCTTAAGAACCTCTGTTGTCTTGACACAACAGTTAAAACTCTGTAATAATGGTTTTATTTGCAATACATAGTCTTTCCTGTCAAGTCCTGAGTTGAGCCAGCTGATTTGGATTATATAATAAATGCATTTTTCTGTGTAATGAACATGGGATGCTAAGAGCCACTCCATTTGATTACCAAATGCATCCACAATTTTTCATTCTGCATTTGTGCTCTGCTAGTAACATACAGCAGAATGAGACTGGGGCTGTCATCTGACTCTTAAAAAATCCCTGGAGTTGCCACGGCCAACACCACGCTCTACATGCAGTGACATTTTTCATAGGAGAAAAAAATTAAGCACTGCACTGTTGTTCACCATTTTCTGACAAAGGTTTTTGAATTGGATACATTCTGCTTTGGATCAGTGATTGTTTTATTTCCTATTTCAAAATGCTCCATTCCAGAGCTCTGTTTTGATTTCAGTGGGGAAAAAAAAGTATGATCGTTGAAGGAAAATACTTCTTGTAATTCCAGAAAGGTTAATATACTGACTGGGGCAGTGGAAGGATGTGTAGGGTTCTTCCAAAAGCTTAATTATTTGATTATGCTACTTGATCTTGTCTTTTCAGAATTATCAACACATTGTCATGAGCAAATGTAACAACTGATAATTAGTGTGGTGCTTTGAAATCAGACATGTGTCTGGATCAATGGCAAACATACTGTCTCAGTATGGTGACTCTACATTGGTGAGAGTCACTCCTGCTGCAGCACATTGGAATTTAGACAACCACTCTGATCCTGAAATGCTAGCATGTGGCTAAATAGCTACTCTTTTCTTCCTTGATGGCAGCTTCCTTTGCAGCGGGAGAAGTGACCCTCACCAAGATAGAGTCATCATGCTGATACTCTATGTCTGACATTGATCCACAACTCCTTTCTAGTTAGAAGCCTTTTATCACTCACATTTCACAAATGCAAAGGCTGAACAAAAAAAGTGACCTACTGACTTCTGTAAGGTAGGGGAGGGGGTCCAGCCCCAAATGTTCTTAGGCAGAAACGCCGAGGGAGCATGTCCTCGTGCCCAAAATGCCATGGGGACAGTAAAACACGCTGCAGCAAAAACTGCTGCCAGAGGGCAAGCAGTGCCCTACAGAGGGTAGGAAAAGCAGTTTACCAAGAGAGAGCYGCTTGCAAGTCATCAGCTCTAAGAGGAAAATGGCCACTGCCTCTGCTCCCATGAAATCATCTTCACCCTTTTGTCCTCTGCACGTGAATGTTTGCCACAGTAGTGAGAGGGGTCCTGGGCATGAATTTGGCCTCCCATTCCCTGCTGACCTAATTAGGCACCCACAAACTGACACTGTGCTGATGGCACTAGAAAAGTTGGACCATGTGGCCCTAAGGGATGCAAATTTMATTATCAGAACCAGGATTAAAATGCAGTTTCTCTGTGTTTCTTCTGTTCATACGACTCTATTGGTGACAATCATTCCTCCCTTTCCCAGCCCTGCTCCCAGTACGAGGACTGAATGTTGTGCCTGGCACTGCAAATTACCGTTTTGGCTTCCTCCGCCGGAGTCATTTGGGGCTAAGGGAGGGGGGTGTGACTTATCCATCAGCACAGCAGGAGACGGGACACCAGCTACAGGAACACTGGGGATGTAGTATGGACCTGGCATGGAAGAGACTGCCGGAGGGTACCCAGCTTTTGCTGCTTTGCCTGCTACATAGACTGAAAAAGAACAGCAGTCAGCATCACACCAGCCTCCCACGGACCCACATGGCACGTGCCAAAACCTGCACATCACCAACATTGGTGACAACCCAGCTGGAGACAACTGGACAAATGAAATGACAAGGACCAATCTGAATTTCTGTAAGCCTCAAAGGGCACCGAGAGGAGTTTAAAACATACACACGACAGGTCAGATGAGCACTGCAAGATGCCCAACAATTGAAAGACATTCAGGGTGTTACTGCCGGCATTACCACTGCCATGATTTAGCGGCAGTTCAGCTTTAAAAACAACTGATGACTCAAGCAGCAGGGATGAGGCTCATGAAACTTGACAGATCTGCCTGAGCCTGACCAGGAACCTTGCTGGGTTGCAAGGGTTTTGCACTGTTGTAGACAGCAGCTGCTTTGCATTGCCAGGAAGAAACCACCCAGGATGCTCTTAGCTCTGACCCGCAACATTCATTGACACGACAACAACTTTGGAAGGGGAGCATGACACTTTGGAGGAGCAGGCACAGCTGCCAAGGCAGGGAGGGCTCCGGGAATTACATTTGTAATTAACTTTGAGCACTCAACCATTGAGCAATAGGTCAGATGCTTCACTCCCTAAGAACTAGTTCTTTAGTCAAGCAAAGTGCTCAGGGCAAAGGAAGCAATATTAGCAGATTCTCCTCCTGTTCTGCCAGGGAGCAGTAGTGCAGGAGAAGATTTGCGCCAGGCTTGGACAGGGTCACTCACGCGCCCGGGGACAGCAGCAGGACTCAGGGCAGCAGGGGCATCGGACGTAACAGCAGCAGCTGTGTGGGCAGCACTGGCACCAGCAGATGCCCACCAGGAGGAAGAACAGGAACGCCCCCAGGATCACCAGGCCCACGAAGACCCACTCTGGAAAACAAGGGGAGAAAGAGAGGTACTTACAGGATTGCACATTGCTGTGGAAGGGAACGTCAGCAACATCCTCCCAGGGGAGAGCATGGGGGCAAAACAGATACGTGATTAATAAAAGTGGACTTCCTGCTAGTCTAGAACTACATCCCCCTCTGCGTCGAAGCAGAAATGGCACATGACAATCAGAAATGGAGCTACAGAAATGTGATCCTTTCCTGCGACGTCTCTGGCTGGCTGAGAGATAAGAAGCACAGAGGCAGGAGCTTTGGTTCCCCAGCACAGAAACCCTTTGCCCCATGGCAGACCTGTACAAACGCCGCAGGACGTACTCCATTAGCATGTGGATCTCATCAAAGACTGATTCTTTCCAGCCATGTTCATGCCCTGCTTGTGTGTTTGTTCCCTACTCACATTCTAGTTTTAATGGGACAAATGATGGTGAAAAGCATGCTATAAATAGACCAGTAAATGAGCCAGACCTGCCCCTTCGCAACTAGGCCCACGCATGCAATTATTCTTCTGAATGTGCCGAACATCCTATTCAGGCGCTGCAGCCAGCCAGGAAACCTAACAACCACTTTTTTTCCCCCCTCCTCCCCGCTGAAGCCTCAGATGATGTCTGCCAGGCCCCGAAAGGGAATGGCTGAAAAACACCTTACAAGTGAAAGCACAAAAGAGCTGGTCCACAAAAACCAGCATGGGGTTTGAATGGAAAGGGGAGCAAGAAAAGCTTTCTCAAACTTCACTGCTGGGAAATCTGCAGCAGCAGCAGCCATGGTGGGAGCAGGTGCCCAGCCTGTGCGAGGGCAGCTCCCAGCTCTGCATCTGGCCACCCTGTGCTTTGCAGGGGATTTGCGTGCACAGGGCTGCACCTATCGCCACATGGCAATTCCCCGGATTAAGGGAATGGTCAGTGAATACATCCGGACCAAGAAATTTCAAGATTTTGAATGTATAGCAGGCCTGGAGTTGGTTTTACGTCAGAGAGATGCACCAACCTATCTAGAAGTCAGACCGCTGTTGAGGGAAAATCTGTAGGGAAAGACTCCAGGTGTATCCAGGTGGTTATTCAACCACCTTGGAAAGATGGTAAGAAAGCAAAGAAAGAAGTGGTGGGGCTGCTTCGCAGAGAAAAAAAAGCAGCAGACCACTGTTTCCAAACAGAAGTCCAGCGTTCACTAACAGGTCTCCTGATACATTATTATAGAATCACAGAATCATTAAGGTTGGAAAAGACCTCTAAGATCATCAAGTCCAACCGTCAACCCAACACCACCATGCCCACTAAACCATGTCCCGAAAATTATTTAAGATGAAGAAGTATTTATACAAGGATTGCAATGTGAGTACAGAATCACCCTGGAAAAATAGTGTACCTCTCACCTGCGTCTCTAAGCTGGAAAGTCAAGGGAAAATGTTCAGCTTGGAACAACCAAACCAGAATTTTTTTCTAGTTCTTAATAAAACACAAAAATGAGAAGTGTCATTTTTGATTCATCCACAGCGTTCTGTTTGAACAAAAGTAAAACTCTTTGCTTTGCTGGAGTTTTCCTTAACTATTCTACAAACAATTCCCTTTTTTTAATGCCATTTTTAATCTAGAACTTACAATTTCCTTTAAAAAACATCAGTGAAAGATCTGGCATTTACAAATCAAAACACTTCATTTCAGAAGTGTCAAGTGAAATGTTTTATATTTTTTGAATATTTTATTTCTTTTTTGGCTGAAACAGATGAATTTCATTTAAATTTGCAGATAATTTTGGTCCTTGTGGAATAATTTTTTTTGGTGAAGTTACTATATGCTGAGAAAAATTCAGCTAATGAGTAAGGAAATGGCTGAAGGAAGCATTCATGAATGGAAAAGTAAGAGCTGAGAGGAAATTACTGATACACTTCCTCAAGTGCCGGTTCTAGGAACCATCTTATTTAATATTTTCACGAATGACCTTTACACAAAAAATAAGAATGTGTTAATGTATCTTGAGGGTAAGAGGTAGGGAAGCATTGCCACTAAAGATGAAGACTGGGATATGTTATAGAAAGGGCCAGTTGTCCTTGGGCCTACAATAAGAAACATGAAATGCAGCAATATACTGAATTTCAAGGTATGCAGCAATACTTTCAAGGTCACACGTTCAAGAATTAAGAACAATTTCTGTTCTGAACAGGACTTCATTAGTTGAAAACAACTGAAAAACAAGAGAAATGATCCAGTATACTATTCCATCACAGGACAACTGTAACCGCTTATGCAATACAGCCACAAAAATGGCAAATGTAACCCCATACCCAGCAGCGGAAGAATTTCCAGTAGTGTTAAGGAAATATTAATGCCATCATACAAGGCCTCCATGTAACTTCATCTTAAGTTACTGATGTTACACAGCTCTGGTCATCTTCGTACAAGAAAAGATGAATTCAGGTTGGAGCGCGTGCAAAGCAGGGGTTTGAGGGGATGAAGGGACTCAATAGCCTGCCTGGCAGCAGGAGAGCTGAAGCTCGCTGTGTTAGTCTATTAAAAGGAAGGCTGACAGCAGATGTAGCTGCTGCCTGTAAATATGCTAGGAGGATGAATGCTAGGAGGAAAGCAGGTATTATAGTTAAAGGTCTTACATAAATGGCCATATACAGGCCATGAGTAATGTAGATGGAAGCTAGAAGAAGCCCATCAAAGAAAGCGATCCAATGGGAGAGAGAAAGGCCAAACCCAGACTACTCTTAAGCTTGCTAAGCTTATGGAAGGGATGAAACTACATGGCGCTCGGGAKAGCAAGCAAGACAGGGAGCCCGTCTACCCTTTCCAATCCTGCACTTCCTAATCTATGCCAATCTGAGCAGGGCAACAGCTCAGTGGCTTTTTCTTTTGTCACGTTCTCATGTTGTCCTCTACGACCATCACTGATACAGAAAAGGAGGTGAAATAGTATCGCATGACGGAAGTGGCCAGCCACAGCTATGCAATGAAGCTCAGGTGTCAGATCTCCAGAGCTATCAGTGAACAGTTCACAAACGCTCCATAAAGGATAAAAACCCGTTAGAGGAAAAAAACAAAGAGCAAGTCCATTGTAACTGTATGTATCTGTGGTCTTTCTGAAAACGTTCCAGGAGTATAAAATGTGGTCAGGTTAGTATGTGCATTGCACATTGCAAGATACTCAGCACCAGGAGTGGATGTTTGAAATCAGTGTCCCAGGCACAGGGACCTATGAATCATGAAGGATTTTACTTCACAGAAAGTTAGACCATTTGCTTCTCTGATGAGGTTAAGAAAACAGCAAAAGAGCCTGCTGGCTCCTCCTTTATGCACAAAACTGGGATTCAACCACTTCTACCTGCAACTCCCTAATCCTTCCTTCAGTACAACTGTATCTTCTGACACAGCCCTTCCAGACACAACTGTGTAACCCGGAGATTCAAATGACTACCAAGCTGAAATGCTACCTGGAAACTACTGTCTTGTGCTTGCAGGGGCATCTGTTTTTGTTTATTCAGGTAATAGGCAACACTAACAGCTGAAATGTGGTTTGCCACTGCCTTTTACACTTTCTTGTTGTTTATACCCATGCAGTAAGGGTACCAGAAAGCTACCTGGCCAACACACAAGACTTTTATACCCATTCAATAAAACTGTAAATAGTGAGGGGAAAAAAAGTGTTAGGCAACAGAGAATCAACTTCTGTCTATGCTGAAAAGACCAAACCCTCTCCTGCCATGCTGAACTTCAAGGGAGCTTTGGGTTACACCGGAGGCGGGGGAGTGTCTGCCTTCCCTCTGTTTGCATCTCTGGGACAGACTTGAAAATAGCTTCACACATTTATGTGGCGTTGCATTTTTCCACAAACGTGTGAAAGAAACACTCCTTGGGCACTGTCAGGGGATGATCAGATGACTCAAGGGCTAAATGTTCTCACAGCTTTTCCCTTTCAAGGACAATCTGTTGCACAGTCTCTGTTTCCTCTGCAAGGAGTGCCAGAACTGGTGGCTCTCATTAGTTTGGCTAGTGAGGGATTTATCATGGGCAGAGAGCTTTCATGTCTGGCCCAACCACCTGGTGTTACCTAGATAATGCCCTGGCCATGCAGCACAAGAGGGGCTGTGCCACTGATGGGTTCCTAACCAGTGCTCTATTACTAGCACCTCCTGTGCTACCATCTGTGGCAACAGCTATAACGGTACCTGCAGGATAGGGTCTGGGGAGCGGAAGTTACTACCGCGCAAGAGCAGCTGATGTACAAAGCCATATGGGCACAGGAGGCTGCCGGGGTCTCGCAGGCTGGAGCAGCGTTACCTTTGTGCTAGCAAGGGGAGAGCAGAGAGCTTGATAGAAAACCGCCCCTGAACAGTGCTGGCAGTTCTGCTCTCACACTGRTCCTGGCATGACACCAACCATCTCTGTACGTTGGCTCCCAGCATGGCCATTCCTCCCCCAAGTCCCCCAGCATCAGCTCTCTCGGATCTCAACTCGACACGCTTTCCCAGTAAGCAAAAGGCTTTTCCCTTTTTATCCCCAGATAAAATACACGTAAGAGTGAAACGTACACCACATAAAGATGTTGTAGAAGGATAAACAGACAAGATGACAGAGGACTGGGTGACTGAAGGGTGAAATGACTGAATACCTGGCATAATCTCCACAGCAAAACTGGGCAAGAGATCAGCAAGCAGCCCTGTCCTGCCTAGAAAAGACAGAAGGAGGAGAACAAGGAGAGAGGTTACTGCAAGAAAAACACTCCCCAGCCCCTGCCTTAGCCTCCAGTCCCCTTCCTCATCAGCCCACTTGCACTCTGTTAAGTGAATTCCTATCAACCATAGATGTTATCCTGCTCGATGTCTAGTGTCTGCCTCTGCACTTCTGCCATTTCTGTGTCCGTGCATTTTATCTTTATCAGCAGAGCTGGGGGGAAATAATCTGGAACAGAGCTTCTCCAATCTAGGCACAAAATGACAAGAGAGAGGTCCCCTTAACATGGTTACATGGTAACATCTTTCTGGAGTTATACTCTATACATGCAAAAAGCTCCTGGAAATGCATGACAGCCCTCAAACACAAGGATTTAGTTTACTTTAAAAATGTGCTGATGTAGTTTGGATGGATGTGAAACATCTTTAACCCAAGGCCCTTGACAAGTCAGCCACGTGCATCCAACACCTGTGGGTGGTGTTCTCCATGTGGGGCTCTGCAACTGCAGAGACAGCTCCAGGAAAGCAATCTTGAAGTGAGTATGTACTACTTATTTCAAGATGCATGAGCAACTTGGTGAGATTGTGTGATATAAGGCCAACTCTCAAGTGAAGCAAACCAACCAGGGAAGGATTCATGTATAAATTTGTGGAAACACTTTGCAAAAGGAAAAGGAAAAAAAAAAAGGCAAGTCAATTTCTAATGTATAACTGAATACAAACAAAATCCAAGCCCAAAGGCAGCTTGGTGCCTATTTGTTTTGACACTGAATGTCTGGGATATTTCTAATACACAGCAAACATCCTGCAAGGTGTTCAGCTATAATTTACACACATCTGTGCATCGGCAGAACAGCTCTATGCACAGCTGTGCTGCATACTCTTTTATATAGCACCGGGATCATGCTAGGTTTTTTAAAGACATGCATAAGGTAGGAGAGCTGCACTCTGAAGAGAGACATACATTGTGGATATAACATAACAGAAGCAGCTAAGGGTAAGCCAGTGCAGAAGTGGTAGAAAGCTACCTTTAACCTCCCCACATGCCCTTCAGGTCCTGCACTAAGCAGCACTCAGACACAATGATGAACTGGATCCCAAGTTCCGTGGCCTCTAGTCTGTCCTTGAAGCATGTTATAATCAAATTCCCACTGTCCGTTTTTTCTCAGTGCTTCAGTAGATGTTCTGTAGAGATCAAAAATCCACAAGGATGCCTGCTGGAGCCATAATAAACATACACTGAATGCAGGCAGTGCTTTGCAACCAGTTGCAACTCATCAAAGCTGTCTAGTACTCACAGAAACGCCATCACGATGAGGTGCTCCTGAAGCCTTAGCAAAAGATACAATGCTGATCCTTCAGATAATTTACTACTTTGAAAAAGGACTCTTGCCACCAGTCTACTGCAACATTTTCATCAACATATACAAAATGTTTCATGACAGGCTTTGCAGCCCATTTTCTGGAAGGATCAAGTGTCCAAACTGCTTACAGCTAGCTTGTTGTTGGAAAGTGCTCATGTATGTTTTCTGCTCACAAGATACAGGCATGTATACAACATATGTGTGGCTTAAGTCTYGGGTGCCACGAGTGGGCTCCAAATACAAGCAACAAATGTATGCCTTGTGTCACAGTATGCTAGATTTACATTACTTTCCACGTGCATATTAAATACATTCCTTATCTTCCCAGCATGCACAAAAAAATATACAATTCTTGCATAGGCCTCTGTGTGTGTGTGTGTGTGTGTATGTGAACAATGTACATATGAACAACATGCACGCGGAACATATGGGCAGACACGGGCATTCAGCTTGCCTCCCATGCGTTATTATCTCCACACAAGCTCATGTGCAGCCCTAGCCTGAGAGCAGAGGCCAATGGACAAACAGCTGGAGTATGTAGCTAATTCAGGGCTGGGATTTGTGGTACCAAAGGTAAGGGAGTGACACCTACAAAGAGCAGAAGCTCCATCTCATGAATCCAAATAGGTGTTTGCTTTATTTTGAACCTACCCAAAGAGCCTTGATCCCTGCTAGTGCTGGGTCTTACGATGCCTCCTGATCCCCAGGAGGAATCACATGTTCGAAGGGGAAGTACCATCCCTCAAAAATAACAGTGCTTGAGAACTTGGTAACTTGTTATAAAGACAGCCAAAGTAGTTCCTATGTGCTACCTACGAGCAGTCAAGTATTTCCCTGCTTGTGCAGCCTCACTCGGCTCTGCTGAGTATCTACTTGTGGAATTTGCTCCCCCTGCCCTGCCAGCGGGGCTCGCACAGCCCTGGGGGCCCCAGAGTCACCGGTGGGGGATGCACCCACCGGGAGGGCCCAAGGCAGCAGTGAACCCCACCACAGCTCAGCCTCAACTCTGCCGCCTCGACTAGCCCAGCTGACAGCCAGCAAGCACAAAGCCCGCCTCTGGACTGCCGTGCCCCCAGCAGCTTTCAATGCACCCCTGCTCTCCCCCCTCCCCATCCTGGGCTAAAWTAATTCACTGATAACCCTTCCCCCCACCGTGCACTCCCCCCTTAGCGGGTGAAGGCAACAGGCCAGGGCTGCCCGCCCCCATGGCTGCCCTGCGGTTGCCACGGCGACGGGAGGCTCCCACCACGGCCTGCATTGAAGACTTTCCTCCCCTCGCTGCTGCCGCCGCCAGCAACAAGTGGAGCAAAAGCAGCCAGCCCAGCAGCCAGCCAGTGGGCACAGGGACAGGGCGGCTCCGGGGGGCAAGGGCCGCTGCCGGCTCTCGCTTGCCTGCCCCCTGCGAGCCTGGCCTGGGCACGGGGGCACCCCAAAGCCAGGCGGTAGCTGGCGGAGGGGAGACCAGGCCCGAAGTCGGAGCAGAGAGGGCAGCGTTTCAGTGGGCAAGGCCTCCCTTTGGACCTGCGGCTGAAACGCCAGCCAGGAGGAGGCCACGGCGATCATGGCCACCAACCTCCTGGCTCTCTGTGCCTAGGCTGCTCCTTCTGTGGGCATTAAGCTCACCTCACTTCTCTCTTCTTTTGTTGGTTTTTTTTTTTCTTTAGGAAACTTGAAGGTGGAGGGCTGGGGCTACAAAGCAATTGGTGGGGATAAAACAATTTAGTACAACGTCCAGCCAAGAGACCATCTGGCCGCACCACCTCTGCACGGCGGCTCTGCCCGCTTGAGAAAAGGGACCGCTGGCACTCTGAGACATGGCCGGGCACAGCTGCCGAGTCGCAGCTCTGCACCCCTGCAAGGGCTACGTGTCCTCTGTGCAAGCTCTCACCACCAAGCCCCAGCAGGCACCCCCGGGGGAAAGAGGGAATACACGATGGCCCCATTTACCAGGGTTGTCGCCAGCGGCTCTGTTGGAGCTAGGAGCTCGTCCTTGTTCCAGCACAGATCTGGGACATGCTCCTGTCTCTATTCCCACCGCGCTGCTGCGGGGCTTTACGTGCCCACAGCAGCCTCTCACTGGGCACCCCGCACACCCCAAAGTTCAAGGGAGCCTGCGAGCTCCCAGTATGCACTGGCAGAGCGCAGCGGGAGAGGGCGCGGAGGAGGAATGGTAGAGGGAAAAGCTGAGGGGGTGCACAGTGGGTCCCGAAGGTACAGAGATACAGAAGAGGTGAGCAAGGACAAGAGTTAACAGGCAGGAGGAGGGCGGGTGACAGAGCAGGAGAGCAAATAGCAGCAGATCAGGAGGACCTGGAGTCAACCAGACAATTAGCAGACAGTCTGCAGAGAAAAGACACAAAAGTAATTAGGGTAAGTGGTGCAGCTGAAAAGAAATGATGACATGAACAAAGTAGGCGCAGGTGCAGTCAGAAACAATTGGTTTAATACGGGAACATGGTAAATACTGGCAATGGCATAAATRTGGTAAATATGGGGTAAATATAGGTATAACTGCTGAATTAGTTTCCCTGTTGTGGGCTGCATCTGCAGCCCTACCTGCAGCAGTGGGACCACGGGAGGCAGCAGCTACAGAGGGAACTATTTCTTCCTCAGTGGCAGAAAAATCTGCCAAGCCATGCCACGGCAAGAGGCCCCTGGCACCTGAGCGGAGGCTGGAAAGGACAGGAGATGAAGTGCGGCCCTTGTAAATCAGATACTCTTCCAAGGAAGCTGCTGTGAGATTTATTGGGAGAGTATGGCTCTGCAATGAGTTCCTCCGTGCTCTCTCTGCTCAGAGTAAACTTTATCCTTTCTTCCCGTCCTTCTCTTCAATTGGAGGGAGAAACAGCAGCAGCCCTTCTTGGAGATCAAAGTTTTAGCAGGCAACAAAGACCTCCAAGGAGGCTGTTGCCATGGCTGCCTTAGTAACGGAGGTCTTTTAATCACGCCAGTCTCCTTTGTGAGCAGCGTGTGGCTGTCACTGGCAAATGAGGAGGAAAAGAGGGGTAAAAAACCTTGGCAACAAGTAGCACTTCTAAATGGCGTGAAATTAATAACTAGGAGTAGCCCCGGCTAGGACAAGGGGGACTGGACCCAGATTACAAATGTGGCAGCACAGCGGTCCGGGGCAGGGCAGCAGCACCTGAATGAGGACAGGACAAGCACTTTGGGGGTGGGAGGACACCAGCAGCCTTCCTGGCATCAACGCCTTTCCTGGAGTTTCAAGTGGAGGGCTCCTGCGTCGATCACTTCCTTTGTCCACTGGCACTACCCGCCTTCGGTCACAAAGGCGCAGCTCAAGGTCGGAGAGCCTGTGAGCCATGAAGTTGCTCACACACACCTCCCCGGGTGAGATCTGGCCCTCTCATCCCCAACACACGACCAAAAGCATTGACATCTCTGCCAACCACTGTGACCAAGTACTGGCTTGGATGCTACCGGCAGCTTTTCAGCGAAACAGAGTGAAATCCTAAAACCATCGTCTTGTAAGAGAAAATTTTGCCAAGAACTTTCCGTCTCCGAAAGCACATCAACTTTTATAATACAGTCTCTCCTGGCACACAAGAGACTCCAAACCTGGCTATATTTATACCAGCTATTGAGTCACTTTGCTGAGTAAGAACTGTCTTATTAGCATTGCATGCCATACACACACATCCCAGTAGAGATTTATCCTCTCTGAAAGCCAACGCATGTCTGTTAGTACATTAATTACTGTGCAATATGCTGCCTGTATATGTATCTACATTCTTTCCTACCTATGGGTGTTAGACTTGATAAATTTTGGGTTTAGCTTATATCAATATTGGCTGGCAATACAAACTACCAAAGATGTCAGTTTACCAATGTTAAGTGCTAGCTGACTTTGGAAATTAACAAAAAACTCAAGTGCTAATTGTTGTTACTTTAAGCATAACAACGGTAGAAGCTGAAGCTTCTAAAAGATTAATTATAAAATAATATTTCACTAATATATCATTTATGTACTTTTAGCTGCCAAATTGGATGGAAAAAAAAGCAGGCAATAGCTGTCTAGCAAAGCACATAGATAACTAACCAAAGTATCAAACCAGCAACTGGGATTAGTGGATCACTTTCCTGCTTCTTCTAGGAACTTGACACGTCCTTGGGAATGAAGCCATGTTTCATGAAGCATGTCTAAGCTATGTAAAATCTCGTAACGCAAACATTGCCGAGCTTACACAGACCTACGCATTTCAGGGTAGCCAGCTGTGCCTAGCTATACCTACAGCCATTGCTCTATAGCCGTACCAGCTTCGGAAGGGAGCAGTGTAGCTGCTTTCACAGGACCCTCCACCTGATTAGTAAATTCCAGCTCTCAGAAAGGCTTACTGGGTTATATGCAATCTCATGCAATTAAGCTAGACTGCGTCCTGACGTGAGCTGGGTCACATGAAGCTAGGATGGGGTATCCACTGACACTGCCCTGTACTTCTGATTCAAGGGTTACTCCAGGCACCCTGCATCCACTGCACTGGTACACTTGCAGTTCCCTTCAACAAAGGCTGCAATGAATGACTTTACTGAAGCCCACTGACATTCTCACATAAAATGCAGTGCACAGGTGCTATCAATAACAATTTGATTAATAGCACTGTCTGTGTTCCAAGAAGCAGGACACTCAGCTGCTAGCTACTAAGGTAGAAATGTAGACTTTCTTAAATTTAGGATTCAGCCTTTTTGATTCAATCACATTAGTTCTAAAAAATAAAACTGTATAAAGTTGCAAATGGATTCACTAGCCCAGCTGTAATGTCAGCGAAGGGTTCTACGTTTCTAGTAAAACACATGAGTGCAGAGAGCATAGCTTGACTCCTGTTGTGGAATTGCTAAGCTCTGTACCAGTCTAGTCCTGCTGCAGCAGAAGCAGAGTTCATACAGTTTCCAGCATGCTAGACACCCTTTGGAGACTCCAAACATCACCAAAAAATTGTACTTTTTAATTTAAATTCTTTCCTTACTCTACAGGAGGTTCACTACCAGCCAATCTCCTGTGTTTCTGAGGCACAGAGGTTACTATCCCTCTTCCCTTGCCTGCACTGATTCCGTTAGAGAGGGTTAAAGTCCCTGACTAAGCAAAACCTACTAATTGGTCTTTTCAGCAAAGCTTGTAAGCACATGCTTAACATCAGGTATGCTTTATAAAGCCTACCAGCTTTGTTGAGCACAAATGGATATAAATAAATGCTTATATGCTTTTCTGAAATAGGCCTGAAATGAAGACAGCACGTGGGATTCTCTGATGCTACCTAGAGTTCTCCAGCCGCTTTTGTGTGTCAACGTGACACATCCGGGTGACAAAACTCAACATGCAATCCCATTATGACCCAGGCTGACTGGCTACTTAAGCTTCACTGGAAGTCTCTGTGATTGCTTCCCTAAGAAAAAAGGAATGCTGTAATTTGCTCAGGTTTTGGATTTTGCTCCAAGTTGTGATAAAGCAACTTTTGACCAATTTTTAATAGTGCAATTCACTGTACAAAAGCAGGATCCTCCACTTTTAGCTAAGCAAATTTCCATTAATTTATTGATGCTACTAGGTATCTACCATTTTTGCCTCTCAGACCTTTCAAGGTTTCTACGTGATATTAAACTGCCCTGTCCAGCAGTCTCTAACCCAAACACATCTTTCATCTTGGCATTAATATGAAACCACTAGAAGGGATATTTTCCTATTTCCTTTTCCGTTCTGATTTTTCTGTCTTCCCCCACTGATAACATGAGTGGATAGAACCTCTGCTCTATTCAAAATTCTGATCATAGAATCATAAAATGGTTTAGGTTGGAAGCAACCTTAAAGATCATCTAGTTCCAACCCGCCTGTCATGGTCAGGGACACCTTCCACTACAGCAGATTGCTCAAAGCCCCATCTAACCTGGCCTTGAATAATCTATGCTTAAATCATGCAGCAGCCCCAAAATAAGCAATGTAAATTATATTTGAAAGACCACTGTCAGCAGGGAGCAAACAGCAATGTGCTGTGGGAATTGTAGTGTCTCTCGCAGACACTATCCCTCTGCTGCTCTAACAGGGAATCTGGGTTCCACCCAAAGAGTAGCAAACAGCAAAACAGCAAACAAAACCCTTTTACCACGTGTCCCCTAGGACTGTGGAATCGCTCCAATCTACATCTGTACTCACTGTCTCCCTGCAAGTCACTAATACCTAGCAGAGCAGTGGGATGGAATAAAAAATGTCCTAGAAGATGCCAGAATATTAAGAAATAGTATTTTCACCACTGGCTGCTTCCTCCTTTAGCCATCAATGGGGAGAGGTAAAGGAAAAGGAAGAAAAAATACCAGCAAAGACAGAAGGAAAGTAATAAGGTGTGAAGGGGAAGGAAGGAAGGAAGGAAGGAAAATGGGTAGGTAACCTAGAATCGCTCCGAAAGCTGGAATGTTGCCTCCACACACACTACCCAGGAAAAGAAATACACGCAAGCTGCGCCAAACAGCATGAGGCAGAACAAAGTATGCCCACGACAAGTATGCTTTCATGCTGCTGCCAAACTTAGCAGAGTGCTGCACAAAGTGCAAGGTCAGACCCACAGGCTGTAGCGAACAGAAAAGCAGATGCGGTCAAGCTAACGCAGTCTAAGCTACGTGTTTCCTCCCAACATAACCACAACGAACTGGGGCCAGGGGACATCATCAAGCCAGCCTCAGCGGTGGTGATTTCTTTGTTTTCCCCCCACCATAGTCTTCTGTACACACTGAAAAACAGATTCTTCCTGTTACCATGGCACTGTTTCATCAGTGGTGTCTGAGCACAGTTGTAGATACAGATAAGACACCAAATCCTGGACAAGAAGGTGAAGAAGGGACAAAATTCAGCAGTCCATCACCACGCAGCCACAGTCACTCCTCTGGAGAGGCTACGTAACAGCTACAACTGCCACCTGGTAGAGATAACCTCACCTGAACTAACACAGGTCAGTCTTGGGCCTGTTATTAACTAGCATACTACAGTCACACTGTGGATTTAGACAGGGATATGACACCGTTTTCTGCAGGGACCCATTTTCCAATTGTCCATTGCTTGACTGACATCTGAAGGAGTGAGGGGAGGTGATGGCACTGTTATAGTCAAGCCATTCAGTCTGGTTTAATTTGTGATGACAACTACAACTCCAAATATAAATGCCAATTAAACTCTGACCTTAGCCATGAGAACAAGGGCACTTGACAGACATGTTTTATTGTATGCCCCTACATATCACCTACACACTATAGAGCCAAGCTTTTTAACATTTCCTTCACAAGATGTAGTGAATCTATACACCCAAGAACCACGCAAGTATGCTGACCAGACAAACACTGGTGTCAGCAGGTCTTAAGATAAGTTGGAAAGAACTCATCTTACTCTCCTGGAGCAGTCTAGGGGTTAAGTACTAAAGCTGTCTCAAGGCAGTGTCAACAAATGCCCCTGAAAGGCCCACTCCACTCTGCTTTTCTCCCCTAGCTGGGATGGGTGCTTTTTTGACCTTCAAAGTGAGCTGGACTGTGGAAACCATCACTGAAAGCTAACCCTGCGAATTGGAAAGAAACTGATCCTGCTCACCACAATACTCAAGGGAGCTTAAAAGAAACACAGAACCAAGCGTGCATACTGCAGAGAGGACAGGTCCTTTTAGTGAACAGCAACAGCTTAGATCTGATTAGGGTGATTGTGAAACTGCACCTCTAACTGGACAAGTATAATTAGGCAGACAGAAAAATCTCCCAAATTGAAACACTCAAGAAGAAAAACACAGTGCTTCTTGACATCCTCACAGGTCAGAAGAGTGGGATGAAGGGAATGTTAAAACACTGCAAAAAGCATATGATTTGATGTCTTCCGGGTGTCTATTTTTAAAAGACTCTGTCTCAAGTGTTCACTTTGCTGCAAGTTTATTGTTTTATGCCTTAAAAACAAGGGTTCTGACTTTCCACAGCCCTACACTTTCTGTAGTCATTTACGCCTGTGTAACGTGTGAGCAGTGTGGGTGTAAACATTACTATTCTGGTTTGGTAGTGTTTGCCACCCACTTTGCCTAGGTGTGAATGACTGCACAAGGTGCAAGGCAATGGTGAAGGTACTGCGGGGACTGTTTTACATAGATCTTACACCCATAGTAATATGGTGCACAGATATGTAGAGAGAGTGAGAGAGCAGAAAGAAAGATACATCAGCTACCTGCTGAAAAAGCAATCTGGCAAGAGGGCTTACCAAGCACAAGCAGCTCCACTGATTCTTCATTCTTGCCCTCCACATCATCCGGTGTGATAATAAGGCAGTAATAGAGCCCACTGTCTCCCCACATCAACTTCCCGATCTGAAGGTCTGCATCTGAAAGGCAAAAAAGAAAAGTCAGGTTTTCCCTCCAACACCTATAGGAAGAGTGAAGTGATGAAAAGCACTTGGTCTGTCTCCATGTCCCAAATCCATTTAATTTCCTCACTAAGGAGAGGGGTTAACCTTATCCAGAATATCACAGTATTCAGGAAAAAACAACAGGCTCAGGACTCTGTGGCTGTAAGTGGGAATGCCGCAGAGGCAGCTCACTCTGCAAATGCCGAGAGCAGAAGAGGTAACTAATGTCACTCTCTGTCCTTCCTATCACATAAGGCCTGGGGTCCCAACATTATTTGTGCTATGCAAGAAGGGCTTAGACAGTGTCTCCTCTACAGCTCTTCAGCCATCCTCCAAAGAGGTTACATGTAGACAAAGGAAAACACTCCCCCTTGCTGAGGCTGATCACACATGCTCTCCACACCAAGGACCCTCCACTTCTGGCTAGGTGGTCTCCCGAGTCAAGCAGAAGCCTTGTACTTTTGAGGGACAAGGTTTCTCACACAACCTTCCAGACCAAATGTTTAAGGACACTGCCACCCCCCACCTCCACCCAACTTGACTTCACCCCAGGGAAATCTCTTCCTTTCGCACTGCCCAAGGCTGTGTGGGTTTAGGTTCATGACGGGGTAAGCTGGTGAAGTCCAGAGTTGAGCAAACATGAGGTATAGGATAATTTTCGTATTTTGGAACTGGGTAAAAATCAGTGGAGTTTGCAAGGAAGAAAAACCTAGCCCACAGAGACTGAATTCATACCTCTCTTGCTGGCACCCCTTTGTTAAGGAAAATCTATATACAGAGCAATACGCAGAAGCCAGGAATAAAAACCTTCCATTTCATCAAAGGGAAAAGAATACTGTATCAGGTTTGGAGACCTACGTGGAGTCAGATGAAGGGAAGCGCCAAAGGAAATTACCTTTGGGTCTAGGGCTGGTTGGTTGAATCCTCAATGTCTGACATACATATGACAGCTCCCTTCCAGCAGCCTTTTCTAAGGGAGTTAACTGAACAATTACTGTCAGGCTCCAGTATCCCAAATTGCTAAGGGTCCATTCCAACCCCCACCAAGCATCACTGGGGTAGGAGAGTTACCGTGGACAATGCTGACATCTCTTTCCTTATAGAAGTCCCCTATAGTGACGGCAGATCCTTGTTTGGAGGCCACGACACGGACTGTCCTCCTGCTGTCCACACAGTCCAGGTAGGGATCCCAGTCCAGGTTCCTCTTGCTCATCGTTTGTAAACCAGAAGTCGCCATACCCAAAGCTTCTCCCATCCGGTCCTGGCAGTAAGATTTAAACCTCCACTGTACCACAGCTGGTTGGGTGGAAGAAGTAGAGAAATGGCAGCGAAGCAGAGCAGGCTGAAACAACATGGCAACCTTCTTCTTCTCAGGCACAGTGACCTGCAACCCTTCCACCTCAGCTAAAAAACAAAAACATGAGTGTCATATGCCTTGGCATTGCTTGAAGAGAGAGCTACCGCATTTTATTATAGCATTATTCTCCCCACATACATAAAATTAAAATGACCATCTGTTTCAGGTGCTAGGGTGCAACACTCCTCAATATATGCAATCACAGATGTTGGCGGCAGAAGTAAGTTTGCTTTTTTCGTAGCCTACAACCACAAGGAAAAATACAGCACGATAGGGCTGAAGGCTCAAATGTAGTATCCTTACACTCTGTAGAGATCCTAACACAGTGGTGTGATGATTCACGGCTTCTGTGGCAGGTTCACAGGTAAGTAAGAGAGATTTTAGGGATGGCCATACTCCACTTCTACAGCAGGTCAGCCAAGGGGCCAGATCCTGAGTTCATAACAATCCCAAGGCAGAATAAGTCACTCGCCTCCCAATTTCAGTGGCATCACACCTCCTCTTTGAAAGTCAGGCAGCACACAGTGCCTGGTCCAGCCCGTTGTGCACTGGTGCCCAGTTAGTGCTGCTTGCTCTGCCAAACTCTAGAGATGCATGAAAGAGTGGATCCAAATCGCACAGCTCCTGCCAGGGCTGGCACGTAGCACTGAGAGAAATTGCTCCATGTGGGAGGTGCGGAGAAAAACGGCCCAAACACTCAAGTTTTTCACATTCCCAGGGAGGAGATGGATCTCAACACGTAATGTTTATCTACCAGCTGATGGGAGAGCTGCAGCCTGGAGCTGATGTATTAAGGCCTCAAAGAAGATGCATGGGACTGCTGCCACATCCTTGCATAGGGAGAAGCTGAGACTCAGTGAGCAATGCCAGCAGAGAGCCCACAGGAGAGTGAGGTACTCCATCTACCCGCAGGGGAATGGCCAAAACCTCCCACGCATGCTGGTTTTGGCTGGGATAGAGTTAATTTTCTTCACAGTAGCTAGTATGGGGCTGTGTTTTGGATTTGTGCTGAAAACAGTGTTGATAATACAGAGATGTTTTCATTATTGCTGAGCAGGGCTTACACAGAGTCAAGGCCTCTTCTGCTTCTCACCCCACCCCACCAGCGAGGAGGCTGGGGRTGCACAAGAAGTTGGGAGGGGACACAGCCGGGACAGCTGACCCCAACTGACCAAAGGGATATTCCRTACCACATGGCGTCATGCTGAGCATGTAAAGTTGGGGGAAGAAGGAGGAAGGGGAGGACGTTGGGAGTGACGGTGTTTGTCTTCCCAAGTCACCGTTATGCGTGATGGAGCCCTGCCGTCCTGGAGATGGCTGAACACCTGCCTGCCCATGGGAAGTAGTGAATGAATTCCTTGGTTTGCTTTGCCTTTTGCTTTACCTCTTAAACTGTCTTTATCTCAACCCACGAGTTTTACCTTTTTTCTGATTCTCTCCCCCATCCCACCAGGGGGGAGTGAGAGAGCGGCTGGGTGGTATTTAGCTGCCTGCCAGGTTAAACCACAACACTGACATATTGCTAAAGATGTAACAGAGATTAGTCTTACTTTCGACACAGCAAACACTCTGATAACTTAACTAGCTATAATGCAGATCCTGAAACTGGCACAAGTGTTGAGCCGACCGGCCGCAGGACTAAAGACATTACTAGGCTTCCCTTCCCACACACCACTTGCTGTCCAGCTTGTTTTCTCACACCTGGGAGGTGAGGAGGGAGAGTTGCTCTTTACGTGAGASAGCAGCTGCAATGCACACAGCCCCGCCTGGGGATGGACAGTGAGCCCGTCGGGAGCTCGCACGTCACGAGTAGAGGGCAGACCAACACGGGGGACATTCTAGTGGGTATCTGCTGTAGACAGCCTTATCAGGAAGGAGCACATGAAGCCTTCTTCAGACGACTGCAAGAAGCCTGACACTCCTCATACAAGTGGTTGAGGAGTCAAGGAGGGGAGGCACTCTCTGCTGCACCTCATACTTACAAACAAGAACGAACTGGCCAGGGATGTGAAGGCTGGGGGGCAAACTTAGCTTCAGTAACCRTGAGATAGTGGAGTATGGGATCCTAAGAGGACGGAGAAAGGCAAAAAGCAGGATCATAACCCTGCACCTCAGGAGAGCAGTCCTTGGCCTGTTCAGAGATCTGCTTGGAAGAACYTTSTGGCACGTGGTCCTGAAGAGAAGAGAGGTCCAGGCGAGCTTGTTATTTTTCAAGTATCACCCCCTCCAAGATAAACAGGAAAACAAGCAGAGGTTGACCAAAGAGCTCCTGACAAAACTCAGACATAAAAAGGAAACATACAGGAGGCAGAAGCAGGGATGAGTGATGTGCGAGAAATMCAGAGATGCTATGTGCGTGTGCAGGTATGGCATTAGGAAAGCCAAAGCCCACCCAAAGCTAAATCTGGTGAAGCACATGAAAGGCAACAAGCAGGACTTCCATGGGTGCATCTGAATGGGAATGGGGACCTGGTCATAAAGGACAAGGAGAAGGTCGAGCTGGTTTGAGGCTGAATCCACACGTGTTGAGGTGGGAGAACTGAATCCTAGCATGAAGCTTTAGCATGCTTCTCATCTCTCCCTGAAGAACCAAGACCAATGGAAGTGAGCAAGCGGCTGTGTGGTGCTTAGTTGCCGGCTGGGGTTAAACCACGACAGTCCTTTTTGGAGAGAATTGGAAGTGTAAAAGTGAGAAAACTCGTGGGTTGAGATAAAGACAGTTTAAGAGGTAAAGCAAAGGCCGCGCACACCAGCAAAGCAAACCAAGGAATTCATTCACTACTTCCCATGGGCAGGCAGGTGTTCAGCCATCTCCAGGAAAGCAGGGCTCCATCACGCATAACGGTTACTTGGGAAGACAAAACGCCATCACTCCGAACGTCCTCCCCTTCCTCCTTCTTCCCCCCAGCTTTATATGCTGAGCATGACGCCATGTGGTATGGAATATCCCTTTGGTCAGTTGGGGTCAGCTGTCCCGGCTGTGTCCCCTCCTAACTCCTTGTGCACCYCCAGCCTCCTCGCTGGTGGGGTTGTGTGAGAAGCAGAAGAGGCCTTGACTCTGTGTAAGCCCTGCTCAGCAATAATGAAAACATCTCTGTATTATCAACACTGTTTTCAGCACAAATCCAAAACATAGTCCCATACTAGCTACTGTGAAGAAAATTAACTCTATCCCAGCCAAAACCAGTACAGTATGCCCTTCATTGCTTCCCTCCTTCTTGCCCTGCAGGCAGCAATGACTGAGAGCACTTACACAACACTGGAAACACATGCTGACCCTTTCCCAAGCAGGGATGTGCCAGCCTGCAGAGGCACAGAAACAGCCCAGCAAGGAGCAAGGGGGAGGACATGTAAGAAAGGGGGCATTTGTAGCCAGGGACACACTCTGCAGCTGAGGGGCAGCAGGGCCTGACCGTGGCGGTTCATATGAGAAAAGAGAACCAGTTTCAGTATGGGAAATGTTGATGATGGCAGTTCACTACACCCAGTTACCATACACTCCAAGGCACAGAGCAGTGCACAGTGAAAAAGAGGAAAAGACACAAGTAAACATTCAAGAGAAAAACCAGAAGTGGATGTTTACACGACATCAGGAGGGACAATCTGAGGGGAA
Source organism: Oceanodroma leucorhoa (assembly GCA_030449065.1). NCBI lineage: Eukaryota > Metazoa > Chordata > Aves > Procellariiformes > Oceanodroma > Oceanodroma leucorhoa. The sequence goes on along the minus strand of JASVER010000130.1, from coordinate 2,327,524 downwards.
GCTTAAGGAGGAATGAAAGACAGGACAAAGAAAGGCTTCCTGATGCCGGGAAGCAGTAGGAGAGAASGGCAAATGCCAAGAAGGAAGAAAACAGACAGAGTAAGGATAAAGTATTAGGGTAAGTATAGGAAGCTGAAGGATAAGCAGGATGACAATCATGGAAGCAGGAAGCTTACGTTCAGCTGGAAGAAGCTGAAGAAGGTTTCTCAGCCTAAGTCAAAATAATTTCAAAGGGCTGGAGCCAGGTTGCAGGAGATTAAGAAATGATGTAGAGATGAGAGGAAATGGAGTCAGCAAAAATAAACCACCCACTCCAGAAACTAGCAATGAAAAGGAGATGGAAGCTGGCAAAAGAAAGTGAAATGACAGGAGATATCTTTAGGATATCTAAAAAGGCATAGACTAAAGCACTGGAGCTCAAAGCAGACAGAGAGCAATAAATGCATCAACAGTATGACAACAGCAGGCATGAAGGGACAAGGTCAAGTTGGACACAGCTGCAGTCCTGAAAAGCAAAAGCAAAGATTTCATGATCAGGAGCCAGTACCAAAGGAAAGTGGAGAGGTTGGGCCAACACTGAATATTCACTTCCACAAGTTATCAATGTCCAAATTATAAATCACAATGAAGTCTATAAACATCAGTCAGGGGATAAAAACAGAGCATGGACAGAACCTACGGGAAAGCATATTTCAGAGAGGCAAGATAGTCACTGATACTAACAAAGAGTTACTGATCTAGGCAGGATTTGACTCTGGGGACTACTATGTGAAGGCTTGCAGCGCACAAAGGTGTATGGCATTTGCACAGGAATGCCATATTATGCATATAATGAATCCATGACATTATGCATATCGTACTTGTGCCGTGTGGAAGTTGCACAGATGTCATTAGTTTTGCCAGAAGTGCCTGGACCCAAATCCAAACACTGAAGCGTGGGTGTTCTCCAGAGTACCACAAAACACAGCTGAGGTCCCAACAAGATGCTCCCACAGAAGAGGCAGGGGCATGAGGCAGCTCCTCCACTTCCCCGAGGTGTAGGCAGAGAGAGAACTCAAGAAGTGGCAGCTGGGACATTTCTGCCAGGCCTCCTGTTCCCGGGGACAAGAGGGGCCATGCAGCACTAAGAGTATGTCACCACTTGCTTCTTAAGGTGAACCAAGTGGCGAGGTTGTCTTATTCTCTCCGCTACAGAGACCAGTGCTTCACGGGTTGCATCTGAATGCAAGAGACATGACAAACACCTTGAAAAATGAATGGATCCAGGTCAGACCTGTATCTGGCAACTCTGTGCCTGACCTCACACAGTCTGTGGCCAAAGCCAGCATGTGACGCGGGCTGGTCAACTGACTCATCACGTTACTTCAGCTTCAGGGATAAAACAGTGACACAGTGAATATTTAAATCTTTCCCTTGTGAACGAAGTACACTGCTTAGTAAACACAGTGCTTTCAGCTAACCATGCACTATAGCCCTCCTTCCCTGTTAATGAGATTAATGAGTTTGGCAAGCCAGGGAATGCTTTAATAAATTATTAGCTGAGCTTTAGCAGATTCTCATCTGACTAACTTTCCCCACCCCACCCCCTTGTGAATGTCTATATCAAGAAAAGAAAAGAAAAGCAGCTTTTGGGAAAACACAGGAATTCTTTTTCTACCCAAAAGCATTTAGGAGATGTGCAGTAAATTATCTGGCATCTTCTATATCCTATCCCAAGCTCTTTATTAACTTTTAAAGTATTCTTTTCGGATCCTTTCCAGAAATAACATTTAAGAGCAACAGAATGCCTCAGACTGAGAGACTGGAGCAGTGGAAACTCTAGATCTATTTAAGTCAAATTATATATAATCATATATGGCTGAACTGGGAAATTATACACCTGTTATTTCCTCTGCCAAAACAGAATGATTGGAATCGATTCATGTAATACGTCACTGCTGTAACAGCGTCCATCAGAAAGGCCAACAGGATGTTCAACTGCCTGAAGACAAGATGGTGGCTTTACACCTATCAGTTATGTCCACGCACATGAACTATAGAGGTCTGCTTAGGACTTCTTCAACTTCAAGAAGAAACTGCTGACCTCAAATATCTTCAAGAGATAAGCCAAGATAAGAAAAGCCTCAGATGTATCACAGGACAGAACTCTGGGCTGTTTATACAGCAGAGCAAAAAAGAGCGAAATATGTGAAAAACGATGACAAGCTTAGTGACAGCACCGCAGCAGCTCTTTGTCTAGTTTAATACAAGTAGGACTAAAAAGAAACTGAATTGTGCTCTGCTATATTTTGACTAACGCAGACAGGACAAGATTAGTCCTTATTTCAAAATCATCATGGAAACGTAATTCCTGCACCCCAGAGAAGCAACCTGTTCATTGTGAATTTCACAATGTTTGAACTTTCACAAGAAAAATCTAGCTTGTGGGAGTCTCATGACTACGTGACAATTTTGCTTTCCTTCTTTCTCGTTCTCCTAAATCCCCAGAAAAAAGTCTGCAAATATTAATCAAATGTATCTTAAAAACACAGAAATCCTTACTCTCAGAAAATAAAAAGAAGCGAGGGTTTTGTGTGTCTGGGCATGTGTATATATACACTCCCAGAGAAAGAGCTTAAAAATAATCACACTTCAGAAACATAATTGTATGGGTTTTGTCTGTTTCTCACTGGCAATGTGCATTTGCCTCCTTTCTTGGATTCTTTTCCTGAACTATCCTCAGATTATGCATTCAAACTATGCAATCAATGTTACACACAAGCTACCACTAATACATTTTAGTGGTGATTAAAGAAAATTCCAGGAAGTGATTATACAGGGGGATATTTGTAAGGGCGCATTTGAGCCTTGTGAGCCTGATCTTCATAAACGCCTTCCACGAGTAAAAGAGAGAAGGCAACCGAGAGGTGATAACGTAGGCTCTTGTTTTTCACTTGCCCTCCGGAGAAGCCTATGCCTCCCTGAGGCTAGAAGAATCCCATGAAGATTTAGCTTCACTACACAACCTTAAGTTAGCCTTTACGAATAGAATCATAGAATGGTTTGGGTTGGAAGGGACCTTAAAGATCATCTGATTAGAATGAAGTTGATCAGAAGCACTAATCCCTGTAAATAATGGCAAAGCCAAATACTGTAGTTCAGTGTAATAGGTCTCAGACTGCATCCTTCTAGCGCATAAGATAAGATTTGAGACCAAGAGAAGGCAGCACACATTATTCCTCAAGTCAGCATGGGTCTCCCTATCTGTGCATGGATCACATCTCCTCCTTTGCAATTATTTGGCTTACACTACCAGTTGCCTGAGGCAGTACAGCTGATGCTATGAAACTACAAAAATTACATCCCCCGATTTTATGCACCTTTATTGATAGGAGTGGCAGTTGTGCACACAGGAGAATGGAAGTCCTTGGGCCCTGAACCAGGCACCTGAGCAAAACTATAGACTCCTAGACCATACCTAAGGGCTTTGGCAGAAAAGCATATGTTCACTGGTAAGAGACAGTGCTCCTAGGATAGTTTATATCACTTCCCCAAACAAAATAAACTGTTGGGCAAAAGGATGCTGTATCTTTCTTTTTTGTGCCTTGGCTACTATGCATCAATTACAAGTGTTCTTTCCCCCACTGCTGAATACAGGCACACCATCCACGCTTTCAAATGTGGATCAAGCCTGAATCAGGAAGTGCAAGATCTGGGCTTTGAGACTGAAAAGTCAGAGATGATAAGCAGATGTGTAAACAGGTGAATGGAGAGCCAGTGGGATCACTGAGATTGTGTTGTACAGATTCTTGTCTATTCATGCAAATTCAATCCATGCAATTAATCAGCAAAAGCCATCACCATCAGATTGTGTTGAGTGGCTTATGGGAAATTAATTGGATGTCTTGGTCTGGTTCCTATCAGACTTGTATTCTTAGCTCCATGGCCACTAATTGTCAGCTTTTTTAGCCAGCAAGAAACCAACGCCTAAATAGGTCAGCTGCAGCTGAGGTGAAAGCGTGGTACTGCTTTTTACAGCTCCATAGCAAAACTGAGAATTTCAGCTCCCTAACTGCTTAACCTGGAAAGGGGCAAAACCAAAGCAGTTGGAGAAAAGCATGGCCTTGCACACCCAGCACTCACAGCACAGAATCTCAATATGAAAACACTCCATGTAGGGGACAGCCCAGACTCTGCAAACTGACTGCAGCAGACATCGGACTATTTCTTGCTCTTCCCCATTCTCTGTGATGCTGTCCCCGAGGTGCCCCATGCTCCTGAGTTTTCCAGGGAAGTACACAGGCCTGAAATGGCAAGGACTACGTAAGGGCTTTCACAAGAGCTCAGGACATTTCATGGGCTTTTCTAGGTATCGGTCTCTCTTCACCAGCGTCCCTGCGCTCATTACACTCTCTTACGACCTGCCCCTTTCACACATTCACAAAAGTCACCCAGGATGTTTTTAGGTGAATTATCTCAGCTTTGGCCACCAGATCAAATCCACCCTGTCTTATCACTGTCTGAAAGCTGTTACAGTTGTCAGAGGGCTCCTGGTTTACAGTTGTGGTTCAGCATCCCAGAAATCACTTTCAGAATTATCACTCAGCAATTGTTCACTACCAGAAGCCTGAGAACAAAGGAAAATAAATGGGAAGAGTCTCTCCAAGCCTTATAACACCAAGCCATAACACCTGTCCTCGGGTTGGCACTGGGATTTCCACTGGTGCCAGTCCCACTCAAAGTGATCTCACAGGAATAAAAAGTAAGAAAAATGTGAGATGTCTTCTCAGTTACACTATGCTTATGCTGTGTGCAGCCAGTCAAGGGAATTCAGATGAATACTTTAAATCAAAGCAGATAAAATAGTCCATCCATTTCCCTGCCTTCCCAAGAACTCTGCTCAGTTGGCCAGGAAACAGCAAAGCACAACTGTGCTCCAGCATGTCCCCTCTGCCTGCTCTCCTAAACTGTGGCTGAGAAAGCAGAGGTAGTAAATCTACCCACCTTTGTACTATACCATTGCATTGCAGTGGTTCTTCTGCATAGGGAGAGTAAACAGGTAGCGAGTGCTAAATTATTGGTGGAAAAATTACTTAACAGGGAGAGAAGATCACATTTTAATGTGGACAGTCTTCTAACTGTAATCTTTCCAAGCTTAGTCTGAGTTGCGAAGTGGAAAAAAATTGCTCTGCTTGTTCTGTAGCTAAAACTGGAGTTCAGTCTCCAGTGCAACACTTCTATCTAGTCTTAAATGCATTAGGAATTACAACATTAATAAGCATAATGGTAAACACAACGGGAGGATTCATTCCAGAATCAAGCTGCACTTGGTAGTTTACAAGAACCAGCTTTACACAGGGGCTTAAGGATACTTGACAAATTGTACCTTCTTTTTCTAGAATGGGAAGAACCCAAGTCCCACACATATCCCAAGCCCTTTCACTTCACAGGAAGGAATAAAAGATGACCTGCTCTTCATCCTTTTGCTGTTGTTATTAAAACACTAGTTTTAGGCACGTGGGAGAGCAGGGCAGGAGGAAGAGAAGCCAAACCAAATCCACTGTACCTCACACAGGATTTTCTGAAATTGCAGTAAGAAGTCACAATGCACAAAATCAAACAAAAGATAAATGCAAGAGCCAAAAATTAAAGACAAACAAAGGGCAGAGAGGAATGATTGCAGGGAGGAAAAGAACAGCGAGTGCTGATTAGAAATTTCTCAGCCCACCTCGAGGAGGGAGGAGGGGAAGAGAAGGGGGCGAGAGCCTCTCTCTTTCTTGCTCCCTTTTGTCTTCCTGCTTCCTCCTCATCTTGCACTCTGTCTCTTACCCTGGCCCCTCCACCTCCCAACCCCCACTTCTCTTTTCCAGAGTGGAGTGTACCACTCTGGCTGGATTAGGGCTCCTTACCTTGACGTGGACCTTTCGTTCCTTTGCACAGCCACTGGGGAGAGGAAAATCTTAAATCCATGTTTGCTAGCCTCTCTCCCTTTTCTGTGCACACACGTACACGCTCACGCTCACTCACACACACACCTTTGCTTATTTGCTTTCTCTCAGCCATGAAAAAGGACAGCAGCACCTGCTCTATCGCTGGGCGGCAGCGGCCGGGAGGCTGGCGGGGAGCAAGCTGACACCGGCTGCCTCCATCTCTCAGCACACGGCTACGGCTAACCTGTTGCCTGCCGGAAGCCTTTGCCTGCTGGCGGGCGACAGCACCAGCGGCAGGCAGTCCTGTCTCAAAAGCCCAGGACTAGAGGAGACTGGAAGGTCTTCCTACTGCAGTGGTACCTCTCTCTCTGCAGAGACCTTGCAYGCTCTAAACGGCAGTCGCTGCCAGTAATCGTGAACTACCTTTAACCGAGGGAGAAAGGTGTCAACAGCCCAGCCTTTTAGCTTGATGGAAAAGTCCTGATCTAGCAAGACATGTCCAGATAATGAAGCTCTTTAAAAAGAGGGAGGAATGTAATGTCATGTTTATCTACACCCTGTACTCCTTTACCAGTCCCTGGATGCTGATTATTAGCACACTACTATGGCTAGTAGGAAAGGAGTGGTAGTTGTGGCTGCGCTAGCGCTCCAGACTAACTCAGTGAAGTGGGATACATTCGGAAGCAGCCAAATGGCAGGGAGGGAGGCAGGGAGAAAGGCAAGGAGGGAGGATGAGCTGGAAGCTGCCAAAGCCCCAGATGAGGCCGTGAAACCCTGGAAGGGAGCAGTAGGCAGGCACCGGTGTTGAAGATGACTCAGAGTGAAAAAGCAAGGAAAGGGGTGGGTGGGAGGTGGGAGAGAGGTGTTATGACTAAAAGCTGAATTTACTGCTTGTGAATCCTAAATCTGAATAGGAAGAGGGAAGAGCCTGAGGTCGTTTTTGTGGGATACATTGGTGGTGGTGGGAAATATATGCCACTTAATCCAAGGGTGTCTGTTTCTTTTTTCAGCCTGTAACCAGACTGCCTGACAAAGTCAGCCTGCTGCAGCTTTTCCTAATGCCTCCCGCTGACCTGCCTGGGCTCCCTCTTTCTCCCTGATTCCCGGCTGCCCTGCCGCTCTCATTCCGCTGTAACCCCTACCCTCTCCTTTCCTCGCTGTCCAGCTCTCAGACCCAGCCCCTTTTCAGCTTGTTCCCCCTGCCCTCTCTCCATGGCAGAGCCTCTCTGCTCTCCTCTCCGGCTCCCCTCCCCCTTGCTTAGGGAGGGCTTGCCCGACTTCTTCGGGAGCCGGCCGGGCAAGAGGTGGTTGGCGAGCTTGCGCTGGGGGAGGCAGTCCCGTCCCGCGCCCACAAAGGCCTGGGCACAGCTGCACCATCACCGGGAAGGCCGGTGATGCCCCCCTGGAAGCCGGGACAAAGGCAGGGCAGCCCCCTCTTCTCACACCTCTGCTTTAGACGGCGTGTGCGGCCAGAACACCGGGAAAGGAGAAGTTCCTGCAATTGTTCCCGGCCCGGCGTGGGCGGGCGGGGGGAGCCGAAGGTTGTCGCCATCCCCCGTGCACCGCTGCCAAGGACACTCCGCCCCCCCCCGCGCTCCAGCTGCCTCCCCGGGCCGGTTCCCACCTTCCCCGCCACAGGCGCGCTCCTCTCCCCCCCCCC